>BLSH010558205.1:1839453-1850411 GCA_018402905.1 Glandirana rugosa
GTCGGACAGTCACGATTCTGGTATACGGCGTACGACGTAGTTTAGCCATACGTGTCGACAATAGGGTCTTCCTTGGGAGAAGATTTCAACTATGTGTTCTATCGGGCGTTTTTCAATCGACTTCTGTTCGTCTGATTCCTGTACCTAATGACCTTGGCACAGGACACCAGACTACTCTGGTTCTATTTGAATAAACCAAGTCTACCACAGTTCACACACAGCCGTTGGTCAACTCCTCATGTTTCTGTTCACACAGAACGGATGTCGGTTCGTACCACCACCCTCACAGTACCAGACCCCGACGTACTCACGAGGACCGTGACCCCTCGATTTCAAAACCAAATAAGTTTATCTTGGTCTCATCAGACCACAGGACACGGTTCCAGTAATCCATGTCCTTAGTCTGCTTGTCTTCAGCTAACTTTTTGCGGGCTATCTTGTGTATCAACTTTAGAAGAGGGTTCCTTCTGGGATAACAGCTGTGCATACCGATTTGATGCAGCATGCGGCATATGGTCTTAGCACTGACAGGCTGACCCCCCCCCCCCACCCCTTCAACCTCTGCAGCAACGCTGGCAGCACTCATATGTCTATTTCCCAAAGACAACCTCTGGATATAACGCTGAGCATGTGCACTCAACTTCTTTGGTCGACCATGGCGAGGCCTGTTCTGAGTGGAACCTGTCCTGTTAAACTGCTGTATGGTCTTGGCCACCGTGCTGCAGCTCAGTTTCAGGGTCTTGGCAAACTTCTTATAGCCTAGACCATCTTTATGTAACAATTCTTTTTTTCAGATTCTTTGCCATGAGGTGCCATGTTGAACTTCCAGTGACCAGTATAAGAGAGTGAGAGCGATAACACCAAATTTAACACACCTGCTCCCTGTTCACACCTGAGACCTTGTAACACTAGCGAGTCACATGTCACCAGGAAAGGAAAATGGCTAATTGGGGGCAATTTGGTCATTTTCACTTAAGGGTGTACTCCCTTTTGTTGCCAGAGGTTTAGACATTAATGGCTGTGTGTTGAGTTATTTTGAGGGCAGAGCAAATTTACACTGTTATACAAGCTGTACACTTACTACTTCACATTGTAGTAAAGTGTCATTTTTTCAGTGTTGTCACATGAAAAGATATAATAAAATATTTACAAAAATGTGAGGGGTGTACTCACTTTTGTGAGATACTGTGTATATATATATATATATATATATATATATATATATATAAAATTATCTTTTAGGCCACTAATTTACACATTCATGCAAGGTCCCGGATTATATAATATCCTCCCCGTGTGGGGTAAGAATGTATATAATTATTTTGAGAAAATTGTACGTAATTTCAGGAAACATTGTTTTGATATTGTCAAATATGTATGCATATTGTTGAATTATCTTGTATATGATAATGGGACTGGGTCGCTTATTTTCTTTTCCCTTGTCCTTTTTTTTTAATTTTGTATCCTAATGTTTTGGAATTTTAAATAAAAATAGAATAAGAAAAACAGACACGGCTATCTGTGCACATACCCCTAGGTGGAAAATGATGTCCATATTATACCTACCTCTTGGGAGAAAGATCCTCCCTCTTCTCTATATCATATTGCTTACTCACATATTATCACATTTTGTCACATATTATCAGACAGATTGTATTGTCACTTTGTTACAATTACAGCCCTGTATCCCCTATTGCTGTGAGTTAGAAAGTCTCTTTCTCATCCTATTCGTTCTGAGGTCCCTGTAAGTGTATTGTGCTACAATATGCCCTCACTTAGCCTTCTTTTTTTTTTTATAGGTGTGTGGATCTTTCCACCTCTTCTTAAATGGGGACTTGATACTCTACTTTTCTTTGTTTCACATTGAACGTCCACTTCTCTCGCTACCGTTACATTACTATTGTGAGGCCTGTTTTTGTTCTCCCTTTCCCTGAGGTAAAGGTTTAAGCGTATTCTGCTTCAACCCCCAACTGGTTGGTCTTTGTTGTGTATATACCTTGTTCTTCCAACGATAATTTCCATAAGGTCTTGTATTTAGACCTATTTAGCCTAGGCTTCAACCCTTAAGGCCCGTACACACGGTACAATTATTGGCCAACAACGGTCGTACAAGGAGAAAGAAAAACAGCAGTGCCTCTAAGTGCAATAAAACCAATTTATTAGACACAATAAAAGCAAAGGTGGTATGCACTCACAAGGTCAGCAGAGGTATGTGCATAGAGACTATGAGGGTTATCCGCTGGATCCCAGGTGTAGAGGCATGCTTCGATGGGCGCTTCCTGGGGTCAGAACTAGACGCGCTGGTGGCTCCCAGCGTAGCTATGAGACCGATGCCATCAGTAGAGGAGCGAGCTCCCGCTTGCTGTGCCTGTATGTGATGTTGGCGTCCTGTGCAAGCTCGCTCCTCTACTGAAGGCATCTGTCTCATAGCTACGCTGGAAGCCACCAGCTCGTCTAGTTGCGGCCCCAGGAAGCGGCCATCGGAGCGTGCCTCTACACCTTGGATCCAGCGGATGACCCTCATAGTCTCTATGCGCATACCTCTGCTGATCTTGTGAGTGCATAACACCTTTGCTTTTATTGTGTCTAATAAATTGGTTTTATTGCACTTAGAGGCACCCTTGACATCTGAACAGAGAGTTGGCCACCAGCAGTGGCGACTGATGAGCTGAAGGGATCGGATGAACCCAGCATGACCCGACAACTTGGAATCATGTCCCCAATGAAGGATCTTAGGCCTTAGTTCAATGGGGACAAAGGTCTTGCCCAGAGGAATTTTAGACTCCACAGTGGTGGAATGAGCAAGAATACACCTGGTCAGCATGATCGGCTCCGGTTCAGAGGTGGGCTCCTCATCCATCGTGCCAAACAACCTAGAGAGTGCATCAGCCCGACTGTTGCAGGAACCAGGTTTGTACGTGATCGTAAAATAGAAACGGGAAAAGAACAGACTCCATCTGGCCTGTCTGGGATTCAGTCATTTAGCACTCTGTAAGTACTGTAAATTGGTATGATCAGTGAAGATCCTTATGGAGTGAGGGGAACCCTCCAAGAGATGACGCCATTCCTCTAGCACCAATTTAATAGCAAGAAGCTCCCGATCTCCAATAGAGTAATTTTTTTGGAGAAAAATGCACATGGCTGTCGTTTATTCTCAGATTATTGAAGAAGCATGGCTCCTATTCCAGTAGAGGAAGCATCCACTTCAATAAAAAAAGGCTTAGGTCTCCTCAAGAGAGGACCAGAAACAAAGGCTTGTTTCAGATCATGGAATGCACCAACAGCTTCAGGAGGCCATTCCTTGGCATTAGCACCTTTCTTAGTCAAGGCAGTAATAGGCACATCAATAGAAGAGTAGTTCTTAATAAAATGACTATAATAATTGGAGAACCCAAGAAATCACTGTGTGGTCTTGAAGCTGGCAGGAAGAGGTCAGTTGGTAATGGCCGAGACCTTTTCGAGATCCATACGAAGACCCAAACTGGAGACAAAGCATCCCAGAAACAGGACCTCAGAACATTCAAAAGAACATTTCTCCAGCTTGGTATGCAGGCTATTTTCCCTTAGGGGGCTGGAGAACAAGCCGGGCATGGTTTCTGTGGACAAGCAACTCTTCCGAAAAGATTAGAATGCCATTCAGATAGATGACCACAAACTGATACAGCAATTTCCTGAAGACCTCATTGACGAAATTTTGAAATACCTCTGGGGTGTTACACAGCCCAAAGGGCATAACCAGGTATTCATAATGCCCGTCTCTCGTGTTAAACACGGTTTTCCATTCGTCACCTTCCCTTATCCGGAGCAGATTGTAGGCACCCCAAGATCCAACTTGGTAAAGAAGGAGGCGCCTTTCAATCTGTCAAATAACTCAGAGATTAGGGGTAAGTGGTATCGGTTCTTGATTGTCACCGCATTTAAACCTTGATAATCAATGCAAGGCCTTAAAGTGCCATCTTTTTTGGCAACAAAAAAGAATCCTGGTCCCACCGGAGACGAGGACTTCTGAATGAACCCTTTCTCTAGGTTTTTAGTGACATACTCTAACATGGCCTGGGTCTCAGGGATGGATTGAGGATAGGTATGACCCCTGGGCAGAGTTGCTCCAGGAACAAAGTCAATGGCACAGTCAAAGGACCTGTGAGGAGGCAGCACTTCAGTTGATTTCTTACAGAAGGGGTAGAAGGGAAAGAGTCAGGGAGGCTGATCCTGGGCTGGAACATCCCAATAAGTACGCCCCATTGTTTGATATTGCGGAAACCAGTCAGGGACCAGCAACGCTGGAGCAGAGTGGTGCCCCTAGCTGCCAGGGGAGTAACTCCTCCAGTGAGGATGGGGATGAAGCCAGTGGAAAGGAAAGACAGGTTGTGGTGGTAGGGGACTCAAATCTTAGAAACACAGAGAGGGCAATCTGTCACAAAGACCTGAAACGCCGAACTGTATGCTGTTTACCGGGCGCTCGGGTTCGGAACATCACGGATCAGGTGGACAGATTACTGGGAGGGGCTGGGGAAGACCCAGCTGTCATGGTGCATGTTGGCACCAATGACAAAGTTAGAGGAAGGCGGAGTGTCCTAAAAAAAGACTAGGAGCTCCAAGGTAGTATTTTCAGAAATACTACCGGTACCTCGAGCCACAACAGAGAGGCAGCGGGAGCTTAGGGAAGTTAACAAGTGGCTGAGGAGCTGGTGTAGAAAGGAGGGTTTCGGGTTCGTGGAGAACTGGGCCGATTTTTCAATCGGCTACGAGCTCTTTAGAAAGGACGGACTGCACCTAAATGGGGAAGGTGCAGACCGGCTGGGAATAAGGATGGCCAACAAGCTAGAGGGGCTTTTAAACTAGGCAACGGGGGGAGGGTCTAGACTTAGAAATAGACAGAGCGAAACAAAGTTTAGAGGGTAGCATTGGGGGCAGCAGTGGTAGGCCTAATGAAGTACCCAAACCTGAGGTAGGTAGTGCAACAAATGCTGTATGCAACCATGAAATACCCAACAAGAAACCAGTAGGCGGTTGGGCAAAACTACGGGGCTTGTTCGCTAATGCCAGGAGTCTGGCGGACAAGATGGGAGAACTAGAGCTACTACTGTACGAAGAGGAGTTTGATTTTGTGGGAATTTCAGAGACTTGGTTTAATAGCTCTCATGATTGGCTAGCTACCATTCAGGGGTATTCCCTATATCGCAGGGATAGGGAGGGCAGAAACGGAGGAGGGGTATGCCTGTGTATAAAAAGTTACGTACAAGTAAATGTGAGGGATGACATTACTAGTGGATCAAGGGAGGAGGTTGAATCCCTATGGGTAGAGCTGCAAAAGAAAGACACCAAGGGGAAAGTAATACTAGGAATATGCTATAGGCCCCCTAACCAATGGGAAGAGGGGGAGGCAGACCTCCTGTCACAGTTTGGAACTGTGGCAAAGATGGGAAGTGTCATAATGGGGGATTTTAATTATCCAGATGTAGACTGGGCGGAAGGTACTGCACACTCAGCTAGGGCTCAACATTTCCTAAATGTCCTGCAGGACAATTTCATGGCTCAGATGGTAAATGCACCAACTAGAAAAAAAAGCCTTATTAGACCTTCTGATTACTAACAACACAGACCTAATCACAGACGTGGAAGTAAGGGGCAATCTAGGAAATAGCGTTCACAGGTCAATTCGTTTCAGTGTAAGTAAAGGCAAAGGAGAAGGCCTTCAAAAAATACAAGGCTGACAGGTCTCTGTCGGCACTCCAGCTTTATAAGGTATGCAATAAGGAATGTAAGGGTTCAATCAGGGCAGCGAAGATAGAACATGAAAGACACATAGCTGAGCAGAGTAAAAAGAATCCCAAGAAATTCTTTAAGTATATAAATAGTAAAAGAGGGAGGTCAGATCATATTGGCCCCATAAAAAATGATGAAGGGAATCTGGTTACCAAGGATGGAGAGATGGCAAAGGTGTTAAACTCATTTTTCTCCTCAGTATTCACAAAGTAAACAAGGGGATCAAGTATTCGAAACCATAATGTAGGACCTCAGGACACATCACAGGAAGCACTCTCATGGCTAACTGAGGATCAAATTAGGAATAGACTCGAGAAACTTAACGTAAATAAGTCACCGGGACCAGATGGCTTGCACCCGAGGGTCCTTAAGGAACTCAGTCAAGAAATTGCCAGACCACTGTACCTAATTTTTTAGAACAGTCTACAGACTGGTATGGTACCAGCTGATTGGAGAAAAGCCAATGTAGCACCAATATATAAAAAAGGACCAAGATACATCCCTGGAAACTACAGGCCAGTTAGCTTAACATCAATAATATACAAGCTCTTGGAGGGAATAATAAGGGATTATATACAAGACTATTGTAAGGAAAACGGTATCATTAGCAGTAATCAGCACGGTTTCATGAAGAATCGCTCATGTCAAACCAACCTTTTAATCTTCTATGAGGAGGTGAGCTGCCATCTAGATAAAGGAATGCCCGTTGATGTGGTGTATTTAGATTTTGCAAAAGCATTTGATACAGTTCCCCATGTACACTTAATGTACAAACTAAGGTCTGTCGGCATTGATCAAAGGGTGAGTACCTGGATTGAAAACTGGTTACAAGGGAGAGTCCAGCGGGTGGGGATAAACGGGGAGTACTCGGAATGGTCCAGTGTGGAAAGTGGGGTCCCCCAGGGATCTGTCCTGGGACCAATCCTATTCAATCTATTCATAAATGATCTGGAGGATGGGGTTAATAGCTCAATCTCAATATTTGCGGATAATACCAAGCTAAGCAGGGCAATAATTTCTCCACCGGATTTGTAAACCTTACAAGAAGATCTGAACAAATTAAAGGGGTGGGTAGACAAGTGGCAAATGAGGTTTAATGTAGAAAAATTTAAAATAATGCATTTGGGTACCAAGAACATGAACGCAAACTACTCACTAGGGGGAGAGCCTTTGGGGGAATCTAAGATGGAAAAGGACCTAGGGGTTCTAGTAGAGAACAGGCTCAGCAATGGCATGCAATGCAAGCTGCAGCAAGCAAAGCCAACAGAATATTGGTATACATCAAAAAGGGGATAAACTCCAGGGATAAATCAATAATTCTCCCACTTAACAAGTCTCTGGAGTATGTCGTCCAGTTCTGGGCACCAGTCCTCAGGAAGGATGTCCTGGAACTAGAAAAGGGTTCTGAGAAGGGCAACAAAGCTAATTAAGGGACTGAAGGAAAGATTATAGGAACTGAACTTATTCTCTCTGTAGAAGAGAAGCTTGAGAGGGGATATGATTTCAATGTACAAATACTGTACTGGTGACCCCACAATAGGGACAAAACTATTTAGCGCAAGGGAGCACACAAAGACACGCGGCCATTCATTATAAATGGAGGAAAGGCAGTTTAACCTTAAGCTGCGTAGGGGGTTCTTTACGGTAAGAGAAGTGAGGATGTGGAATTCTCTTCCACAAACAGTGGTTTCAGCTGGGAGCACAGATAATTTCAAAAAATTATTAGATGGGCACCTAAGAGACCACAACATTGAGGGATATACAATGTAATACTGACATAAAACACACACATAGGTTGGACTGGATGGACTTGTATCTTTTTCCAGCCTCACTAACTATGTAACTGTGTAACAGAGGACATCCTGGAAATTGCTATATGCAGCGGGAAGAGCAGAAGAAACTGAGGTGGTGGCAACAGGAAGTCTCTCTTTAGGAGCAACCTTGTGTAGGCAGGATGAGAAACAGGAGGAACCCCAAGCGGGAATCTGCCTGGAAGTCCACTCAATGTGTGGGGAATGGAGCTACAACCAGGGAAGGTCCAATACAATGGGAGTTGAGGCCTTAGGTAGAACAAGGAAGAATATGTCCTCCTGGTGGAGTACTCCAGCCGACATCTTAACCGAAAGGGTCTGGAAGCTGATAGGCCCCCCTGGAAGAACAGTGTCATCGATCGCAAAGACCACCAATGGAGTGGCGAGAGATGAAAGGGTAAGCTTCATGGAAGAAGCTGCTCTCCAGTCTATAAAGTTGCCAGCAGCTCCAGAATCAAGGTATGCCAGGACCGAATGAGAAGAAGCTGTGAAGGAACACCAACAGCAGGGGGCGTGAAGGTGACATTTCTGGGTCCAATGCTCCACCCTCCAGATGTATTAGACCCGAGCGTTTCCCGGAGGCAGCGAGCAAGTGGCACAAAAATGACCTTTGCCCCCACAGTAGAGACATAGGCCCAAGGCTCTACGCCTAGCACACTCCTCAGGGGATAGCCTGGTCCAGCCAAGCTGCATGGGTTTCTCAGCTGGCAGCGGATGCTCCATGGATTGCAGAGAGGGGAGCTCAGGCTGATTAGGGACCAAGGGGTGCTGACTTCTCTTTCCTAGGGTCCTCTCCTGGAAGCGAATGTCGATCTGGTTACACAGGGAGATCACGTCGTCCAGATCAGCGGGGATGGTTATACCTGCTAATTCGTCCTTCACTCTGTCGGAGAGGCCCTGTAAGAAGGCAGCAACTATGGCCTCATTGTTCCAGCTTAACTCAGCAGATGTTCCGAAAGAGTTTCAAGAAACTAGACAAACTTGAAACCACAGGGTCACTCTTCTCCCACAGAGGGGCAGCCCAGGCTAAAGCCTCAGACAGGAGAGAAATGATGTAGGCCACCTTTGCCCGATTAGATGGGAATTTTTAAGGCTGAAGCTCAAAATGAATGGTGTTTACCTGTGACCTGTCTTGACCCTGTATCTGCTTGAACTCTGCCTGCACCGACCCCCAGCTTGCCTATGTCTTGCCTGACCCCTTTGTACTTCAGTTGCCGGCCTGTTGCCGAACCTGCCTGCATCCGACCACCCGACTGCCTGCTCCTCCTGTACTGCTCCACCCGCATGTTATTGACCCGGCCTGTATCACTACTCTTCAGTCTCGCACGTACCTCTGGACGACATCTCACCACCATCTGTGTATGATCCAGCCCTCGTGCCCCCCTGTGCTCTAGAACTCCCTGTCTGCTCTACCAGGGGTTCTGGAACCAGGGCCGTAAGAGAGGTTGCCTACTACATAAGTCAGACTCTACCATCAGGTACGTGATAGGTACACAGAATAAGACTGAGAGCAAACGATAGGAACAACCACACAAGAAGCCAAACACGGACAAACGTTGATCAGCAATGCAGGCTTGCACTGCCAGGTGTTATATCCTGTTCCAAATTAGGGCCTGGGGTGGAGACCAGCTGAGGAGGGCCTACTAAAGAACACAGATGAGGGAGGCCTGGCCTTTAACTGGACACATGCAGCAAGGTAGGCAACAGGATCCCTTCCAGTTTGCATATCGGTCCAACCGCTCGACCGACGATGCTGTTGCAACGGCTGTCCACTCAGCACTTACATATCTAGATAAAAGGGACTCACACGTCAGAATGCTGTTCATAGATTTCAGTTCAGCATTCAATACTATCATCCCTCAACAGCTTATTCACAAACTGGTCCAGCTGGGGCTCAATACTTCGCTGTGCAACTGGCTGTTGGACTTTCTAACTGCAAGACCTCAGGCAGTACGGGTCGGCAGTAACACATCCAGCACCATCATACTGAACACTGGGGCCCCTCAAGGATGTGTGCTGAGCCCACTTCTTTTCACCCTGCTGACCCACGACTGCACACCATTATACAACTCCAACCTCTTCATTAAGTTTGTGGATGACACGACTGTGGTGGGTCTCATTAGCAACAACGATGAGACAAACTACAGGAGCGAGGTGAGACGCCTGGCCGAGTGGTGCAGTGACAACAATCTCTCTCTGAATGTGGAGAAGATGAAAGAGATTGTTGTTGACTTCAGGAGAGCGCTCACCCAGCACGCTCCTCTAACCATCAATGGTGCTACTGTGGAGAGGGTGAGTAGCACCAAGTTCCTGGGTGTGCACATCACAGAGGACCTCTCCTGGACCGACAACACTGCAGCACTGGCCAAAAAATCACAGCAGCGTCTCTACTTCCTCCGCAAACTGAGAAGAGCCAGAGCCCCGCCCCCCCATCATGTACACCTTCTACAGAGGCACAATCGAGAGCATTCTGACGAGCTGCATCACTGTGTGGTATGGGGCCTGCAACGCCTCCTGCCGGAGGACTCTACAACGCATAGTAAGAGCAGCTGAGAAGATCATTGGTGTCTCTCTCCCTTCCCTCCAGGATATTTATGGAACCCGTCTCACCCACAAAGCCCTCTGCATTGCGGGTGATCACACTCACCCGTCACACAGCTTCTTCAGCCTGCGCCAGGACCAGCAGGTTGAAGGACAGCTTCATTCATCAGGCTGTCAGGAAGCTGAACTCGCTCCTGAACCTGTCCCCCCCTTCCCTCTTCTGCCTCAGGCATAGAACTATAACCTTCTACTACCTCATATGCCAACTTAATTTAACCACTTAAGGACCGGAAGGATTTCCAGCTTTAGGACCGGAGCCCTTTTTGCGATTCGGCGCTGCGTCGTTTTTAACTGACAATTGCGCGGTCGTGCGCCGTTGTAACCAAACGAAATTTGCGTCCTTTTTTCCCCACAAATAGAGCTTTCTTTTGGTGGTATTTGATCCCCTCTGCGTCATTTCTGATCACCGCTATAAACAAAAGAAGAGCGACAATTTTGCAAAAAAAAACAAATTTCTTACTTTTTGCTAAAATACAAATCCAAAAAAAATATATAAAAAAACATTTTTTTTCACCGTTTTTGGCCGATTTATATTCTTCCACATATTTGCGATAAAAAAAATCGCAATTGGCGTTTATTGATTGGTTTGCGCAAAAGTGGTCGCGCTTACGGGTGATGAGAATTCATTTTTGGGGTTTTTATTTTTTTTTTATTTTTTACTAATAATATCGGCGATCTGCGATTTTTAGCAGTACTGCGATATTTCAGCGGACATGTCGGAACATTTTGACACTTTTTTGGGACCATTGGCATTTATACAGCAATCAGTGCTATAAAAAT
>BLSH010558205.1:1881772-1910414 GCA_018402905.1 Glandirana rugosa
TATCAGTCATACACACTAAAACTCATTAATTATTTAGGTGTCTACATATAGTGAGGTCTACGTTAGGGTGGTGGATGACCTGACCTTGAGTTGCCCCAACTAAATGAATTTCCTATTCAAGTGGAAAAAAACTTTCATTTTTTTACACGTAAATAATATAAACCAAGGACCTCGGAGATATCGTACCGTGGTCGTTAGTCGTCTAGTGACCACGGTACGTCCAGACACGAACATGTAGTATGTCGGTTCGTCTATGTTAGATTAAGTAAATCAACCCCGTTGAGTTCCAGTCCAGTAGGTGGTGGGATTGCATCTGGAGTGATATACATCTGTGGATTTATTAATTACTCAAAATCACACATACTGACTATTGTTTTGTGTTTTATTTTGTTCGATTTACATATTTTATTTGTTTTTACATATTATATATTACATACAGTATATATTATATTTTGTGTTTTTATTGAGGTGTAAAGCGCATATTTAACCCCTTCCTTACCGGGCACTTAAACCCCCCTCCTGCCCAGACCAATTTTTGGCTTTCAGCCCATGTCGCAGTTTGAATGACAATTGCGCGGTCGTGCGACGTTGTACCCAAATAAAATTTGCGTCCTTTTTTCCCCACAAATAGAGCTTTCTTTTGGTGGTATTTGATCACCTCTGCATCATTTCTGATCGCCGCTATAAACAAAAAATGAGCAACAATTTTGCAAAAAAGAACAATATTTTTTACTTTTTGCTAAAGTACAAATCCATTAAAAAAATTATTCATCAGTTTTGGCCGACATATATTCTTCTACATATTTTTGGTAAAAAAAAAAAAATCGCAATCTGCGTATATTGATTGGTTTGCGCAAAAGTTATCGTGTCTACAAACTGGGAATTGATTTATGCCGTTTTTATTATTTTTTTTTTTTACTAGTAATGGCGGCGATCTGCGAATTTTATCGGGACTGCGATATTGCTGCAGAAATGTCTGACATTTTTTACACATTTTTGGGACCAATGACATTTATACAGCGATCAGAAATTTAAATATCCACTGATTACTGTGTAAATGTCATTGGCAGTGAAGGGGTTAACTTGCAGGGGCAGTGAAGGGGTTAACAAATGTTCCCTGGGTGTGTTCTAACTGTGGGGGGGCAGGGCTGGCCAGGACATAACAGATCTAACTGATCCCAGTGACAGGGATCAGTAGATCTGTCATGTCCCCTGTCACAGAACGGAGAACTGCCGTGTTTACAACGGTGGTTCCCCGTTCTGAGGCTCCTAAAAGAGACCGGCGGGTCTCGGGCGGACATCGAGTCCGGCCGACCCACGGGCACGCTCGCGCAGCATGTGGCGTGCGCGCGCCACCGCTGCCGCCAGTGGGCGCGCCAGGAGCGTGCACAGTGGACGACGTCCATGGACGTCATCCGGGCATTTCAGATCCGCGCTGGAGCCGTACTTCGGCAATAGCGTGGATCTGAAGTGGTTAAAGTGTTTATGTACACTAAACATTAACATAGTAGTGCAATGCTGCTATATACAGTATACTGCACATTTGTGTGTCAGGAATTCATTAATGCAGACTTATAGAGTTTCAGAAAGGTCCAACAATTTCTCAAATAAGATATCTTCCACCGAGGTGATTCGTTATTTTTAGAGAGTCGGCTTACTCATAGACTTACAGGGGTTGATTTACTAAAACTGGAGAGTGCCAAATCTGGTGCAGCTGTGCATAGTAGCCAATCAGCTTCTAACTTCAGCTTTTTCAATTAAGCTTTTACAAAACAAAAACTGGAATCTGATTGATTTCTATGCAGAGCTGCACCAGATTTTGCACTCTCCAGTTTTATTAAATTAACCCCACATTGTTACAAGAAACGGCAGAACCATAGTGTGGAATTGAAAAGCAAGAAGCTGAGCCTGTATGTACTGTAATAAGCAAATATGGCTTTTTTGTATAGATAAATACACATTGATATGAATATTTACATTAAATTGATCTCTTTTAATGATCATTAAGCTGAACTCTTTTATGTGTATAGCTAAAGGAATCATTGAACAGTCGGTACATTCTCCCTTAAATTAACTGAATTAACACCTATGTAACTACCTGGAATTGTGAGAAAAACATGGCTGGTAAGCATTAATGGGCAACTAACTACATCAAAATGATAGAGCTCATTGACTAGCATTTTTTACATGTCGCCCATTGTGTTGATGACCTCCGTTCATGTCTATAATGAATGACTTCTCATTCACACACACAGCAGCTTAGCCTTGCAGCAGTAATCAGCATGCAGACAGACGCGTTCCCGTGCAGTTTATGACTGCAGAAGTCCGCTGAGTCTGTCTTAAATGGTTTACCTCCTGTGTGAATCTTAGTGGGACTTGTTGAAAAGTTTCAGAAACTGTTTTAGAGAGTTTTCTTTACCAAAGCTCCATAACAGTTGTAAAAGGAATAAATAATATTCTTCCCAAAGAAAAGAATAAAACAATGTTCTGGGCAGATAAAGTAATGTAATACAAAATACTAATGTTTCACCTTTATTCTGGGTAGCCAATGATATGTACATTTAGTATGGAAATATTTTTTGGTGCGATTTTTGCAACTAATGTCATATTTATGACGACTTCAGGAGAATTTCTTGTACAAGCATGATCCATGGAACTATGCTTGAACTTTAACAGCGATAGACTTCTGGAAGGTGTTCAGAAACATTTGTATTCCTAGGAGAGAAAAATGTGTATATAGATATGTAGGAACTATCTGCCTAACTGCAAGGTTACAAAAATTGGCTCCACATTAGTGTCACCGTCGGTTTATTGTAAGTATTTTTCAAATTTAAATTAGGTTTTGTGTCATTGCATAATTTTGCTTTTTTAAGTGTATCTACACCCAAAAAATAAGAAGGAATTTATCAGTTCACAAGATTTATGACGAGATAAAGATTTTTTTTTGAACTTATCAAACATACATAAGAAAACACACTTTAAGGTATTTTTAATCACTCGCTGACCAGCCGCTGCCGTTTTACGGCGGCAGGTTGGCTCGGCTGCGCAAATTGCCACCATGGTACATCGGTCATGCACGTGGGGCGGAGGGGGACGCGCACGCCCCCCCGCCGCCCTCCGATGATCGGATTAGCTCCAGAACCGATCAGTCTTCAGGCCTAGACCAATGATTTCTGGTCTGGACCTGGTGATCGGTTCTTGTGAATGGCATTCTGTCCTCTGCTTATGTAATGGAAACACAGGCAGAGTAAGTGGTGTCATCCATCATTAACCCCTAATAAAGATTTTAACTCCTTGTTCGCCTTCCAGTTAACCCTTTCACCCCCTGTCACCAACTGTGTTCAGATTTTTCACTGATCACTGTATTGGTGTAACTTGTGACAGTTATGGCACTTTCGCACGGGGGGCGGTAGGGCGTTAGCGGTAAATCCCCGCTAGTTTTAGCAGGGATTTACCGATGTTATAGCGGCGATATGGCGGAGGGAGCGGTGCACTCTTAACCTCCCACAAGGGGTTAAAACTGGGTTAAAAAAGTGCAGGCGCTCCGCGCTTCCGAGGCAGTGTGCAGCCGCTTCAGAAGCGTTGCCCCATTGTTTTCAGGGCCGGTAGAGGAACGGGATATCACCGCTCACCCCACCGCCCCAAAGATGCTGCTTGCAGGACTTTTAGTAACATCCTGCAAGCGCACCACCCCAGTGTAAAAGCACTCCGACTGTCACCAGTGATCACCGTATTAGTGTCACGGGTGATGCTAGTTAGTTTTTCATAGCATCAGGGTACCCGCCGTATACTACCTAATAAGGGTTTAACCCCCTGATCACCAGGCGGGTGACATCAGTTAGGTTTTAGCATGAGTTAGGGTCAGCGAAAATACCAGGCAGGGTCAGATTGGTGCAGGTACTCTAACACGCACACACACACACTAGATACACACACTAGATAGCTCCGTTACTAGTATAGTGTCTGAAGGGATCAATATCTTTGATCTGATCGGAAGTATATTAGTATCCCCAGTAATTTAGTGTTCCCAAAATGTGGCATTAGCGGGATCAACCTATATACTTGCTAGCACCTGCGTTTAGCCCCTTCCCCCAGCCCAGCCCACTGAAGTGCAGTATCAATAGATCACCGTCACTTACAAAATACAGCATACATAACTGCAGCATTCGCAGAGTCACACCTGATCCCTGCAAATGCTAACAGTTAATTTTTTGGTAGAAATTGAAGCAGGCTCTGACAACTAGGTGCTCTTTTACCTGTGAGTCACACTAGTGTACCTATAAATTTAGAGGCCAAAATGTCCAAACAGAGGTACACTAGTGAAGAGGCCTACACGTTGCTGAGCATGGCAATTGAGAGCGATGGGGAAGCTCAGATGTCAGATTCAGGCTCAGTATATGAACCCGTAGTCAGCAGCGGCACCTTGACAGATAGCTCTGACGACTGAGTAGTGGTCCCTGCTAAGGTCAGGCATACTCGACCCCGTTCTTCTGTTGTTGAGGTGCAAAAACCACAGGGCTCTCGTATGGAGCAGAGAGCAAGTACTAGTGCCGTTCCTCCTTCTGGTGAACTGGCAAGCACCAGCGGCCTAGTACACCCTGGTCGTAGACAAACCAGCACTGCAGTAACACTTGGTGACGTGGCGAGTCCCATCAGTGCAGTTAAAGCTGGTGCGGTGGCTAGCACAAGTACTGTCCCGCAGCCACCAAGAAGACAAAGACAGGCCAGTAGAGCGCATAGTGCCCTTCCTGCTGCATATGCTAACCCTGATTGGCAACCCACCACTTCTACAGCGCCCGTACTTCCCCCATTCACTGGTAAACCCAGAATTCAGGTGGAAACAGTTGATTTTATGTCCCTTGATTTTTATTCACTGTTTCTAACAGAAGATCTCTATAGATCTATTGTGGACCAAAGTAATTTGTATGCTGGTTAATTCATCGCCGCTAATCCCCATTTGACGCTTGCCAGAGACTGGAAACCTATTACGGTTCCAAAATGTAAGACCTTCTGGGCCTATCCCTTCTCATGGGCATATGTAAAAAAAGTGAGTTGCGGTCATATTGGTCCACTGACCCAATTCACCATATGCCTGCATTCTCTGTTTTCATGACCAGGGCTGGATACAAGAAGATCTTGCGGTTCACGCATTTTAATGACAATGAACTCTGTCATTCTCGGGGTGACCCTGAATAGGATCGGCTGCACAAAATTCGGCCCCTCGTAAACCATTTCAACCAACAATTCACAGCCTTGCTTATTCCCAATCAAGTTGCCTGCGTAGACAAGTCCCTGATTCTATTTTCTGGCTGTCTTGCTTTCAAACAGTTTCTCCACACCAAGTGTGCCAGATATGGGGTCAAGATGTATAAGCTCTGTGACAAGGCCACAGACTATACATATAGTTTTATGGTTTACGAGGGAAAAGACAGTCACATGGAGCCCCCCAACTGCCTAGACTACATAGGGAATGCTGACAAGATTGTTTGGGACTTGGGGTCACCCTTCTTCGGAAAGGAGTACCACTTGTACGTGGACAATTATTACACAAGCGTGCCACTTTTTAGTCACTTGTTTGATCATGGAATTGGCACATGTGGCACCGTGCGATCTAATCGCCAGGGCTTCCCCCAATGGCTTGTAGAATCCCAACTTAGACGCGAGAGAGAGCCTGCTTGAGAAGTAATAATTTGCTTGCAGTGAAGTTGAGGGACAACCAACATTTTTTTGTTCTGTCCTCCCTTCACGCAGAAACAGCAGTCCAAATTCCAACTGCGACTGGTGTTGTTGAGAAGCCCCTCTGTGTCCACAAATGCATCCTTAATATGGGAGGGATGGACTTCAATGACCAGTTGTTGGCATTGTACTTAATTGCCCGTAAGGCCAGATGCTGGAACAAAAAGTGTTTGTATACCTATTTCAATTGTCTCTGATGAACGCTTATGTGCTATACAAAACATGGGGATGAACTGGATCCTTCCTTAAATTCCAGGAAGAGATTGTCACAGCCCTCCTGTTTCCAGACGGTGCTGTGCCCCAACTTTCCAATCCAAATGCAGTGAGCCAGCTGCATGAGAGGCACTTTCCAGAAGTCCTCCGTGGTCACTCTACCCAAAGATCACCCCAAATAAGATGTTGCACCTATTTTTATTGCCCCTCCTGTCCTGACCAGCTTGGTCTCTGCCTCAGTGAATGTTTCCGTCGCTACCACACATAGTGGAGTATTAGCAAAGGGTACAGCACTGCATAGTCCTAGGGCACACATTCACAGGGTCTCCAAAGGTGCCATCACATTTTTAGAGACCCGAACCTGGAACCTTTACAGTTACAGTTACAAATAAAAGTGTATAGAAGGTATGGTTTGCAGGTTATACTTTACTGTTTACTGTGTTTCATTGTCAACCATTATTTGCATTGCATGTATGTCATTCAGCTGCAGCACTGATTTATTTATCTTGACAGCAACAGCGTTTGCTCCCACGTTACGTAAATCAGCGACTCCAGTGCGAGGTGATTTCACCACCACAGTTAAAAAAGAGCATATATGCTGAAGCATAGGGGCAGAGGCGGGCATATATTTTTAGAATGGTGCATGTATGCCCATCATTAGTAGTGGGTGGATGCAGGGTGGTTTTCTAATGGCTGGCATACCACTGAGTGATTGATTCTCTTTTTTATTCACAGGCTGCATAAAAAAAAAAACATTATAATATATGCTCAACAAGGACCAGCGCCTTACTGGTATGTTGCTGGACTTTGAGTGGTTATACTGGAATGATGCCTGCAGGTATAGGTATCATCTTGGTATCGTTCTTTTCAGCCAGCAGTCGGCTTTCATGTAAAAACAATACTAGTGGCTAATTATCCGTTAGACTGCTTTTACAAGCAGTGGGAGGAAACAACCCCCCTCCCGCCATCTTCCATGGATTTCTTGGGCTCTCCTGTCCCACCGGGGAACCCGAGAATGCAGCTGGTGGTCCCGCCAGATGACCATAGAGCTGATCGAAGACTAGAATGGCTCCAATCATCTCTATGGCCTAAGAAACCGGAAGCTACGAGCATTTTATGACTTCAGTTTCAGTATAAACAGCGCCATTGGGAAATTATTGGTGTGGGCAGATGCTTTAAGGGCTGAGGAGAGATCTAGAGAATAAAAGACCCCAAAAAAGAGTACCTTTCACTACATATTGCTATAATAGGGGATATTTAAATTCCCTGTGAAACAATAAAAATGAAAAAAAAAATGAAAGGGACAGTGTACAAATAAAATAAAAAGCAAAATGAATAATTAAAAACAAAAAAATGCACCCCTGTCCCCCGAGCATGCACGCAAAGGTAAACACAAGCCTCAGTCTTGTGTCGTATGTAACCAGCAATTGCATCATGCATGTGAGGTATCACCACGAATGTCAGATCGAGGGCAGTCATTTTAGCAGTACACTTCCTCTGTAGATCTAAAGTGGTAACCTGTAAAGGCTTTTAAAGGCTTTTAAAAATGTATATAGTTTGTCACCACTGTGCGGGTGTGCATGACTTTAAAGCGTGTCATGTTTGGTATCTATGTACTTGGCATAAGATCATCTTTTGTATTTCATCAAACATTTGGGCAATATAGTGTGTTTCTGTTCATTAAAATTCAAAAAATTGCGTTTGAAAAATCGATGTGCAAATACTTTGTGAAAAAAAAATTGCAATACCCACCATTTTAATCTGTAGGGCCTCTGATTTAAATTATATATAATTTTTGCGGGTTCAAAGTCATTTTCTAGCAAAAAAAAAAATTCTTCATGTAAACAAAAAGTGTCAGAAAGGATTTGGTGGTTTAAGTGGTTAGAAGAGTGGGTGATGTTGGGCATAAAATGCCAGGACAGTTCAACCCCCCCCCCCCAAATGAACCCTTTTTGGAAAGTAGACACCCCTAGCTATTTGCTGAGAGGCATGTTGAGTCCATGGAATATTTTATATTTTGTCATAAGTTTTGGGAAAAATTTAAATTTTTTCTTTTACACAAAGTAGTCACTAAATTATATATTGCTTGAACATGCCATGGATATATGTAGAATTACACCCCAAAATACATTCTGCTGCTTCTCCTAAGTACAGGGATACCACATGTGTGGGTTTTTTTGGGAGCCTAGCCGCATACAGGACACTGAAAACCAATCACCGCCTTCAGGATTTCTAAGGGCGTAAAACAAAAGAATTTCACTTCCTGACTACCTATAACAGTTTCAGAGGCCCTGAAATATCAAGATAGCACAAAACCCACCCAAATTACCCCATTTTAGAAAATAGACATCCCAAGCTATTTCCTGAGAGGCATGTTGAGTCCATGGAATATTTTATATTTTGTCACAAGTTTTGTTTCATGAAAAATTTACATTTTTTTTTTTAACACAAAGTTGTCACTAAATGATATATTTCTCACACATGGCATGGGTATAGGTAAAATGACACCCCAAAATACATTCTGCTGCTTCTCCTGAGTATGGGGATACCACATGTGTGAGCCTAGCCGCATACAGGACCCCAAAAACCAATCACCACCATCAGGCTTTCTAAGGGCGTAAAATGGTGATTTTACTCCTCACTACCTATCACAGTTTTGGAGACCCTGAAATGTCAAGATAGCACCCCCCCCCCCAAATGACCCCATTTTGGAATGGGGAAATGAAGAAAGAAAAGGAATTATTTTTCTTTTTTCAATTTTCAAAACTTTGTAACAAAAAGTAAGATCTGTAAAATACTCAGCATTTCTTTGCTGAGGCATTTCATGGCCTCTGAAACTGTGATAGGTAGTGAATAGAGTTGAGCGAACACCTGGACGTTCGGGTTCGGAGGGTCCGTACGAACTTTGGGAAAAAGTCCGGGTTCGGCACCAAACGTTGCCCGAACGTTATCCCAGACACCGAACCCCATTGTAGTCAATGGGGACCCGAACTTTTAGGCACAAAAATGGCTGTAACAATGTCCTGGCAAGTGCTAGAGGGCTGCAAAAGGAAGTAAAATGGGGGTAAGAGTAGGGCAAGTGCCCTACAAAAAAATGGGGATAGGGAAAATAAATTAAAATGAAATAAAAAAATGGGAAGGGGGGTGGATGTGGAGTAGGAGCCTAGAGGTTGACTAGGCCGTGATCATGGCAGTGTAGGTGCAAGTGGCGGTGGTCGAGGAGGCGAAGGAGGTAGCCAACATGGTATTTTTTTTTTGTTTGTTTATAATTGGGGTAGCCCCCAAAATATTGAGGCCTATTCAAAAAAACAAGTATATGAATGGCTGTGTGAGTCCGGTCTAAATGTTTATTCTGCACAAGGTACAGACAAGTCTTGTGGGATCCATGCCTGATTCATTTTAATAAAGGTTAGCTTGTTCACGTTGGCTGTGGACAAACGGCTCCGCTTGTCTGTGATAACGCCCCCTGCCATGCTAAACACACGTTCCGACAATACACTGGCTGCAGGGCAGGCCAGCACCTCCAAGGCATAAATGGCAAGCTCAGGCCATGTGGCCAATTTGGAGACCCAGAAGTTGAATGGGGCAGACCCATCAGTCAGTACGTGTAGGCGTGTGCACACATACTCTTGCACCATGTTGCTGAAATGCTGCCTCCTGCTAAGACGTTTTCTATCGGCTGGTGGTGCTGTTTGTTGTGGCGGGCTGCTGACAAAGCTTTGCCACATTTCGGCCATGCTAACCCTGCCTTCTGAGGTGCTGGCGGTGCCACAGCTGCGTTGGTGGCCTCTTCCTCCTCCTCCGCCTTCGCCTTGTGCTTCCGCTGAGCCCCCGGTGTCATTTGGGAATGCCCTCAGCAGCGCCTCTACCAGTGTGCGCTTGTAGTCGCGCATCTTCCACTCACGCTCCAGTGAGGGAATTAAGGATGGCACGTTCTCCTTGTAACGGGGATCCAGCAGGGGGGCCACCCAGTAATCAGAAGAAGTTACAATGTGGGCAACTCGGCTGTCGTTGCGCAGGCACTGTAGCATGTAGTCGGCCATGTGTGCCAGGCTGCCCACAGGCAAAGACAAGCTGTCCTCTGTGGGAGGTATATCATCTGTGCCCTCTGTATCCCCCCAGCCACGCCCCAGTGATGCCCACGAGTTGCGTTGGGTGCCACCCTGCTGCGATTCCTCCTCCTCCTCATCTTCCTCCTCGTCCTCCAGAACTGTGCCCTGGCTTGAATATTTTGGACCTGGCCTATGCTGGTGCAGGAACCCACCCTCCGAGCCACTTGCGAATGACTGGCCTGATAACCGTGGAAATGACCCCTCTTCCTCCTCCTCATCCTCCTGTGCCACATCCTCTTCCATCATGGCCCGAAGTGTTTTTTCAAGGAGACATAGAAGTGGTATAGTAACGCTGAGAACAGCGTCATCGGCACTGGCCATGTTGGTGGAGTACTCGAAACACTGCAATGCGCTACACAGGTCTCGCATGGAGGCCCACTCATTGGTGGTGAAGTGTTGCTGTTCCGCAGAGCGACTGACCCGTGCGTGCTGCAGCTGAAACTCCATTATTGCCTGCTGCTGCTCGCACAGTCTCTCCAGCATGTGCAAGGTGGAGTTCCACCTTGTGGGCACGTCACATATGAGGCGGTGAGCAGGAAGGCCAAAGTTCCGCTGCAGCTCAGACAGGCGAGCAGCAGCAGGGTGAGAACGCCGAAAGTGCGCACAGACGGCCCGCACTTTATGCAGCAGCTCTGACATATTCGGGTAGTTTTTTAGAAAATTCTGTACCACCAAATTCAGCACATGCGCCAGGCAAGGGATATGCCTCAAACGGGCTCGGCCCAGAGCCGCTACGAGATTTCGGCCATTGTCGCACACCACCAGGCCGGGCTTGAGGCTCAGTGGCAACAACCACTCATTGGTTTGTTGTTCAATGCCCGTCCACAGCTCCTGCGCAGTGTGGGGTTTATCCCCCAAACATATCAGTTTTAAAACAGCCTGCTGTCGTTTCCCCCTGGATATGCTGATGTTGGTGGTGAAGGTGTTATGCTGAGCAGATGAGTGGGTGGTCGAGGAGGAGGAAGCGCAGTTGGAGGAGGAGGCAACAGGAGGCAAAGAGAAATGCCCTGCAATCCTCGGTGGTGGAAGGACATGCGCCAAATGGCTAGCCGGCTCAGGCCCACCCGCCACTACATTTGCCCAGTGTGCAGTTAGCGAGATATAGCATCCCTGCCCGTGCTTACTGGTCCATGTATCAGTGGTTATGTGGACCTTGACACAGATGGCATTGCGCAGTGCACACTTGATCTTGTCCCCCACTTGTTTGTGCAGGGAAGGGATGGCTCGCCTGGAAAAGTAGTGGCGGCTGGGAACCACGTACTGTGGGACAGCCACCGCCATCAGGTTTTTGAAACTGTCCGTGTCCACCAGACGGAATGACAGCATTTCAAAGGCCAGGAATTTTGAAATGCTGGCATTCAGGGCCAGGGATCGCGGGTGGGTAGGGGGTACTTCCTCTTTCTCTCCAGTGTTTGGGAGATGGACAGCTGTAAGCTTCCATGGGACCATGTGGAAATGCTTGGGGACGTTGGCGGACATGATGGCGTTGCTGTCATATTGTCTGTTTGCTAGGTGGCAGGTGACACTGTCACTGTAGAGGTGGAGGAAGAGGCCGAGGCAGCAGCAGAAGAGGAAGCAGGAGGAGGCATTTGGGCCTACCATATATCGGTGAAGGTTCTGTTGGCTACATGAGGAAGGTGTTTCCCTTGTGCGTGTAGCTGCCACACCTCGACCACGTCCTCTCCTTCCAACAGGAGGTTCACCAGCAGCACCTGCATCACCAGCAGCACCATGACCACGTCCCTTATTTGCTCTCCTCATTGGGCCCGCAAATGTACTATGTAGCCCTATGTAAGTATTTATTAATACCAATTAATACCTTTTTTTTGGAAAACACCAACGTAGCCGGACTTTTTATTTTGGTGCAAGAAATGCACTGCTCACACCAACAGCTGGAAGCTCTCCCTTTAGAACTAGGAGATGATTTGTGAACAATAAATAATCTGTCACTTACAGCAACAGCTGCAACCTGGCCATATAGGAGTAGACAATGGTTTTTGAACAATAATCTGTCCCTCTAAGCAACAGCTGGAAACTCTCCCTTTAGAACTAGGAGATGATTTTTGAACAATAATGTGTCACTTACAGCAACAGCTGGCCCTATAGGAGTAGGCAATGATTTTTGAACAATAATCTGTCCCTCTAAGCAGAAGCCTCTACCTAGTGCAGTCAGATCTCTCAAAGCAGCAGTATGTGAAATCTCAAATTACTCCCACAATCTGATCGTTGAGTATGATCACACAATCTGATCGTTGTGTACGATCGTAACGATCATTGTGTTAGGCAGGGTTTGATCTGCAATGTGTCACTCAAAGCAGCAGTATGTTAAATCTCAAATTACTCCAACAATCTGATAGTTGTGTACGATCGTAACGATCGTTGTGTTAGGCAGAGTTTGATCTGCAATCTGCAACTCAAAGCAGCAGTATGTGAAATCTCAAATTTCTGCTATCTGTCCCTCAGAGCAACAGCAGTAGTAATCTCAGGAAGCAGGATCAGATGTTAAAATGTCTGTAAATTCTCCCTCACGCCGGCAGCTTCCTCTCCCTACACTAACCCAAGAGCATGTGACATGCAGCACTGTGACTCCAGCTTATAAAGAGGCTGGGTCACATGATGCACTGGCCAATCACAGCCATGCCATTAGTAGGCATGGCTGTGGTGGCTTATAAGGGAAAACCAGTGAAACGTTTGTTGATTGGCTGCCCTGCAGCTATTCAACATGCGTGATCAACTACCAGAACCCAGAACCCGAACCCAAACCTTTTTTGAAATGTCCGTGTTCGGGTACGGGTCCCGGACACCCGAAAGTTCGGTACGGACCCGAGCGTTACAGTCCGGGTTCGCTCAACACTAGTAGTGAAGAGTGAAATCAAAAATGTATGCCCTTAGAAAGCCTGAAGGTGGTGCTTGCTTTTTGGGGTCCTGTACGTGGCTAGACTGCCAACAAGTCTCACATATGTGGTATCCCCATACTCAGGAGAAGCAGCAGAATGTATTTTGGTGTGTAATTTCATATATACCCATGGCATGTTTGAGCAATATATAATTTAGTGACAAATTTGTGAAAAGTGATTTTTTTTTTGTAATTTTCCCAAAACTTATGGCAAAATATAAAATATTCCATGGACTCAACATGCCTCTCAGCAAATAGCTTGGGGTGTCTACTTAGCAAAATGGGGTCATTTTTGGTGGGGGGAGGGGTTGTGCTATCTTGGCATTTCATGGCCTCCAAAACTGTGATAGGTAGTGTGGAGTGAAATCAAAATTTACGTCCTTAGAAATCCTGCAGGCAGTGATTGGTTTTTGGGGTCCTGTATGTTGCTAGGCTCCCAAAAAGTCTCACATATGTGGTATCCCCATACTCAGGAGAAGCAGCAGAATGTATTTTGGGGTGTAACTCTACATATACCCATGGCATGTGTAGAGCAATATATCATTTCAGTGACAATTTTGTGTATTTTTTTCTTGTCATTTTTCAGTCACTTAAAATATATATACTATAAAATATTCAATGGGCGCAACATGCCTCTCAGCAAATTCCTTGAGGTGTCTACTTTCCAAAATGGGGAGGGGGGGGTGCACTGCCCTTCCATTATATCACCTCAGGAAATGAGATAGCCAGTCATAAACTAAAAGCTGCGTAAATTCCAGAAAATGTACCCTAGTTTGTAGACGCTATAACTTTTGCGCAAACCAATAAATATACGCTGCTTGCATTTTTTTTTACCAAAATTGAGTTTATTGTATTTTTTTTATAACAAAAAGTAGAAAACATAATTTTTTTCATAATTTATGGTCTTTTTTCGTTTATATCGCAAAAAATAAAAATGCAGAAGTGATCAAATACCAGCAAATGAAAGCTCTATTTGTGGGAAAAAAGGACGCACATTTAATTTGGGTACAGCAATGCATGACCGCGCAATTACCAGTTAAAGCAGCGCAGTGACAAATTGTAAAAAGTGCTCTGGTCATTAAGGAGGTAAATCCTTCTGGGGCTGAAGTGGTTAGAAAAAAGGAACCAAATAAGGGAAGTTCATTATTGGGGTATTGTTGCACTTTAAAGGAGAAGTTCAGGATTTAGAAAAAAATATATACTTACCTAGGTGGATGCATAATCAATCAGATTTTACTATCCCCTGCTGACTTTTGTCTGTCAAAAACTGTCTGTGTTTTTATTATTTTTTTGGTGAATGGGTAGGGGTATATTCACATTGTGGGGGCAGGATCTGGGGGCCCCCTTGTTAAAGGGGGTTTCCAGATTCCGAAAAGCCCCCCACTTGCAGACCCACACACCCACAGCCCAGGGTTGTGGGAATGAGGCCCTTGGGGACAAGATGCTTTGGTATGGGGGACAGAGCCATGTTGAGGGCGTGTGGCTTGGTATGTATCAGGGGGGGCGCTTACTTGACCTGCCAGGCTGCGTGCTCAGATAAGTATCTGGCATAGATTTTGGGGGGACCCCACATGTTTTTTTTTAATTTTGGCATGGGGTTCCCCTTAAAATCCAGACCCAAAGGGCTTGGTATGGACTGGAGGGGGGGACCCCACACCATTTTTTACACCTTTTTCTATTGCCAGCAATGGTATTGTATTGCCTATTCTGTGCTCAGGTCCCAAAAAGGACCAAAAGGCAATGTAAAGAGAAGCTAAGTGAGTTCTCAATAGATGTGCATAGCTTTCCACACTTTGAGGTCTTGCAGCCTTCCTCAGGACCATGGGCATCCAAAAGCACTAAAAAAAGGAATACAAATAAAAATATACTCACAAAAAGAGCAATTAAAAAGGCACAGCAATGTTTTTAAAGTGAACACCACGCCTCACGGGACTACTCCGGAATTCAACCTCAGCAGGGAGAGCAGGCTACGTCCATGTGGCCAGGCTGACACGTTTCTAGGGCCTAGTTTCCTTTGAATAAACGTTTTAAACGGTATTGCACTAGGTCAGTGCGTCTTTCTTTTGTTCTTTTATTGTATTGCCGGCAATTTAAATGTAATTTCATTCATTTTTTTTCTTTATAAATTTGACTTTTGCTGCAGCATGTTCTATACATGCTTCAGATGGGCAACTTTACAGACAGACTAAGGGAACCCCCCAGGCACTATATTTAAACTAATTTTTAATGTTTATTGATGCACTTTAAGCATCCTTAAAATCACTGCTCCTATAAAAACAATCTTTTTTAAAAAGTTTTTTTGCATTGATACATGTCCCCCAGGGCAATACCCAGCCCCCAATTACTTGCATATAAGCCTTCAAAATGGGGACTTTTGATTTTGAAGTTTGGGTCCCATAGACTTTAATAGGGTTCACTGTTCGGGTCAGAACTTTTTCTCTGTTCGGGATTTCTGGTGCAAACATAGCAGGGGGGTGTCCGGCACATCTCTATCACACAGCCACAAGTTCTGCTTCCTCAGATATGTTGGTGCAACAGTTTACATGCTCACCGCAAAAGTCTGTCAAACAATGTGCACATGAGACAGGAATTAGCAGATCAAGCATACAACATATTCTGAAGAGAGCATGCTGGAATTTTTTCATCCTGAGACTGTTACATGGGCACGAATGAAGATGACCCTAGATCAGACAATGGAGTACTGAATGGTTTTGACACATGGTACATGAGGATGAGGATTTGTACAGAAAATGGTGTCTGATTAAGCCTGGTTTAAACTAAATGGTACAGTAAACTGTCATAATTGTGTTTACCATCACATTCATATAGACAATGCAATCAATTTACCGGGGCTCAATGTCTGCTGTGGATTGTCAGGGGTTTAATTGGACCATTCTTTTTTTAAGACACAGTCACTGATCCAGTGAACCTCAACAAGCTTGGCACACCAATTTTACTGGCCATTTGTGCAGTTTATGCAGATGAGCAATTTTACTTCCAGCAAGATGGCACGCCACCTTACCACCATCAAGACTTGAGATGACATTCTTCCAAGTAGTTGGACAGGATGTTGAGGTGCTTAATGCTGCTTGATTTCTATTTGTGGGGAACACTAAAGAATGTGGTGTAACGTGGAAACCAACCACACTGACTGCACTATGGGAAGAAATTGAAACATCATGCAGAGCAATTCCTGTGGACATTATAGTCAATGTTGTTCATGCAGTAGTTTACCAAAATCAAAAATGTCTGGATGCTAACGGTGACCACTTTGAGCACCTAATGTGATTGCATAATTCAAACATGACTTACAGATATATATATATATATATATATATATATATATATATAAATCTCGTAATAAAATGTGTATGCATATATTTTTCATGTTGAAGTGTATATACATGTTTGACCCCCTCTGTATATGTAACTAAGGCCCCCTTTCTATGATGATGAGAATAGCCTCAGAAAGTGGAGTGTTTACTTACTAAAAGGATAAGCAATCAGGAATCCTGGATTGCTGACAAAACCCGGTGTGGTGGTATCAGTTGTCTTCTGCTAGTAATAGTGGGGCCTGTAAGTAGTGCCAAGTACTCATAGGTCAAGGAGCTTAAACAGATAGGCAATTGTGCTACTTGCAATAGTGGGCTCTCAGTAACTGAGGTGTAAAGGTGGCTGCATGCAGTGTCTCTAGAATTATGGATGACAGAAAAAGGTTGGGCATCCCCCACTCACCAATCCTGAGGATAGCACCCACTCCAAGGAGACAGGGTGCCCTGTGCAGGCTCTTGAGTGTCAGTAGTAGTATAATGGAAGGTTGCACAGATGCGGTCTGATTCCAGTGATCTACATCTCAGCAATGCAGTTTCACTGAGCTGAATGTCTCGGAGGTCGGCTAAGTTGCAGAGACCCACTGTGTTCACTTGAAGAGGACAGCCCCACAGTGGCATATCTAGGGTATGGCAGACATGGCAAGTGCCATGGGCGCCATGGGGGGGATGTCAAAATCCCCCTGCACAAAAAAACCCACCCGTCCTCCTGCGGCTGCCTCCCGCACTAACAGTCAGGCATGTACAGTCTGGCCATGCTTGTAGTAGGACTCAGGGCAGGAGCAGTCCTCGTTGTTCCCTGTACATCCCTCCCTGTGCATGGCATATTCTAGTGGGTGTATCCCTTCTACCAACAGGGGATCATCCTGCACGGGCCTGAGTGATAACGGTCGGTAAGTGACTTCTCTCCTTCCCTCCTGCCTGTGCTATGTCATTATCCCCTTTGTATTGGGAGTGCGTATGCTTATCTGTACACATCAACTCCCAGCTCTTCTGCTCTCTCTCCATAGGTGAGTAGGGGAGGGTCGCAGCTTTCCTGGAATACCCCTACCTTTGCGGGCAGGCTTGCTCAAAACTTTTTGCAGCTTCACATTGCTGCAGGCAAGGAGTGACAACACAGAAGGCTGGGTTTCCCTTTCTTCTCTGTCTGTGCCCCCTCCCTCTTCTCATTCAGCCTCTACAGACTCAGCTTACTTACACTACAGGCAAGTACAACAGCAGCAGCCATATGCATGTGGGGCTAGCTGACTGTGCCCCATCCAAAGCTCAGCAAGTCCTGCAAGCCAGCTTTAGTGGCTGCTTTCTTGTTTGCCACAATGACCCCAGACCCCCTTTGTGTTCCTAGGAGGAGGGGGGTGTGACAATACAAGGGGGTTCTGTTTCACAGTTCAGCCAAGTATTCTGGAGATCCCCCCTACCCATCCTTAGCTAAGCTAGACTTTTTTCTTTTCTTTATTTATATCTTTCTATCAGAGAAGGCTTTGCTATCTCTGGGTATGTTTTCAGCATGTGGACTTGGGCTCTGTTTCTTTTTTTCTTTCGGTCTCTCTTCCTTGGCTTTTAGTGACTGAGCTTCAAATAGAAATCTTTTCAGTCTCATCCCAGTTCTCCAGCACTTCTCCACTACTTCAGAAAACTTTTATTTATTAAAGGCATAAGAGCTGGGCTTAAATAGTCTCTAGGTTCTCCTGCAGCTTCAATTATTTATGACCCTCTTCTGTTATCTTAACCCTTCCAAGGCCAGCCTGTTCTTTAAGCAGTGGCTTAAAACTTTAATATGTTCAGGTTTTGCTGTAAATTTGTGTCACTTTGGTTTGGTTACATACTGTGCTGGTGCTGGGCTAGGAAAATCAGGAATATGGGTGGGGGAGTTGCTTTAGTTGGGTGCAACTACTTTTATACTCTTTTGCTTATTTCACTAACTAAAAAAAGTTAGCCTAGCCTCGAAGACCTCCTAAGCTCCTCTTTCTGGTCTGAAGTTTAAGCCCGGGTTCACATATGTGCGATCTCAGAGATCGCATGTGATTTGCACCCAAACCTCAGGTGCCGATCACAAGCGATCTCTGAGCAATGCAAGTTCAACCATACAGTTGTGTGGCTTAAATCAAAATAGATTCGCACAGAAAAAGATGCAGGTGTCTTTTTTCTCCCACACTGGAAACAGATCGTATGGGTGTTCTCACCTATGCGATCCGATTCCTGTGCAAGTTCACAGTTTGCACTGCGATCTGTGAACAAATATGGGGGTGTCATTAACTTTTTAATGACACCTGCAGCGGTTCGCAGAAGGCAGTGTGAACTGCCTGCGGGAGAGGTGCGATGCGGGGACATTTTCACTAGATACGCCTCTGCAGCCCCAACTGTTCTGCAGAAAGTCCCATGCTCCAAAAGGGTGAGCCTGTTACTCACAGTTAAATATATATGCTCTCCCAGAATCCTCCTTGCATCACAAGCCTGGTAAGTGCAGTCCGGTCAGCACTTAGGAACACAGTATGTGTCGACAGAGGCACTACAGGTTCCAAGATCCTCTGCTAACCAGGAGAATTTGCTCTGACTCTGCAAACAGGAATTGATGTGGTTATCCCAATACTGGGCACTAGAGGGAAAGGCTTAATCCATAGTCTCTCTTGTAAGTGTCACTGAAGTTCACCATATTGTAGCTGGCACCTGGCTACATGTGCATGTCTTAAAGGGATTGTAAAAGTTATTTTTTTTTAATACCAAATATGTTATACTTACTTGCTTGAAAGAGGACAAGGATCTTTCTCCATTCATTGCCTAGTGGTTGTGGGGGTTTGTGTGTGGGCTCTGGGCTTATTGGAATTTATAAGCCCCCTTTAACAATAATGAGGCATCCAGATACCTATGTGAATGAGTGAGTATGGGGTACACAGTAAGGAAGTGGTAACTTAGAACCAGTGATGCAGAGCCACGTCAATCATGATGCCTGATAGAAAAGTGGATGACAGCTGCTATATACCCTGATGTCTTGGTGACATCTTTGACCATATATGGACTTGAATCGGGTCTGAGATAGCTGTCATGGACTTGGTGGTGGACTCCACTGTTTTAACAGCCATTGACAGTAGGAAGCCATCATGTATAATAGTAGTGAACTTGTGCATGGCTGACAAATTTGTTGTTTCTTGTTCCGTTTGTTTTTTAATTTTTTAGGAAATTCTAGAATTTGGAAATTCGAAAAATTCGGAATTCCAAAATTCAAAAATTCGGAAATTGGAAATTCGGCAGTCGGAACAGCTGAAAATCCGAAATTCGAAAATTCGCATAGGTATTTGAATTTCCTTGAAAATATGGCTGCTAGTGATACATTTCATATTTATGTTCACTAACAGACAAATTTTCAAGGAAATTCCAATACCTATAATTTAATAGTTATTTATTATTATTTCAAATGTTCTTTCTTATTTCCGAATTTCAGAAATTCAGAAATAAGAAAGAACATTTGAAATAATAACTAATAATGTATAAGTTAGTTATTATTTAAAATGTTCTTTCTTATTTCCGAATTTCTGAATTTCCAAAATTTGGAAATACAGAAATAAGAAAGAACATTTGAAATAATAATAAACTATTAAATTATAAGTATTGGAATTTCCTTGAAAATATGGCCGTTAGTGATAAATTTCATATTTAAGTTCACTAACAGCCAAATTTTGAAGGAAATTCCAATACCTATAATTTAATAGTTAATTATTATTTCAAATTTTCTTTCTTATTTGCAAATTTCCAAATATTGGAAATTCGGAAATAAGAAAGAACGTTTGAAATAATAACTAACTAATAATTTATTAGTCAGTTATTATTTCAAGTGTTCTTTCTTATTTCCGAATTTCCGAAATTCAGAAATAAGAAAGAACATTTGATATAATAATAAATATTAAATTATAGCTATTGGAACTTCCTTGAAAATTTGGCTGTTAGTGAACTTAAATATGAAATTTAACAGCTGTATTTTCAAGGAAATTCTAATACCTATAATTTAATAGTTATTTATTAGTTATTTATTATTTCAAATGTTCTTTGTTATTTTCGAATTTCGGATTTTTGGCTGTTCAGATTGCCGAATTTCCGAATTACCACAATTCGGATGTTCGGATTGCCGAATTTTCAATCGGAAAAACGAAAATTCTGACAAAATTCGGCAATTCGAAGTTCAGAATCCGGGATTTGTCTGAATTGCTGAATTTTGAAAGATTCGGTGAAAACAAAATGCCTGAACAAGGTAAGTTGAATACACTGCAGAGATGCACCACCTCACCTTGCTTCCGACCAATGGAACTTTTACTTTTTTTTTTGCTTTGGTACATGTTTTCCAGGGCAGTGCTCCCCATGGCATTTCTTGACAAGCTCTTGACTATTAGCCCAGAAAATGGCCATAACTTATTCTTAACATGCAGTTATCAATGACTTCAATGGGGATTGGATTCGGCCCCCCAGCTTTAGTAATATTTGGCGAACCCTGCTTAAACCGAACCTAGGTACGTTTGACTTACCTAGTAAAGATTTGTGAATTTTGACTGTACGAGATTCTGCATATACTTTGTATTACAGGTTGGACTCCTTATCCATGTAGCATTATGGATTTTTCTTACTGAGCTACTTTTCTTTTTCTTTAGAAGGTGTGTTTTGTTCGTATTTATGGTCGTTTTTTTAATTTCATTTAGTGTTCTTTGTATTTCTATTTTTTTTTAATCGATGTTTGTGTATACTCTCTTACCTTTTATCTTCACTGTCATTTTTTTTTTCATCCTATGAAAATTAGCATATAACAATGAGGGTAATGAGAGGCTTTTTTTTGTTTATTTATTTATTTTATTTATTTGTGCAAGAACAGATGCAGAATAGCTGAAAGGAATTAGGTTTTGGAACCATTTAAAACAATTAGAGCCTTAACCATAAAAATCAACTGAAAGTGGCAGAGGAAATCCAGAAGAGGAGGATCGGTGTGCAAAAACTATTGCATAGAGCGGGTACGTTTAACATGTTTGTTATTTGGAAAAAAAATATTTTTGCACTTTAACATTTCAACTGCTTCTAATGCATTTTTTGCCAAAATGGGAAATTATTGTTGAAATTGCAAAGAGAACCCTATGGAAAGCTGCTTTGTCACACAAATGCGATATCCTATCCAGGAAACACATTTTATCCAAGATTTATCACAAATGCGATATCCTATTCAGGAAACTCATTTTATCCAAGATGCAGCACCCCTACGTCATCACAAATCCTTCCCACACATCTACACAGCCAACTATGCAAAGAAACAACGGGGAGTCTCATTGCTGTACGAGACACCATTGCTGTCTGGATGCAACACTGCACCCTAGATCCAGAAGGCAGGTACATAATCCTGCAATGTACCATAGACAACACTCAATATACCATAGTGACGCTCTATGCTCCTAACCAACGCCAGATGACCTTCCTCAAAGCTGCCTTCAAGAAAGTGGAACCCCTTCAAAAAGTACACCTAATTATATGCAGGGATTTTAACTTGGTAACCGACAATAAACTGGACACCTCCTCTTGGAATCACCCTGGAGTAAATTCATCCACGCTAATGACCTTTATGATTTTTGGAGGCGTTGTCACACAGAGGAGAGGGACTACACATACCTGTCCCCGCATCACAACACATACTCAGGCATTGATCTCTTCCTCATAGATAAGTGGCTATTGCAAAATGTAAAAACCTCCCAAATCCACTCTATCACCTGGTCAGACCACACACCTGTGAGCCTTAGCATATCCAATAAACCATCACATCCCCGTACCTATCTGTGGAGGGTGAACATTTTGCTTCTACAAAACCCAACAAACAAAGAATTCATAACCAATTCATAACCAAACAATTAGAAGACTTCTTTGCTACAAACTCAGTGACTGACCCAGCGATCTTGTGGAATACTCATAAAGCCTACATTAGAGGGTTTTTTTTTATCCAGCTATGACCTAGACTAAAGAAAAGGAGGACGCAGCACCTGCAGGAACTGACGGCTGCAATTGAAGCCGCAGAACTCATCCCTTCAAACTCACCTCATCCCTTCAAACTCAACTATTTAAACTCCATCACGAGCTCCGCTCTCTCCTACTAGAATCATTTGAAAAATCCCAACAAAAACTTAAAGCCAAATAATATGTAAAAGACAACAAAGCAGGCAAGTTGATGGTTCTACGCATTTCAAATCCAGAATCACACATTTGTTCCATTCAATTACATAACATAACTGGCAGATAGTACAGTAGGTAGAGCTACATGAGCCCGGGTAACAGGACCACGGGGCTCTCAAGATAAGCTATATACAGGGGGAGTCAGTGCACAGATGGAAAGTCATGACCTGGCATTATCAAACAGATATTCTAGGGAATACAGAGGGATAATGTAAAAAGCAAAAGCACCATGCTGCTAATTGCACATTAAAGAGACAGGAGCAGCATTTTTTTTTGTGGGGTTAACAAACGCTTTAACTCACACATACAATCCTCCACATAATCGCTGAGACATTACTTCATACTAAACTTCAATGTGAATTTCTTTTTTGCGAGTTTGAGTTTATAGTCCTAGAAATTCTTTCTTTTGTAACCTTAGCTGATTATTTTTACAAGCTGTGTTTACTATTACTATACTGTTCATGTCATTTCAAAACAACCTGATAATTTATTTACTTTATAATAGCTGTTAGCCTTGTGTAAGATACCCGACTATACAGTAATTCTGAAGGTTATACTGGAAAAAAGAACTGGCAGGAGGGTAATTTCTTATTATTGTTATTTTATGTATTATGTGAAATTCTATACTTACACTGTCTTTTTTTCTTATATTCAGCTGTGCTTGTTAAAGCCAATTTAGTGATTTTTTAAATATTTTTATATAGGTCTGGAAGATAATTGCTGCATTCACACATTTCCTTTTTCCTTTCCATTAGCTGTACATGGAGATACATTTTGTGAACATTGTATTCTAAGTATTGCATCATATTTAGAAATATATGTAAGTAGTCCTTTTTTGTTGTGAACTATTAGCCTTGCCTTAACTTTTGATAAGTGATGAGAATGATGTCTCATAACACTGAATTCTTTAACACGAACAGTGTCATTGACATCATTCTATTTTATTTGGATGAAAGTTTCGCAGTTGGGCCTTTTGATCTCATTTTCACTGTGCATAAACGTTTGGTTAAAGCAGAACTTAAGACGCATGCACATTATGGCAGACTTACTTTTTAGTTTGGCATCCTCTAGCAATGCATGGTCCACCCTCACTCCGTAACTTTGTCTCACACCGCTGCCAACTTCTAATCGTCGTCTAGCCCATTGTCTTCTATCTTTAGTGATTGGGCAGCCATTGATGATCTAACTCCTGCACTTGTGTAATGGAGTTACATAGTCCTGGAACTCCTTTATTAGCTTCTTACAGATGTCAGCAAAGTCTGTGCTACCAAAAAAAAAACTACAATTGCTAGTAATATACTTTTTCTTAAGTTTAGTACTGCTTTAGAGAAACAAATGTTTCCTGTACACTTTCCCACAACTAGATGTCTCATGGTAACTAACTACTATTCTTTTTTCAGTTACGTTATAATTGCTGAATTACAATAGTATACTTAATTCAGAGATTTACAACAACAATTTTATCATATATAGTTGAACCGGCCAAATCAGTTTGGACCAGATTAGATTTTACATATACAATGTAGTAATTACATTATTTTTAATAAATGATAAAGTCTTACAAGCAGGTAGTACTGACTGGTTTTAAGAGCATTTAAATCACTTCTGTTTGGGATCAGTTGTTTGCTAGTAAGCTTTGTCTAGTGATCACTAATTTTTAAAGGAAGGGGCACAAAGCATTTTCCAACGTGAACCTAATTTTCATTAGACTATTCCAGTATTCTCGAATGATTAGCTCACAATTTTTGCTGTTTTCACCTAAAAAACATCGCTCTCTATCACCCGTTATTCTTCTGATAGCTCTAGATGTTAGCTGACTGCGATGATGCTTGTCTCTATTCCCTTAACACTGACAGCATTTGGATTTATTTCTAAGTACAATTACCTCTAACATCTTCCTTGCCCATCTAATGTAGGAGAATGAATAATTTTAATATGGATTTCTGCAATCTGCTTGAGACAGGGGTGTGACTATGAATCATGAAGCCCTTGGGTAACTTTCTGCAGTTTGCAGTGTCAGCTTTGGCAATATGGGTTAATCGGCTCCATCCACAAAGCCAAATCTTCTGCTTTATGATCTGGGGTAAAATACCTTTTAGAATGTTTCAACATTTTTTTTTTTGCAATTCAATTAATAGAAACTACTTAAATAAAGCATGCATTATTTCATGGAAATGTGTGGTATTTATTTTATGAAATTGTTTGGTATTTTATCTCATGCAATGTCATATCTAGTGGGATGGACACAGCGGAGAGGAATTAGAACACCTGTCAGTTTTTATTGTTGTCTGTGCCCCCATTAGGGAGATTCATCTTCCAAATGTTTACTGTTTCTTCTTATCACTGAAAGTAAAAGGAAAAGAAGTTCCCACATTTTGGGTTGACATTGAACGCTAAAACTGAATAAAATCTCCCCAATGGGACACGGATGGCAAAAAAAAAGCCATTCTAACCATTACTCTGTCCTAAATGAAAAAGAGAGTTTGGTCTTTAGTTACATTTTAGTTGTGATATTTGGCAAAGTCATTGGCATATCTTTGGACAGGTCTGTTTTGTCATTATCCTCTGATATTCTTGAAAGTGTCACTCTAGCATCCATCTACCAAACCTTCAAATTGATGACACCCCTCCACTAACAGCTCAAGTTCCACGCCTTTGTTAGAATACTTGTCTATTGCTAATTTGCTTCTGTCTTGCAAACATTTTCACCACAGATACAGTATCTACAAAGATATTTCTGAAAAATTAAAGTATTCCCACTAAATATGACAATTGTTCTAACAAGGGATTAGACCATTGTGATATGCATGTATGGTATATTATATTATGCTTGGAGTGATTGGAAGGTTTATGCAGCAAATGATGTCTATGCTTGTATATACTGTGGGGGGTTACCTCAATGGGGATCTCCTTCCCTGGGAAAAAAAGGTAGTCCAACAGCAGGTTTTCTTAAAAGCTGACTTGTAGCCAGCTTTATTTTTAAAAAGGTTGCATGAAAATCAAACAAATAAAATAGAAAATAAATCCTTGCCATCCAGGCTCTTACTAAACATTTCCGTTTTCCTAACTGAGCGGTGAAGGGCTTCTCCCAGTCACCCAGAAAACAAAAACAATGCAGACCTTTTTGTTTCAATCATAAAGCAGACTTCAGTACAGCAGCTATCACAGGCTCGATGACTCCTGAGTCCCAGGCCAGAGCAAAACTTTGCTCTCCTCCTGATTATTAATACCCCCTGTTGGACTCCAGTGTACCACAAAATCTGGTCCAACCCTGCCAAAGTGCCTGGTAAAACCCAGACTGGATTCCACCTTAGTTCACTGCATATGAACGCATGCGAGGCGACACATATTGTACATCAATCACCTCGCCTCTCATAACGCCACAATACACAAAATCGTATCTGAAAATCTGGTGGAACAGTAGGAGAAAATAAATATATTTCACTACATGTAATTGGGTTGATTTAGTAAAGGCAAATTGACTGTGCACTTTGCAAGTGCAGTTTCTTAGTAAATAAGGAGGCGCCCTGTTGACTTCCATCATCCAAACATGTGCAAGCAAAAATGCATTTTTTTAAAAAAATTCCTTGCATGTGATTGGGTATTCTTTGTAAAGTGAAGCTTTACCTCATTTACTATGCTCTGGAGCAATTGCACATGCAAAGTGCTCAGTATTTTTGCCTATAGTAGATCAACCCCAATATTTCTGTGTTTTTACCTATATTTAGGTTTCTTTGTATTAGTGATTGAAAATGTAGAGACTGCTCCAAATTGACTATTATATTTTTACACTCCTTAAAAGAGAAATATGGGCTTTAGAACAAAAAAAAAAATGATATTCACCAAGGTGGATGCAGCATCAATCCGATGCTACCTCTGCCCCCTGCCTGCTCTGCACTGAGAACTGAGCGATCAAAGAACTCTGGCTCTCTGCTCTCTTCTGGGCGGATCCCGACCATATGGTCATGATCTTTTCAGAGCCTGCACCGGTTCTGTGATATCAGCTGACAGCGGACTTTAGCTTGATGACGCCTGAAAACGAATCACAGGAGTGCAGAACAAACAGAGAAGTTTAGCCAAAATAGCTTTGGCTATACTTCTCCTTTAAATATTACATGCCTGGACCACTATTTATTTGTCGCGTGCAATTATTATTATTTTTTTCTTTTACTGAACTGACTAATGCCATTTTATAAGGTATTTACCAAGCGTTTTTGGTTTTTGAGGTAAGTGGGGAGTTTTTTTTAACTTAATGCAGGGAACGCATAAGAGTAAAAAACTCCTAGACTTCAGAACCACTTTAGTGATCTTGCAAACATATACTCTATAACCCTAATACCAATATCTGAAAACTCTAGCTTCTTTAAACTTTTTTGTCGATCTACAAACCCCCAGAGTCCTGTAAAGTTTTAGAAAAGGATAAACTCTAGTATTTTTGTTTGCGTTAGGCATTCATGCTTAATTTGAGTCTGTAGCAGAAGTTTAAAGGGCAATACATCTACACTGCTAAGGCAGATAAGGTAATGCTTCCAACTGCACAGAGGATGATCTATGATTGGTGATTAGGGATGCCACAAACTGCCCTGCATTCATTTCAACAGGATTTAATGAATTTCAAAGAAGCTTGGATGCTCGGATACGGAACCACACCCCATTGAAATTAAAGGGATCCGAATATCTCAAATCAAAAATCCCATTTTCTGGTCTAATAGGCAAAGGGTTATAAAAAAAATAGTAAGGGAGGGGGGGATGTTAGGGGGAACATTGGTTGCTGGCAAATTACATTTTCTTCTGGCTTCTATTTTTAAAAAAAAACAGCACACAGTCCCCTTAAAGGGGGTCATTTAAACTGTATATATTTTTTTCTTTCTAGCACATCCTACAGCAAGACAGAAAAAGTAGTATGCATACCAGAACCTGGTAAGGATTTTAAGGGGTACCCCATGCAAAAAGAAGCAAAAAGAAATATTGTGTGAGGTCCCCTAAGAAATATAGATTGTAAGGGGTATACCCACTCAAAATTATTAATAATTATAATGCATTAAGGTCTACCTAAAAGTCCATACCATATTCTTTATTTAAACATGCAGCCTGGTCACCCAGCTAAAGTGACAGGAGGTGTTCACCCCCCCCCCCCGAACCATACTAGGTTACATATTGTCAACATGTTGATGAGGACAGGAGCCTCTTCCCCTGGTCCAATGGTTGTGGGGGTCTGCAAGCGGGGGGTTTATCATAATCTGTCCCTTTTTTGTAAATCCATTTTCAGTCACACTTTCATATGTGCTTCTGTATATGAAATACTCCTGACCACTGCACCCTAAAGGCTGGGCTGTATATGGCATGCTACTGAGCCCTGCACTCTGTAAACTCGGCTGTGTAAGACATACTCCCAACCACAGCACTTTGTACACTTGGCTTTATATGACATACTCCTGACTACTGCACTCCAGGCTGTATAAGACATAATCCTAGCCAACACACTCTGTACCGTGGCCTTTGATGACATACTGTTGACAAAGGATCAGCTTGGGTTTGGTATGAACCCTAAAGTTAGGGGTTATTGCTGCTCCAATGAGTTATGGGTGGGAGAACCCCACCCTTCAGCTGCATGTAAATAAAGGGCTGGGGATGCTTGTGACATTGATTTAATATATCCACACGGCCCTGTTATGTCAATGACATTTGCCTGATATGGCCATGTGCCCATATTAAGTCAGTGATGTCAAGAGCATATCCACCCCTTTGTGTACATTAGCAGAAGGTCAGGTAATCTCTCTATCACAACTCAATGGAAATGGCAGCTAACTTTGGGTCTTAGACCAAACCCACACCTGAACCCATGCTCACTACTCCTGACCACTGCACTCTGTACACTTGGAGGCATATGACTTACTCTTGACTACAAATGAGCTTGGGTTCAGTCAGTATCAGGAATCCAGAAATTAGCTGTCACTTCTGGACCATGTTCTGGGAAAGGAAGATTTGCTGCATGTTTATATAAGAGACAGGAATGGTTGTGACATATTTGGCCTAATATGCCTATGTTGTCACAAGTATCTTTGGCATTTTGTATATATTAGCTGGGGCGGGGGGGGGGGGGGGTTTGCCAACAACTCATTGGCCCAGCCATGATAGATAACTATGGCAGATGGTGTTTTTTT
>BLSH010558205.1:1910424-1924888 GCA_018402905.1 Glandirana rugosa
GACTGCGGGTGACTTTCTTTTTTTGTGGTAGACGGTATCAATAGATAGTACCGACCCGGTTACTCAACAACCGTTTTTAATGGGGGGGGGGGGCGGGGTCGATTATATTTGTTTAACGGTTTCTACGAACACTGTTGTATCTGTATAATCCGGTTTATACAGTGTTCGTAAGGACAGAGAATATATTTGTACGTCGACGTCCCGTCGTTTAGAAGGAAAGGGTCTTGTACCAGGTCGTCACTGTCGATTAAAGACCTAAGGACTATGACTGACTTGGGTTCGAGTAAACATCAGTTCTCAATTAGTATACGGAGGTTCACATGTTTATATTAGCTGGGGCGGGGGGGGGGGGTAATTTTTGCCAACAACTCATTGGCCCAGCCATGATAGATAACTATGGCAGATGGTGTTTTTTTCTTTCAGTGGGCGTCAGGGACCGTGATTGATGTGAATCTACATCATTGTAGATGATTGACAGTGGATATACTGTACATCATGGGACTGTTCTTTTTTTAATTTTTATTATAGGACTTAGTAGGACTTAGTATCGTTTGGGGGAGGGGCACATGCTCACCCCCCTTTCCCTAGCATTCCAGGCTGCATGCTCAGTGTCTGGTGCATTTTTGGGGTGCCTTCATGCTTTATTTTCTTATTTTGTTCATGGGGTTCTCCCTTAAACTCCACATAGTATGGCATCTGGTATTGCATTTGGGGGAGCTCATGATTTTTTTTTTTGTCTTTTTGCAGGAGTTCTCCTTAAAATTGATACCAGACCTAAAGGCCCTGTTATACATTATGGGGGAACCTCCATGCCATTTTTTTTGTGCTACTCCCTTCTCCTTGGTTTATATGGCCGATGTTTCCCTTCATCTATACTAGACACTTACTGTATCTTAGATGAGGGTCTGATATAGATGTTAATGGGAACCCCCACACAAAATAAAATTGGAGGGAGATTCCCTATAATTTACACCATCCAGGTCTGTCGTGAATTTTAAGGGGAGTATTACACAAAAGATAAATAAAAATGCCAATGGTTTATGACAAATCCTTCAATTAAAAAAAATGAAAAGTCCTATGATGTACATTTATTGTCAAGCACATCATCAATCACAATGACTGATGCCCACCGGCCCACGAGAAGAAAAAAATACTGCCCACTGCCACATGTCTTGTCTCATTATTTCCCTTGCACCAAAAGACAGGTCTGATGGATGACAGCTGTTGTAAACTAAGGGGCAGGATTTCCTGGGTCTGACTGTATTTGGACATGACTATACATGGTCAATGACATCGCTGGGATCTGTGACAATTGAATTTGTTGGGTCACATCATTTTTTATAGTATTTTTTTCCCTGGGGTCCCCTTAAAATTCATATCAGACCAATATGAATTAGGAGGGAACTCCATGACCTTTTTTTTTTTGTGGGAACCCTCAATAAAATCTATACCCGACCCTCATCCAAGAAATTATTGAGCTTTAGGAAGTGCAGCTAACAGAGCTTTAAGTTATAAGCAGCTATAGGTTATGGTTCACTATGTGTGAATGCAGTGCTGTATATCAGTGTGTAGTATGGACTTGTTGGGTTCCTTATTGTACTAGGTGATGTTTGCTGTATTATTTATTTATGCAGAAGCAGCAAGGAGTATGAAAGAGTAACTTATACTAGTGGTGTTTGCCATAAAGTGCATTCGTTAGAATGTGCATGATTGTCTGCTAAATATCAATTATTGTTTAGTGGGCTAGCTCTACCTCACTCCTCTCACAGACTGTTGTAGACCACGATTAAAAGACCATTTTAAGGTAGGAAATATCAATGAAATGTTAATGTAAGAATGCTGCACATCACACAGGGGGAAGTATAATAATAAAAACTATTGCAAAATGGAGTTCTGCTTTAATGCATTCATTTATTCATCATTAAAGTCATTGTAAACATCAGACATGACATATGAACAAAGCATATCTATCTGTAGTGTGTACTGTAGTGTGACTTAGTTTGGAGCATTAAGTGTCATTTCTGTCCACTGCCTTGTTCCTCTGCTATCAGAATGAATCACTTCTGCTCAGTTTTCTAGATACCAGGAGGTACAAAGGTGATTGGGAGAGACCTCCTGATTGGCAGGCTCAGCTTTTTCTGTGTGCGGGGGGGGGGTTGTTTCCCTTCTCTCCAATCAGCTCTCCTCAGTGAACTCTGCAGAGTGTAACTTTGGCTCCCCACCCACTACTAAGGCAAACTGTATACATTTTGGACTTTTAACAGCTTTGGATATGAGAGTACAGCAGATAAACGGGTGCTGTACAATCTATGTAGGAGGATTTGTTTCATCTCTTTTTATCACCTGAGGCTAGTCACTTCCTTTGGGTATATTGTATGTGAGGGTTACCGCCTTAAATTATTATTTTTTCTGCAACTAGTGTAAGAACCTGAATCAGACTTGGCATCAGATTCTTGCAATCCTCATTTCAACAGAGAGTGAGGGAGAGAGGGACATGACTTTGAGCCAGTCAAGTGAGCTGCAGAGTGAAAAAAAGGGTAACTTCATCCATTTGCTGCTGATTGTTCAGTATATCGTTAGCAAGTTGGAAATTGAGAGAAGACACCACTGTGTTCCTAAAAGGGCTCATGCACACAGGGCCTAAAATACTCCTCTTTTACAGGTGCTTGGCGTTTTTATTTTAGCCAGTAAAAGAACCTCTATGTTAGCCTATGTGTCCATGCACATATTAGGCATTTACAGGCATATTAGAAGAGGAACATTTACAGGCATAAAAAAGACAAAACATCATTCAAGAGAGGAGCTGAAGAGCAGAAAAAAAAATGCTAGACACAATTAAACATGGGTATACGTGTCTAATTGATAGACACGTTTAAAAGAATATGAGCATTAATGCATCCCGAACGGCCAGAATATTAATTTATTCTGGCCTTTAGTATCCTTTAACACTCAAAGACTTGACACTCCTAAATGCGTGTGCAATGCGCGATTTTAGGTGCGGTTTTTAAGCAACTTTTCTCCTGGGTGGAGAAAAGGCGATCAGAAGGGTTAAACAGATGCCCTGTGTGCATGCGACATTAATGTCATTCACCTGGTTGTTCTGTGTTAAAATATTTTTTCAGGTAACACAGCTTCCATGTGTTTTATCTGCGTATTTAGCTGTTGGCCTATAGTTGATCTTTAATCAAAAGTTTCCTTGTTGATACATTTCATTTGTAAATAATGCCCAATGTTCTTGGCAATTAAAAATTCTCTACGGTGTAAATTAATTGCAAAATAATAAACTTTGATTTATTGTGTTTTAGGAAGGATAATGGGGAATTTATTAATGTCATGAAAATGTTGAAATGCATTTTAGAGTTAATAATATATCAGCTGTGAAGCAGGTCTTAGAAGATCTCAGAAAATTATCACAACAGAGGTCCTCACAGGAGCAGTTTCTCAGAATGAATATTCATTAACAGTCTCCACAAACTGAACAGTGATTTTGCTTTATGTGTTATTAGGAGAATCATGCTGATACATCTTTTGATTGGTTTTGCATTGGCATTAATTGGAAAACCATTTTAACTAAATATGTATGGGCATCAGCCTTGGTGCCCAGTGAACAAAAAGGACATCTGCTAATTAAAAGAAAAATGTATTAGCATCTATAAATATAACCTGTATTTATATGCTATCTGAATCTTGAACCTTTCAAAATGCTTTCACTCCACAGTTATGAAGTATGATATTAATGTAACCTAAAAACACACTAAATAGAAGAAATGGAAATGTAACTATACTTGTATTAATCTCAAAGTTAGCAAGCTGGTAGGCATCTTAGTGAAACCACAAAACAAAACAGAGGGCACACGACCTAGCGCATAGTGCAAAAACATGACTTTATTATTGTAAAAGGTGGTAAGTATTATACTCACAAAATGACAATTGCATACAAGCTCATCACAAAGAACAGCACCATTCAGTCCATGGTACATCATACATGACAATTGGGCATTCTACAGGCTAATGTGTTTCGAGGACTAGCCTCTTCCTCAGAGCCAGTACCTTCCTCAGTGGCTCTGAGGAAGAGGCTAGTCCTCGAAACACATTAGACTATTGGATCCCCAATTGTCCTGTCACACGTTATGATGTACTGTGGACTGGATGGTGCTGTTATTTATAATTAGCTTTAGTGCAATTGTCATTTTGTGAGTATAATACTTACCACCTTTTACATTAATAAAGTCATGTTTTTAGGATAATGCATGAGGTCTGTGCGCCCTCTGTTTTGTGGTTTAAGTGGTTCCAGACTCCCCCAGTCTAATAATAGTTTATTGATATCTTTGGGTCCACTCTTAAGCGCAGGAGATTTTGTGTGTGTTCGATAGGCATCTTAAACATACCCAGTAAAAACTCTACTCCAGGCATATTAAAAATACTTCCCTAATTTAGGCAGTTTTGTATTAAAGAAATAAATAGTATAAGTAACTGAATTTACTTGATTTCAGCCTCATGTACAGCGGAACTCAAACTAGGAGAGGTGGAAGGACAGTACTTGGGAACAATCAGCTGTCCTGCATTAACCAGTCCTAATTAGGAACATGCTGACAGGAGAAGAAAGAGGAGATTGACCTGTCTGTTTCTTTTCCTTCATAGCCTAGGCAATGGCTCTGAAGAAGGAGAAAGAAGCAGTTCTGTGATGGCCAATGATACCAGTGGGTGAAATCTGGCCTGGAGAATAGGGGGCTGAGTCTAAGGTGTGTTCACTTTCAGAGCATGCCTTGCTCTCAAACTCCCAGTAGTGTCTTACATTATGCAACTGTGAATTTGACAACCCCTCACTTTTAGAGCCCGCTAGATGCTGAAAGACATACAGTTAGAGTTGAGCGAACCCAAACTGTAAAGTTCGGGTCCGTACTGAACTTTTGGGTGTCTGGGACCCGAACCCGGACTTTTCAAAAAAAGTCCTGGTTCGGGTCTGAGGTTCTGGTAATTTAATAAAAGTTTTGAAAATTGCTGTAACAAAGTCCTGGAAAGTCCTAGAGGTCTGCAAAAGGAAGGAAAATGGGGGAAAGGGTCGGACAAGTGCCCTACAAAGAAATGGGGATAAGGAAATAACTTAAAAGCATTTTTAAACTAAAATCACATAAAGAAATCAAAAATGGAGGTGGATGTGGACCATCTTCAAACTGTGTGTGAAAAGTATAAATTAGCGGGAGAAGCCATAGCAGTGTTCTAAAATCATCTTCAAACTGTGTGTGAAAAGTCTAAATTAGCTGAGAGAAGCCATATCACTGTTCTACAATCATCTTCAAACTGTGTGTGAAAAGTATAAATTAGAGGGAGAAGCCATAGCAGTGTTCTAAAATCATCTTCAAACTGTGTGTGAAAAGTCTAAATTAGCCGGGAGAAGCCATAGCAGTGTTCTAAAATCATCTTCAAAGTGTGTGGTGAAAAGCCTATTGCAGGGGGATAGAGCCATATTACTGTTCTTCCAGCCGCATAGAGAGCCATATTAATGTTCTAAATTTTAGAACACTAATATGGCTTCTCCCACTAATTTATACTTTTCACACACAGTTTGAAGATGAATGTAGAACAGTGATATGGCTTCTCCCGGCTAATTAAGACTTTTCACACACAGTTTGAAGATGATTTTAGAACACTGATATGGCTTCTCCTGGCTAATTTAGACTTTCCTCACACAGTTTGAAGATGGTCCACATCCACCTCCATTTTTGATTTTTTTTGTGATTTTAGTTTTAAAATGCTTTTAAGTTATTTCCCTGTCCCCATTTCTTTGTAGGGCACTTGTCCGACCCTTACCCCCATTTCCTTCCTTTTGCAGACCTCTAGGACTTTCCAGGACTTTGTTACAGCCATTTTTAGTGCCTAAAAGTTTGGGTCCCCATTGATTTCAATGGGGTTCGGGGTCCGGGTCAAAGTCCGGGTTCTGTCCGGACCCGAACCCGGACTTTGTCCCGAAGTTTGGCCGAACCAGCAGAATCCGAACTTCCAGAGGTTCATTCAACTCTACATACAGTATGTCACATAAGTGAGTACACCCCTCACATTTTTTAAATATTTTATTATATCTTTTCATGTGACAACATTGAAGAAATGACACTTTGCTATAATGTAAAGTAGTGAGTGTACAGCTTGTATTACAGTATAAATTTGCTGTCCCCTCAAAATAACTTAACACACAGCCATTAATGTCTAAACTGCTGGCAACAAAAGTGAGTACACCCCTAAGTTAAAATGCCCAAAGTGTCAATATTTTGTGTGGCCACCATTATTTTCCAGCACTGCCTTAACCCTCTTGGGCATGGAGTTCACCAGAGCTTCACAGGTTGCCACTGGAGTCCTCTTCCTCTCCTCCATGATGACATCCCAGAGCTAGTGGATGTTAGAGACCTTGCGCTCCTCCACCTTCCGTTTGAGGATGAACCACAGATGCTCAATAGGGTTTAGGTCTGGAGACATGCTTGGCCAGTTTATCACCTTTACCCTCAGCTTCTTTAGCAAGACAGTGGTTGTCTTGGAGGTGTGTTTGGGTCATTATCATGTTAGAATACTGCCCTGCAGCCAAGTCTCCGAAGGGAGGGGATCATGCTCTTCTTCAGTATGTCCCAGTACATGTTGGCATTCATGCTTCCCTCAATGAACTGTAGCTCCCCAGTGCTGGCAGCACTCATGCAGCCCCAGACCATGACACTCCTACCACCTTGGTTGACTGTAGGCAAGACACACTTGTCTTTGTACTCCTCACCTGGTTGCCCCCACACACGCTTGACACCATCTGAACCAAATAAGTTTATCTTGGTCTCATCATACCACAGGACATGGTTCCAGTAATCCATGTCCTTAGTCTGCTTGTATTCAGCAAACTGTTTGCGGGCTTTCTTGTGCATCATCTTTAGAAGAGGCTTCCTTCTGGGATGACAGCCATGCAGACCAATTTGATGCAGTGTGTGGCGCATGGTCTGAGCACTGACAGGCTGACCCCCCCCCTTCAACCTCTGCAGCAATGCTGGCAGCACTCATATGTCTATTTGTGCACTCAACTTCTTTGGTCGGCCATGGCAAGGCCTGTTCTGAGTGGAACCTATCCTGTTAAACCAGTGTATGATCTTAGCCACCATGCTGCAGCTTAGTTTCAGGGTCTTGGCAATCTTCTTATAGCCTATGCCATCTTAATGTAGAGCAACAATTCTTTTTTTTCAGATCCTCAGAGAGTTCTTTGCCATGAGGTGCCATGTTGAACTCCCAGTGACCAGTATGAGAGAGTGAGAGCAATAACACCAAATTTAACACACCTGCTCCCCATTCACACCTGAGACCTTGTAATACTAACAAGTCACATGACACTGGGGAGGAGAAATGGTGAATTGGGCATAATTTGGACATTTTCGCTTGGGGGTATACTCACTTTTGTTGCCAGCAGTTTAGACATTGATGGCTGTGTGTTGAGTTATTTTGAGGGGACAGCACACTTACACTGTTATACAAGCTGTACACTTACTACTTTACATTGTAGCAAAGAATAATTTCATATCATGTCAAATGAAAAGACATAATAAAATATTTACAAAAATGTGAGGGGTGTACTCATTTTTGTGAGATACTGTAGCCCCGCTAATTGTGTTGCCCTCAAGCTCCCAGTAGTGCCTTATAAGATGTGATTGTTTGTTAAATGTAATGTAATGATGCCTTCCCTAATTCACATGAGCCACTCTGGGCTTGACAAGGAACTTGACTTCTCTCCAGGAAGGAGATTTTAGATCATTTGTAAATGTAAGTCTTGGAGACTAGTCTGTGATTGTACTTGTTTAAACACTTACTGACCGTGTTGCATACTCTTACAGTGGCAGTGTGGCTCATTTATAGACGGCGATTCACGCATGCGCGATCTGCGGGTGAGCGCTGCATCGAGTCTGCCCGAGCAGCAGTCGCCTGTGAGAGAGGAAGAGTGGGGAACCGCCATTGTAAACACGGTGGTTTCCCGTTCTGACAGGCGGCATGACACTGATCTACTGATCCCTGTACTCGGGATCAGTTAGATCTGTTATGCCCCTGGCAGCCCAGCCCCCACACAGTTAGAACATGCCTAGGGAACACAGTTAACGCCTAAATTGCCCCCTGCAGGTTATCCCCTTCCCTGCCAGTAACATTTATACAGTAATCAGTGTTTTTTTTTTTAGATCTGATCGATGTATATATGAAGTGGTCCCAAAAAAGTGTCAAAAATGTCCGGCATGTCCACCGAAATATTGCAGTCTTGCTAAAAATCGCAGATCACCACCATTACTAGTAAAAAAAAAATAGTAAAAACGGCATAAAATAATTCTCATGGTTTGTAAACGCGGCAACTTTTGTGCAAACCAATCAATATACGCCGATTGCGATTTTTTTTTACCAAAAATATGTATAAGAATATATATCGGCCAAAAGTGATGAATACATTTTTTTTGGACATGTATTATAGTAAAAAGTAAAAAATATTGTTTTTTTTTTCAAAATTGTCGCTCTTTGTTTGTTAATAGTGGTGATCAGAAATGACGCAGAGGTGATCAAATACCACCAAAAGAAAGCTCTATTTATGAGGAAAAAAAGGATGCAATTTCGTTTGGGTACAACGTCGCACGACTGCGCAATTGTCAGTTAAAGCGATGCAGTGGTGAATCACAAAAAGTGCTCTGGTCCTAAAGTAAGAAATCCTTCTGGGGCTGAAGTTGTTAAGGAGGATGCCTTCACAGTGCCAGGTGCAAATGAAATAGAAATTTCCCTAAACAAAAGGAGCATCCTATAAGCAACATGTTCATAAGTAATAGAGAACACAGAGGGCTTTCAAAGTATAGTCTCTCTCTTTCTCCCGCACACAGTAGGATATTCACAAAAGTCTTAAACTCACATGCAAAGAGACACACAAGATAATCTTGATCTCTTTCTCTATCAAATAGGGGCACCTTCACTGCACATTCTATCACACAGACACTTGAAGTAAAGTCTCTCTTTCACTCTGAGTAGAGTTCTCTCTCCTCCTGAGGAACTCTCCTCTCCTTTCACAAACTGGGCAGTCTGGTTGGGTAGCCCTGCTGTTGCACAACCTAGTAGTTATGGCAACCCTGTTGAAGCAAAAGTTAAGGGTGGTTTACCACCTACTGTCCTTACTTCCTCAAAGTCATATTAATCCATACTCCCTTAACTGCTTGGCGTCTGGCTCGTGTATATTTACTGCTGCAGAGTGTCAGCGTAGCGTGAATCGCCGTATATAAACGGCGATTCACGTTTCCGCAGCTAGTGGACGGACACGCACCGCTGGCGCGCTCTTGTGCACGCTGCGTGAGTGTGGCTGCGGGTCGAGTGGACTCGATGTCTGCCGGTGACCCACAATATCCTACTACAGAGGAAGAATGGGGAACCGCCATTGTAAACACAGCGGTTCCCTATTCTGTCAGGCGGCATGACAGTGATCTACTGATCCCTGTCATCAGGATCAGTTAGATCTGTCATGCCCCTGGCAGCCCAGCCTCCACACAGAACACAGTGAGGGAGCACATTTAACCCCTTGATCCCTTAGTGTTAACCTCTTCCCTGCCAGTGACATTTATACAGTAATCAGTGGCAGACGTACAGGGGGCTCAGCAGTCGCCATCTCGACTGGGTCCCATGCTGTAGGGGGCCCATACGGGCCTCCTGTATATGCCTAGACCGAGTTTCCCGTTGCTCAGCCGAATTATACATCATCATTGTGGGGGGCTCGTCACACTGTTCACAGTGCTAAAGTGAAAGCACAGTGTGGGCTGTGCTCTTTGTCTCCCCCTAGAGTGCAGTACCCGGTCGGCAGGAAGGTACAGTGCTCTGTTGTTTTTTTAAAAGGCAATCTATATATGCAGTGGGGCAAAAAAGTATTTAGTCACCAATTGTGCAAGTTCTCCCACTTAAAAAGATGAGATAGGCCTGCAATTTTCATCAGAGGTACACTTCAACTATGAGAGACAGACTGAGAAAAAAAAAATCCAGAAAATCGCATTGTCTGATTTTTACAGAATTTATTTGCAAATTATGGTGGAAAATAAGTATTTGGTCAATAACAAAAGTTCATCTCAATACTTTGTTATATACCCTTTGTTGACAATGACAGAGGTCAAACGTTTTCTGTAAGTCTCCACAAGGTTTTTACACACTGTTGCTGGTAGTTTGGCCCATTCCTCCATGCAGATCTCCTCTAGAGCAGTGATGTTTTGGGGCTGTCGCTGGGCAACATGGATTTTCAACTCCCTCTAAAGATTTTCTATGGGGTTGATATCTGGAGACTGGCTAGGCCTCTCCAGGACCTTGAAATGCTTTTTATGAAGCCGCTTCTTTGTTGCCCGGGCGGTGTGTTTGGGATTATTTTCATGCTGAAAGACCCAGCCATGTTTCATCTTCAATGCCCTTGCTGATAGAAGGAGGTTTTTACTCAAATCTCATGATACATGGCTCCATTCATTCTTTCCTTTACACGGATCAGTGGTCCTGGTCCCTTTGCAGAAAAACAGCCCCAAAGCATGATGTTTCCACCCCCATGCTTCACAGTAGGTATGGTGTTCTTTGGATGCCACTCAGCATTCTTTCTCCTCCAAACACGACAAGTTGAGTTTTTACCAAAAAGTTCTATTTTGGTTTCATCTGACCATATGACATTCCCCAATCCTCTTCTGGATCATCCAAATGCTCACTAGCAAATTTCAGACGGGCCCAGACATGCACTGGCTTAAGCAGGGGGACACGTCTGGCACTGCAGGATTTGAGTCCCTGGCGGCGTAGTGCGTTACTGATGGTAGTCTTTGCTACTTTGGTCCCAGCTCTCTGCAGGTCATTCACTAGGTCCCCCGTGTGGTTATGGGATTTTTGTTCACCTTTCTTGTGACCATTTTGACCCCATGGGGTGAGATCTTGCGTGGAGCCCCAGATCAAGGGAGATTATCAGTGGTCTTGTATGTCTTCCATTTTCTAATAATTGCTTCCACAGTTGATTTCTTCACACCAAGCTGCTTACCTATTGCAGATTCAGTCTTCCCAGCCTGGTGCAGGTCTATAATTTTGTTTCTGGTGTTCTTTAACAGCTCTTTGGTCTTGGCCATAGTGGAGTTTGGAGTCTGACTGTTTGAGGTTGTGGACAGGTGTCTTTTATACTGATAACGAGTTCAAACAGGTGCCATTAATACAGGTAACGAGTGGAGGACAGAGGAGCCTCTTGAAGAAGTTACAGATTTGTGAGAGCCAGAAATCTTGCTTTTTTGTAGGTGACCAAATACTTATTTTCCAGCATAATTTGCAACTAAATTCTTTAAAAATCAGACAATGTGATTTTCAGATTTTTTTTTTCTCATTTTGTCTCTCATAGTTGAAGTACACCTATGATGAAAATTACAGGCCTCTCTCAACTTTTTAAGTGGGAGAACTTGCACAATTGGTGGATGACTAAATACTTTTTTGCCCCACTGTATATACACTGTATATATATGTGTGTGTGTGTGTGCATATATATGTGTGTGTGCGTGCATGTTTGTGTGTGTGTGAGTGCATCGTGTGTGAGTGCATCATGTGTGTGTGAGTGCATCATGTGTGTGTGAGTGCATTGTGTGTGAGTGCATTGTGTGTGTGTGCATCCGTTGTGTGAGTACCTCATGTGTGTGTGTGAGTGCATCATGTGTGTGTGTGTGTGTGTGTGCATGCCTGTGTGTGTGTGAGTGCATCTCTGTGGGTGTGCATGTCTGTGTGAGTGCATCATGTGTGTGTGAGTGCATCGTGTGAGTGCATCATGTGTGTGTGTGTGAGTGCATCATGTGTGTGTGTGTGTGAGTGCATCATGTGTGTGTGTGTGCATGCCTGTGTGTGTGTGTGAGTGCATCTCTGTGGGTGTGCATGTCTGTGTGAGTGCATCGTGTGTGTGAGTGCATCATGTGTGTGTGAGTGCATCGTGTGTGTGTGTGTGTGTGTGTGTGTGTAAGTGCATCATATGTGTGTGAGTGCATCATGTGTGTGCGAGTACATATGTGCATTTATATATAAGTGTGCGCGTATGTGTGTGTTTATATATACAGCATGTGTGTGTGTGTATTACATGTGTGTGTTTATATATGTGAATGTGTGTAAATGTGTGTTTACATGCATGTATGCGCTTTTAATCCTGAGCCCCTATATGTGTACAATCAGAACTGAATTTTGTTTTACCACTTGTTCATAGCACTAGCAAAAAAATGTCGTTCCTCTGAAAGCGATCAATGCTCAGATCGCTTTTCAGAGGCATTTGACAGCTAGTACAGGGGCCTCCTGACCGCCTGTTTTAACCCCCAAATGCATCATCACTATGCTGCAACTGTGGCAATGCCCACAGTTGCGGAGTGGTTGCAGTGCAGCCCCAATCACCTGGGGGCATAGAGGAACCAATCTCTCCATTTTCCTCCTGCAGTCGCTGAATACCTGTGGGAGGGAGAGGGGGAGAAGCGAGGGAGAAATGGAGAGATCGGTCCCTTTATATGCAGCCACCCACTTGCGACCGGTCCGCCATGGGACTCAGAGGAAAGGGTCCCATCCAGGGGTCAGGGGGGCCCTTCATGGTTTCTTGCATCGGGGCCCTGAAGGTTCTAGTTACTCCACTGATCAGTGGCTATTTTTAGCTCTGATCGCTGTATAAATGTCAATGGTCCCAAAAAAGTGTCCGATCTGTCCGCCGCAATATTGCAGTCCTGATAAAAATTGCAGATCGCCACCATTACAAGTAAAAAAAAAAATAATGAAAATGCCATAAATCAATTCTTATAGTTTGTAGACACGATAACTTTTGCGCAAACCAATCAATAAACTCGTATTGTGATTTTATTTACCAAAAATATGTAGAAGAATACATTTTGACCTAAACTGATGAATAAATTTGTTTTTTTTTTTGTTTTTTTTGGATATGTATTATAGCAAAAGGAAAAAAACTGTTTTTTTTTCAAAATTGTTGCTCTTTTTTTGTTTATAACGCAAAAATTAAAGACTGCAGAGGTGATCAAATAACACCAAAATAAAGCTTTTGTGGGAAAAAAGGATGTCAATTTTGTTTGGGTACAATGTTGCACGACCGCACAATTATCAGTTAAAGCGTAGCAGTGCTGAATTGCAAAAAGTGTTCTGGTCAGGAAGAGGGTAAGTCCTTCCGGGGCTGAAGTGGTTAAAGTGTAAGTCTAGGCAAAAGAAGTTACATTTTTAAAAATGCAGAATATCTCTGAAATACATTTGCATTTCTCTTGGTTTTATTCTTTTACAAAAACTGTGAAAACAGAAAAATATCTGTTGATCCTGTGAAAATCTCAGCGAGAGCCTAAATTCCTGTGCACTGTGCCTGTGCTGCACTAAAATCCCAAACAGCATTATCAGCTCTTCCCAGCCCCCCCGTTGATGACAGAAAACAAGAGTTAATCCCAAAATCTGAACCATGCCAGATCATGACTGAATTTTTGATGTCTGAAGCTGAATCTAGGTTTCATTGTTAAAATTGGAAGTTTGGAATCCTAAAGGCTATACTTATACAATATCTCTCAAAAGTGAGTACACCCCTCACATTTTTGTAAATATTTTATTATACCTTTTCATATGACAACACTGAATAAATTACACTTTGCTACAATGTAAAGTAGTGAGTGTACAGCTTGTATAACAGTGTAAATTTGCTGTCCCCTCAAAATAACTCAACACACAGTCATTAATGTCTAAACCACTAGCAACAAAAGTGAGTACACCCCTAAGTGGAAATGTCCACATTGGGCCCAATTAGCCATTTACCTCCCCGGTGTCATGTGACTCGTTAGCGTTACAAGGTCTCAGGTGTTAATGGGGAGCAGGTGTGTTAAATTTGGTGTTATCGCTCTCACTTTCTCATACTGGTCACTGGAAGTTCAACATGGCACCTCATGGCAAAGAATTCTCTGCGGATCTGAAAAAAAGAATTGTTGCTCTACATAAAGATGGCCTAGGCTATAAGAAGATTGCCAAGACCCTGAAACTGAGCTGCAGCACGGTGGACAAGACCATACAGCTAGAGTTGAGCGAACCTCTGGAAGTTCGGGTTCTGCTGGTCCGTCCGAACTTCGGGACAAAGTCCGGGTCCGGGTCCGGACGGAACCCGAACGATCGCACGGACAACGAACCCCATTGAAATCAATGGGGACCCAAACTTTTATGCACAAAAATGGCTGTAACAAAGTCCTGGAAAGCCCTAGAGGGCTGCAAAAGGAAGTAAAATGGGGGTAAGGGTAGGGCAAGTGCCCTACAAAAAAATGGGGCCAGGGAAATAACTGTAAATATTTTAAAAAAAATAAAAACATAAAAAAAGCAAAAATGGAGGTGAATGTGGATCATCTTCAAACTGTGTCTGAAAAGTATTAATTAATGGTAGAAGCCATATAACTGTTCTAAAATCATCTTCAAACTAGGGCAAGTGCCCTAC
>BLSH010558205.1:1963320-1980055 GCA_018402905.1 Glandirana rugosa
TAAAAAAAAAAAAACACGTTTTATAATGTAAACGCCGGTCGTCCCGTAAAGAACGTGTTTTAATTTTTCACGTAGATGTAACGACCAAATTTTTTTTTTATAAGATTTATGATGTAAACGACGGTCGCCACGTAAAAAACGTGTTTTTATTTTTCACGCAGATGTAACGACCAAATTTTTTATATATATATATATAAGATTTATGATGTAAACGCCGGTCGCCACGTTAATTGAAGACCCAGAGGTTTAACCCGTGTACCGGACTCGAACGGGAAATACGGAACCTCCACGACCGGACGGGACGTCGGTCACATAACAGACTTGCACGCCAGCACCTCCAAGGCATAAAGGGCAAGCTCAGGCCATGTGCCCAATTTGGAGACCCAGAAGTTAATTGCACCGCTGGCCGCAAATGTAGTATTTAGAATATATATATATATATTTTTTAAACCAGCAATGTAGACGCACTTTTTATTTTTGTGCAAAAAATGCACCGCTGGCAGCAAATGTAGTATTTAGAATATTTTTTTTTTAAACCAGCAATGTAGATGCACTTTTTAATTTTGTGCAAGAAATGCCCTGCTGGCCGCAAATGTAATATTTTGCACAAAAAAAAAAAAATGTTTTATTTGTCTAACTGCAATGTAAAAGCAGTATTTAAATATGCCAAAATGTTGCCAACTGAACTAACAGAACAGGATTAAAGTAATGTCCCTGACACACAAGCAGTTGCAAGTGCACTGCACTTGCAAAAATGGCTGCAAACGCCCACCTACCAAACAGAAAAATTGCTTAGGTTTTATATGAGGCAATTTGCTTAGCAAACAAAATGTACTCTAGCAAACAAAAATCTCCTCTAGCACCCACCCACCAATAAAGCGCTGTTTTTAACAGATTTTCTAAAGCTTATCTGTCCCTCACAGCAGCAGCAGCATCCTTTCCCTCCACTAGTATGAGATGATTTCCTAAAGCTAATCTGTCCTTCACAGCAGCAGCAGCATCCTCTCCCTACACTAGTATGAGATGATGTGACATGAAGCACTACGTGACTCCAGCTTATATAGAGGCTGGGTCACATGATGCACTGGCCAATCACAGCCCTGTCATTAGTAGGCATGGCTGTGATGGCTTCTAAGGGCAAACGAGTGAAACACTTATTGATTGGCTGCCCTGCAGCTATTCAACAGGCGCAAACAAATACCCGAACCCTGAACCCAGACATTTTCTCAAATGTCCAGGTTCGGGTTCGGGACACAGACACCCTAAAGTCTGGTACGAACCCAAACTTTACAGTTCGGGTTCGCTCAACTCTATCTAAGACCTCTAGGGGTATTTTTTCATTTTAGATACTTATTCAGAAAGGAGAGGTCCCACCATTAGGTACACTCAGATTCCCTGACATTTTGTACCTGAAAAAAGGCCTTCCTCATTTGAGCTTCAAGTTCAGGGGTATGAGGTGAGAGATTTGGTTTAGCAGACTGTGCCAAACCAACATGGGAAGGAGGACCCCCCCAAAGAGTGAAGAGTGGCCCTGTTGAAGATGGAATTGAGCTTGACAACTCTACCCTGATCCATAATGAACCAACAAAGACAAGGCAAACAGACAGAAGGAAAAAAGAAGAAAAAAAATATTAAAATTTTAAAATTATTTTAAAAGGCTATAAAATACATAATGATCATCAGACCACATGAAAATATCGATTGTGTGTCCACATGTAGCAGCACAATTGGAGATATTGCATAGCAAAGACACCACAATAATTCCAATCCTGTAGGATAAATGTGCAAAAGGACCATACGAACCAGCAACTCCTTTAAAGAAGCCCTGACGTCTCCTGGTAATAAATCACACTGAGCAAACAAAAAGTCTGGAGCTAGGGGGCTGGGACACAAGGTTGGTCTGGGATAAACATGCGGTGTCCTGTGAGTGATCAAGGAACAGCTATGTGGAGTGTCCACACCAGGAGCGGTGTGGAATAGGAAACAGCAACAAAGAGCCACAATAAAAAGCACTGAATGGAAACTCCTGTGGGTGGGGAGCAGTGGGTCATTAGATTGATCACAGAACAAACTCTGAAGAAGGCAGTACATGGAAGCAAGACATGAGTTTAATAAAACATAGATAAAAATAGTAATGACAACAAGCTGTGAGATCCTCCCAAAAAAAGGAATGCTAGATGACCAAAAAGCCACTACACCGTACCTTCACTCCCAGGAGCCTGCAATGGAAGACAGTGCTGCAATGGTATGGCATGCTCCTGTATAAGCCGCTCAGTCACTGTCATGAAGAGAAGAAGGATTAATCAACAACCAGATGGATGGAAACTCCTGCCGGGCACCGTAGCCTTGGTGTCTCACTCTTGTAGTCAAAGATGACCTAGCACACTGTCCCTGATAGAACAAATATATGGGTCAGGAAGCTCCTGTACAGAGGGAAAGTTTCACGCTGGATTCCTACTCAGATCCACAAAGTGGAGACTGATAGAAGAGCTGCCAGCACCGCTCTCCCTGGGCTCTGACATTTCCCACTTGTAGAGCTCTGCTCCCTCCTCTTCCTGTACACGCCCTCGGACCTCCCATACACCGGCTCTGCGTGCTCCCGAACACGCTGCGTGCACCCGCTAAAGTTTCCAGGCAGCTAGTGCACTAGCCCAGTGGATCTGTGCAGGAATCCAGCATGAAAATTTCCCTCTATACCAAGGTCTATATCCTGACCCATATATTTGTTCTATCAGGGATGGTGTGCTGGATCATCTTTGACTACAAGCGTGAGACACCGAGGCTATCTGAGAGATAGTTTTAGACCCCCTGCCTGAGGATCAGAGATTATACCAAACGCTTTATGACCTTCCTGAATAAGGAAGGCCGCTGGCTTTCTGGTAAGCCCCCATCTTATATCTGGTGAAGGAGTCACAGTGGTGGATGCATGATCACTGCGTCGTCAGATTGGCTTATCCGTAATAAGAAACCAACACCATTGAACTGTTTGCACAAGGGCACTTTATTAATCAATGAACTCTTTATTTATTGCTTACCTGAATTTATCACATTTGCATTTTTGTACAAGGGCACTTTATTAATCAATTAATGAATTTTTTATTTACTGTTTACCTGAATTCATTACATTTGCATTTTTGCACTATCTATATTGTTAACTTTGATAGGTTTGCACAAAAATTTACCGGTATATAATACTTTGCACATGTTATATTTATTGAGCGCTGCACTTTTGTGATATACATAGAAGTTAATGGAGCTTCCGTTCAGGTCTGCCTGAAAAACTGACAGGCGGACCTAAATGGTCCGCATGCGTGGAAGATCCCTAAGACATTATTTTTTGTATTGGTACTAGGGATGGTCCCGATGTTCGAGTCGAACGTGCGGGTGCGAGATCGCAGTGCATTGACAGCTGCGTGATGTGCTGTGAGAGCCATGATTGGCCAAAGGCAGGGTGCCTTTGGCCAATCATGGCTCAGTGGCTAAGTCCACACCCCACACTATGTAAGGCCGCTACTTACATGGTGGCCATATATAGTGAATTAATGGAGATTAGGCAGGTAGTTAGTGTAGTGTGCAGTCAGTCAGTGTAGTATATATAATACAGTTCAGAGTATATAGTGCAGTCAGTCAGTGTAGTATATCTAATACAGTTCAGAGAATATTGTGCAGTCAGTTAGTGTAGTATATATAATACAGTTTAGAGTATATAGCCAGTCAGTGCAGTATATATAGTATTGTTCAGAATATATAGTGCAGCCCGCATAGTGTATATATAATACAGTTCAGAGTATATAGTGCAGTCCGCATAGTATATATAATACAGTTCAGAGCATATAGTACAGTCCAGGTAGTATATATAATACAGTTCAGAGTATATAGTGCAGTCCATTTAGTATATATAATACAGCTTAGAGTATATAGTGCCGTCCGCGTAGTATATATAATACAGTTCAGAGTATATAGTGCAGTCCGTGTAATATATATAATACAGCTACGAGTATATAGTACAGTCCGAGTAGTACATATAATGCAGTTCAGTGTATATAGTACAGTCTGTGTAGTACATATAATGCAGTTCAGTGCATATAGTGCAGTCTGCGTTGTATATATAATACAGTTCAGAGTATACTGTATAACCACTTACCAACCGGGCCACTTTTTTACATTTGGTGGTCACAAGCTAAAAACATTTTTTTTCTAGAAAATTACTTAGAACCCCCAAACATTATATATATTTTTTTCAAACACCCTAGAGAATAAAATGGCGATTTTTGCAGTACTTTTTGTCACACGGTATTTGCGCAGCGGTCTTTCAAGCGCAATTTTTTTGGAACAATTTTACTATTTTGAGTTAAAAAATAAGACAACAGTAAAGTTAGCCCAATTTTTTTGTATATTGTGAAAGAGGATGTTACGCCGAGTAAATAGATACCATACATGACACGATTGAAAATTGCGCGCACTCGCGGAATGGCGACAAAGTCCGGTATTTAAAAAGTTCCATAGGCGACACTTTAAAAATTTTTAACGGTTACCAGGTTAGAGTTACAGAGGAGGTATTTTGCTAGAATTATTGCTCACACTCTGGCGATTGCGGCGATACCTCACATGTGTGGTTTGAACACAGTTTTCATATGTGGGCGCGACTTACGTATGCGTTTTCTTTGCTGCGCGAGCTCATGGGGACGGTGGCACTTTAATTTTTTTTTTTTATTTTTTTTATTTATTTATTTATTTTTAGAACTGTTCCTTTAAAAAAAAAAGAAATCTGATCACTTTTATAGCTATCACAAGGAATGTAAACATCCCTTGTGATAGTAATATATGGTGACAGGTACACTTTTTGGAGGGCCGGGGGGGGGGGGGTCTTTGCACTTCACAGTATTCAGATTGCCAAAAACGGTGATTCTGAATACTATCAGTTTTTTAAAATTGGCGCCGTTAGCCGCCGAGTAAACCGGAAGTGACGTTGTGACGTCGCTTCCGGAATTTGCCGAAGGAGACCCGATCGGAGCCGATTACGGCTTCTGTCAGGTCTCCTTCCAGCCGGCGGACGCGCCGGATCGTCACTCCAGTCTCCCGGTGGGACGGGAGGCCGGAGAAGAGTGGCGGAAGGCGGTGGGAGGGGGGGTGTCCCCTCCCACCCCCTGGGGTAACGACCGAGCGGCTCCCAAGCCGGATCGGTCATTACTCCTGGATAGCCGACCGCCAGCTCTAAAAAATGATACCGGGATATAGTCTGCAGCTGCAGGCTATGTCCCGGTAGAGCCGCTCAAACCTGACCGCCGCCTATTTACGGCGCTGGTCGGGAAGTGGATAATGAGGTCCATGTAGTATATATAATACAGTTCGGAGTATATATAATACAGTTCAGAGTATACAGTGCAGTCCATGTAGTATATATAATACAGTTCAAAGTATATAGTGCAGTCCACATAGTATATATAATACAGCTCAGAGTATATAGTGTGGTCCTTGTAGTATATATAATACAGTTCAGAGTATATAGTGTGGTCCTTGTAGTATATATAATACAGTTCAGAGTATATAGTGCAGTCCACATAGTATATATGATAAAGTTCAGAGTATATAATGCAGTCTGCGTATATATATAGTGCAGTCCGCATTGTATATATAATACAGTTCAGAGTATATAGTGCAGTCCGTGCAGTATATATAATACAGTTCAGAGTATATAGTGCAGTCCGTGTAGTATATATAATACATTGCAGAGTATATAGTGCAGTCACTGTAATATATATAATACAGTGGCGAATACATAGTGCAGTCAGTGTAGGATATAGATTTGAAGGGGAACTGCCAAACGGGAAATGCCAATTTTTTTTTAATCCATACCAGGCCCTTATCCGAGCATGCAGCCTGGCATGCCAGGAAAGGGAGGGGACGACCAAGCTACCCCCCTCCTGAACCATACCAGGCCACTTGCCCTCAACATGGGGAGGGTGCTGTGGGATTTGGCCAGTGTTGTTGGTGCCAGTGGTTGTCGGGGTCTGTGGGCAGAGGGCTTATCAGAATCTGGAAGCCCCCTTTAACAATGGGCCCCCAGATCCCAGCCCTCTCTTTGTGAATGGGTATCGGGTACATAGTACCCTTACCCATTCACCAAAAAAGTGTAAAAAAAAGTAAAAACCACAAGAGACTTTTTTGACAATTCCTTTATTAAAAAAGAAAATAAAAAAGGGTCCCGCTATGTACATCCACCATCAATCACGCCGCTCGACGGACCTAAATATATAATAAAAGCCCAAAAATCTCCGCCCACACGGGAGGGCTCCCACCAACTGCTGTCTCTTTGCTTTAACAATTTATAGGCAAGGGTGGGGCCTTCATGTGACATCAGAGGGGGACAGGGTCATCCAGTTACATCACCGGGGGCCCCCGCCTTTGCCTATGAATAAACTGTCAAAGTGCAGAGACAGCAGCCGGCGGGAGCCCTCCAATGGAGGCGGAGCTTTTTTGTTTTTTAGATTCTTTGGGTCTGTCGTGCATCGTGATTGACGATGGATGTACATCGTGGGACACTTGTTTTTTCTTTTTTAATAAGGGAATTGTCAAAAACTGTCAAAAACTGTCTCCTGTGGTTTTTACTTTTTTGACACTTTTTTTGGTAAATGGATAGGGGTACAATGTACCCAATACCCATTCACATGCTGCATGCTCAGATAAGGATCTGGTATGGATTTTGGGGGGACCCCACGTCAATTTTTTAAAAAAAACTAAAAACTAATACCAGACCCAAAGGGCCTGGAATGGACTGGGAGGGGGGGGGGGCCCTACACCATTTTTTTTTTTTTTTTAATCTATATTGCCAGGAGCCAGCAATACATTACAGCCGCGAGCAAGTTTAACCTCCCTGGCGGTAATCCCGAGTGTGACTCGGGGTGGAATTTCAGTACCATTAGCGGTAACCCCGAGCCACACTCGGGATTGCATTGCTGGATCCAGGCTGGGTCACTCACCTTGTCCCCTGGATCCAGCGATGTCCTCCTGCGGTGTCAGCGTGTCTGTCCCTCCGCCCGATGCCTCTGTGTGCCGGGCTCCGTTCCCTGCGAGCGTCGCGTCGCACAGGGACAGAGACTGGCGGGAAATTCAAATAGTGAAACACACAGTACACTGTAATCTTACAGATTACATTGCTGTATGAAATCATTTCACATCCCCTTTGTCCCTAGTGGTTTGCCCAGAGCCCTGCATGCACTTTTATATAATATATGTCATTCTTTCTGCCTGGAAACATGAGAATGTCCATAGCAACCAAAAAGTGTCCCTTTACGTCAAAAGTGGTTTTTGAACAGCTAGAAAACACCAATAGTAAATAAGAATAATTTGCAGAATTGAGTGATACTGATTTTTGGGGAAATTTATCATCAGAAACTGAAAGTGGCGACAGCGACAATTCTGCAACTGAGCAAATTTCAGTATTTTGGTTTGATTACATTATTGAATACATTTTATTACTATTACATTATTATTTTTGATAATTATTTATAGTTATTCATTATATTATAATTTATGATTTCATGTTTCAAATTTTATCATACCCGGGATGTCTACTAGACTGTTGTTTGGACAGATTTAAGTGAGTTATTCCTAAGAATTACAGGCCTACAATATAAAACGTCAAATTTCCATGCAAAATAATCGTACCACTTTCAGCACCAAAAATCTGACATAATCATACCGCCAGGGAGGTTAAATGACATTTTTTCCTTTAGAAATGTCATTATTGTTGTGGCACTGTGCTAGACATTGCACAGATGCGCCACTTTACAGGCAGACTGGGGGGACCCCCCAGGCATGATATTTAAAGGAATATTTCATTTTTATTGTTTCACTTTAAGCAGCATTAAAATCACTGCTCCTGAAAAAATGATAATTTTAAAAACTTCTTTTTGCATTGATACATGTCTCCTAGGGCAGTACCTTGGTCCCCATACACTTTTTATGTCAATTACTTGCATATAAGTTCAGTAAGGAGGGAGAATGTGCCCACTCATTGTTTCACTATGAGTGGTACTATGGACACAGAAATCATTATATGTGCCACTTCCCAATATATCAAGTTTGGAAATTCGGAAAGGAAGTATGGACTTTATAGGCACGTACAAAAAAATTTAATTAAACATTACATTTTATTGTGCTTAATTAAAACAATGAACACAAAATAAATGCGTTAAAACCACACGCAATGTTACCGCCTGTATAATAGCTAACAATCGCCACTGTAAAACATCTTATAGCAACTGTGTGTAAATCAACACTCATGGAAGTCGCAACAGCAGACAACGTTTTCCAGGTTGTACGATGTGCTGTAGTTGTGTGGCGTGAGGTTTCTTGGCTTTACTCTACATGTTGCACGCATTGCGCTTCCTCAGGAGCTGCAGGCCACTGTAATGCATGGAAATCAACATATTATAATACATAGCATGCAAACATTGTAAATAGAGTAAAATGCATCTCTAAAGTGAGCTGATTATATCTTTAGGTCTGTACCATCTGTCCCCCAAATGGCCTAGCTCCCAATAGGGTGCCCTCACAGGGCCAGACAACAAACCCCCACTGTGGGTGCATGTGTAATAGGTAAAAAAGGTGATATAGCATCGAATAACTTCAAAGTAGAGGTTTTACTATAGCAGATAAAAAATAAAAATAAAAATATATATCACAACCAAGACTATGAGACAATTTTTGGGCAAAAGGGTCAGCTGTTAACCAAATAGTCATAATGGGCCTACCTATCATTGGCCCAGCAAGTACAAGACATTAGAGACATGTCTATATGGAATCAACATTAAAGGTTATATGTGGATATGTGTGCATTTCAACACAACATATAAGAGCAACATTTGGCTATGTCACTAAAATATCAAAAGATGTCTATATCAAGTTGTATAAAATGACTTACTATAGAAATGGTGTATCAAGATGTAGGCAGGTGATAAAAAATGATTAAAACCAACTACAGTGAAAGAAAACCAGGATGGTATTGGAAGACCACAATAGACCCCTTCAGGATATAGGAATTAAGGTGCACCGTTGCAGCGGTCTAGAAAATAAATATAGTTGAAAAGGTAATGTGCATTATAGAAAGGGAGAAACAAGAGAGGCAAACCGACCAAGAAACCATAATGCTTACCTATCAGGAGGTGTCAAGTTATATAGATAGAGCATCCTCTGCATAGGGAGTCCACTACTGTGGCTAGTTGCCACTTGGATACAATACCAAGCCCAGCTTACAAAACAAACCCTGGTAAGGCTATAGAACACAAGGATGACACTTCCACTGACAACCCAAGCAGTCCTAAGCATCCTGCATGGAAAAACCAGGGGACAGTACTATAAGACTCTACAAACGCTCAGTCAGAAACAGCCTTTCAATCACATTGTAGCAAACCTTACCCTAACAAGGGAGTCCTCCCTCACATACCGCCATTCCGGGATCAGCCAATAGGTGTGGGGGTGATAGGAAAGCCTAAGCTGCATCCCTAAATACACACGACCCGTCCCGGCGTCCAATCAGCGCTAACGCTGATGACGTTATTGGGACCAGCGGAGAAACTTCTATTGCGCATGTGTCGGCATGTGCATGCGCTGTAGCCATTCAGGAAGAAGGCATGGCGCATAGACCATCCAGAGCCAGCGACCAAGCAGTGAAGGGTTAGCGAAAACCTCCCCCTGACCCTAGAACGCGCTGCAGCCCAGCCCCAGCGAGCAAGGGGGAGAAAGATGGAATTAAAGGTGCTGCAGCACTGGGTGGCCTCACAAAGGGAGAAAAAATGTATCAGGTACCTGACAAGTGGGACCTACATAAAGCCAGCAGCGCCAGGGGGAAAGAAGGCACAGACCTATACACTAAAACACAAACGGTACAAAATAAGACATCATGCACGTGATGTAAATAATATTGCATATAATAAATTATGTCATAACACAATAATTAAACTACCAGCAATTTTGCTAACACATAAAGCCCAACTAGCCAGCAGTATGCAAAGAATTCATTGTTTTTTTTATTTAAGAGACTAGGGGGTAGTTATAGTCTATGGCATTCTGCACTGAGTGAGCTCGAAAGGTGATTTTAGAAAATGGCCATTCATTTCACTGTCTATAGCAATGGCATTAGTCTACAAATCATTTATCTGAGCTAGTGGGCACAACAGATTAGAGCATGGTTCTCCAATTCATGTGGCCACTGCTTATAAGAATGGTTTATATGATTGGGCCTCGTTAATGCTAGGGGCATGAATGGCATTGAGGGGTTCAATCCACATAGTTTCTTTGTGGAGGATTTGCTTGTCCCAATTGCCCTCTCTAGGGTTCTTGGAGACGATAACCAGGACAATGAAAGAAACCCAGGAGACATCAAATCTGTGGTAAAGGTCCAAATGTCTACTAACTGAGGTTACCATTTGCAGAATAATATACATGTTCCTTAATTCTCCTGGGTAACTGTGTGGCTGTCTTCCCCACATAAAATGCTCCACACTTACAGAGCATAAAGTACACAAGACCTTGTGCTTCACAGTCTGCAAAGAATGCAGGCGTGAAAATTTCCCCATTGGGGAGTGTAAACCTAGTACCTGTCTTTACCCAAGGACAGAAGGAACATCTTCCAAAGCTAAATATCCCTTTAGAATGGTGTTCAAAAATATGTATAGGAGAATAATATCCCGTAATAATTTTGCCCGCCTGAATGTGATCTCAGGCCGGGGTCCAATATATTTTTTAACAATGCGCTCTTCCCACAATAGAGGCCAATGTCTGGCCAGGAGCTTAAGTAAATCGTTATGCTGAATAGAAAATTTGGTAATATATTTGATTGTGGAAATTGGTCTCCCCATCCTTGGTTTGATAAGAAGCCCCTTGCGGTTTTGACTCAGTGCCTTATTATAGGCTCTGCGTAACAAGGATCTAGTGTAGCCCCTTGCCAGCAATCATGTTCTAAGGGCATTTGCTTGGGATTTAAAATCCTCTAAATGAGTACAATTTTGAAGCAATCTGATGTACTGGGCGTACGGAATGCTCTTAATTAATGCCGGTGGATGTGCACTGGCGGCATGTAATAGAGTATTCCCTGCCGTCTCTTTCTGAAATAATGTTGTGGCTAGGCAGTTGTCATGATTTTTGAATATAGTGAGATCCAAAAACTTAACCTTTTGATTACCACTGTTTACCATAAATTTAAGATGAAATTGGTTACAGTTAATAGTGTCTATGAAGGTTTTTAGTAAATCTTGTGTCCCTGACCAAATAATAAACATGTAGTCTATATAATGCATACAACAAAGGGCATGGTTCGTAAAAAGTAGCATGTGCTTAATCACCAAACAGGTATCGCTTCCATCCCCCCAGGTACAGGTTAGCATAGGCAGGGGCACAGCATGTGCCCATGGCTACTCCCTGCACCTGGAGGTAATGGGAGCTGTTAAACCCAAACCAATTCCTAGTTAAGGTAAATCTTAGTAGATCTAAAAAGAATTTACAATAGTCCCAATTATGTATGTCTTGCTCACGAAGGAAGGTGCGTACCATCTTGATGCCCTGCTGGTGAGGGATGCTAGAGTACAAAGCCTCAACATCTAGAGTCACGAGCAGGGCATCAGGAGGGATGACCAAACCCTCAATCTGCTTGAGAAGGTCTAGTGTGTCTCTAGTGTAGGACAGTATAGCTAAGACGTGTGGCATCAGAATGGAGTCTAGAAGTCTACTGGCATTTTTGGTGAATGATTCAATTCCGATATAATTGGTCACCCTGGAGGTGAGGGGGAGTTCTTATGAACATTTGGTAAGGCTTGGAACATTGCCTCGCATGGAAAACAGATATTTCAATAATCATAGAGATCATTATCAATGGGCCCCTTGTGAAAGGCATCATTGATAATTGTAAGATACTCAACTTTAAATGTCGTTGTTTGGGACACTGGGAATCTGATGGTAACACAGTTTATCAGATAGAATGTCCATGCACATTTTTTCATAATTTACTTTTGTCATAAGTACTATGTTCCCGCCTTTATCGGCCGCCTTTATTTCTAGGTCTGGATGATTTTGGAGTTTAACAATAGCTTGTTGTATGCGTGTAAGATTATTTTGTTTGGGGGAAATTATCATGCGTTTAATATCACGGTGCTTAAAAGAAAAGCCCATAAGTTTGGATTGGTAGTAAGGTGGGAAACCTTACTACCAATCCATTTTGAACCTATCAGGGAAGTTGAAAATAGTACTATTAGGTGTTTGTGACATTACCAATGGCCCATTGTCATTATCATCTGTATTGGTGCTCTCTTCCAGCAACAACATTAAATCACGGAGGGCTCGAAAGTCCTCCATGGTAAAGTGCTTGATGCTGTCGGAAATCTCCTTTTCTTGTTTGGACCTCAAATGGTCCTGATCAAACATATACTGTATTTGTAGGTTAGATTATGGAAAAACAGGTAAACATCTTTGATTGCTTCATATTTGTCTATATTTATACTAAAAACTCAGGCCGAATTTCAAGACTTCTAGTTCTCCAGTCCTATGTTGGTGGTAGGTTGGGCACCAGTGTTTGAAAATTTCCCTGTGATGTGTCTGGTTGCAAAATGTAAGGGTCAAATGTACTTTGTTTAGTGAACATTTGTAATTGTGTAGTAGGTGGTAAATTTGACTGTGTCACCTGTAAGGGCTCTTGCGAATTTCCTGGTGGTAGAGAGGGTGAAGGAGTAGGTGAATTAACAGAAACTGCTGCTATATTTGAAGTGAGAGTGGGAGTGGGTTGCAAAAGACTTTGTGTTTGAGATTGTGTGTTTAATAATTGTAGGGCTTGCATAGCCGTAGTGCCCATATATTTACTTTGTGAACAATTTCCCACTCCATTAGCAGAAGTGGCACCCATAGATTGATTAGGGTGCATAGACATAATATCATGATTGTTCGAACGTTTTTTTGAATAGGGAGTATAAGACCCACCACCGTGATTCCGCTTACGTGCCCCTTGGTTTGTATTGGAGTGCATCGTATTTCCTTTTCTAGACATCATCTGTGAAGAAAAAGTGGAAGAGCCATACTCTGTGTCATCACCAGTCATCAAATTACCATTAGTATGGCTATGTTGCATCCTAAGGTTACTTCTAGGACAATTACTTGCATATAAGCCTTTAAAATGAGCACATTTGATTTTTCATGTTCGAGTCCCATAAACTTTATTAGGGTTTGCATGTTCGCTAGAGCTTTTTGTCTGTTTGCAGTGTTCTGGTGTGAACCGAACCGGGGGGTGCTCGGCCCATCCTTAATTGGTACATGTCTCCCATGGCAGTTCCCAGCTTCCCATGTTTTTTTCTTTACAGTAGTATGCCTCTTAGCCCTAAAAATAAGATTCAGTCCTAATAGACTTCAGTGGCATTCACTGCTGAACTCTGGTTTGAAAAATTTGAAACGGGACCTGCTGAACCCAGGGAGTTTCATTAATCCATAATCTACAGGTAAGTGTAGACCAAAAAATAAATACAAGCATGATAAAATAAGATTAATATACTAACATTATAACCACTAACTGCATAGAGTTTGTGAATTCTATATTTTTTTTAAATGTTTTTATTAAATTGCTGGAAATAAGGTAACATAATTTAAATTTATAGTAGCTTGACACAACATTGTTCTAGATTAGAAAGAAAAAGTTCGGCCTAAAAGTATTTGATGGAATAGTTGGGACGTAGCATCACTGTTCATTTAAGAAACATGTATAAGAAAGGTTAAGTTAGAATAAATGCCTTTAGGGCACAGTCAGTGGTGCTGTTGAGTTCTTGGTAGTTTATCAAGTTGTTAAGGATCGATTTTAACCTTTACTTTAAATTAAATTACAGACTTTCATTTTTATTCCAGTGATCATTCTGCCTCTGCAGAGAGTATTCTTATTCTCAAACCCAGTAATTTTGTCTGTACTAAATACTGTAGTACTAGACAAAGCATGGGTAAGCATTATACTAAATTCTACCCAAAAGTGAATTCTTTATCAAAGAGTTAGTGTGACAGAAGGCTCAACCCCTTGATGGGTGTTTTATGCTTTCACTTGACAGCAAGAAATATCTCTTTCCAACATGGCATGCCTGCAACATGGGGTGAGCTAGTTAAGTACTGTAAGGATGTACAACTCAAAACAAGATTTGTAGAATGTGGCAAGCCAAGTACGGAAGCTTGGCTTGCCTGCTGGGCTTCTAGGTACTACTCAGCACTGCTCCACTTAATCAAAAGGAAATTCATTTTGGATGAGGCTTCTCTTTAACTATTGGTAATAAAAACGCTCATCAAATATATATACCACAGTTTGTAGACGTTATGGGGTTGTTTTACTAAAGGTAAAATGACTGTACACTCTGCAAGTACAGATGCTCCAGAACATAGTAAATATTGTGAGGCCTCACTTTGCAGAGAATACTCAATCACATGCAGAGAAACTCCTCCATGGGTTCCTGTGATGGAGCAAAACATACCAGGGATATTTTTGCTGGGCTGTGAGGGTTTTGACTTGCTTGGTGGTGTAATACGACCAATTTTCCATACACGTTGCTGTACATGTCTATCCCACTGGGGTATGTCCAACTCAATCTACATGTCAAAGATTCTCAAATTGGGTGCTTCCTGTGCTTATAGCCTGAAAATGGGGGACATAACCACATACCTGGAAGGGGGATTTTTTTTCTTATAGACAAGCTTTCCTAACCAGCAAAGATAATTATTTTAGATTGTGGTTCTCAGATCCCCCTGCAATTCACACAACCATCCAAATAGAGAGGGAGTGTGTGTGTGAGAGAGAGAGAGAGCGAGACCCAGTTGCTTTGGGGTTCCCACTTTAAGTGAAACAAAAAATGAAAATTCCTTTAAATATACTGCCTGGGGGGTCCCCTTAGTCTGCCTGTAAAGTGGTGCATTTGTAGGATGCACAGAACATGTTGCAGTAAAAATTACATTTCTGAAGAAAAAAATGAGCCAAAATCAACCCTCAACATGGGGGGGGGGGGGGGAGAGAGCTTTGACTCTGCCCCCTCCCCCCACCCCAAAGCACCTCATTGGGAACAAGGGCTTCTTCCCGACAACCCTGGGCTGTGGTTGTTGGGATCTGCAGGCAGGGGGCTTATCATAATCTGGAATCCCCCTTTAACAAGGGGACCCCCAGATCCTGCCCACCCCATGTGTATGAGAATCAGGTACCCCTACCCATTCACCAAAAAAGTGGCAAAAATAATAAACACTGACAATTCCTTTATTAAAAAATAAAAAATAGTGTCCGTCCATGTAAATCCATCTTCAATCACGCGGCCCACCTGGGAGGCCTCCCGCTGTATGCCTACTCTTCCAGTGCCAAAACTAGGGCGGCAGGGGGGACCTGCACCGGGTGCCACACTGAGGGGGGCGCCGCCCACTGGCAGAAATAGTGACAGCGGCATCTGTCAGCTCAGCCCTGTGAGCGAGGAGGAGAGAGCCGGGAGGAAGTGCGTGCTGTGCATAGCTCTTTGCAGTCCTGCGGGTCCCCTGAATGTTTTCAGGTCGGGTCTCCCCTTCCCCCTCTTTACCTATGTGCTTGTAGTGAGAGTTCCTGCCAGAGAGAGAGAGAGACAGGCATGGGCTGCCGAGGTGGCTGCTGTCTGGGGCACACAGTGCAGAAGAATCCAGCCTGATTACACACATCTACAGGTCTGATTTTTAGCAGAGCAATGAACAGTTTTTGTTTTCTTGTCAAGGTTGCAGACATCTATGAGTATCATTGTTACTGTGAAATTAGGATTGCTATTAGAGATATTATAATATGATCCTAATGTGTATAAAGGTGTGGAAATTTGCTAAAGTATTTATTGGTAGTATTAACATGTAAAGTTCGGGTCTGTACCGAACTTTGGGGTGTCCGTGACCCGGACCCAAACCCAGACATTTGAAAAAAGTTTGGGTTCGGGTATTTGATCCCGCCTGTTGAATAGCTGCAGGGCAGCCAATCAACAAGCATTTCACTGGTTTGCCCTTAGAAGCCATCACAGCCATGCCTACTAATGGCATGGCTGTGATTGCCCAGTGCATCATGTGACCCAGCCTCTGTATAAGCTGGAGTCACGTAGTGCTGCATGTCACATGCTCTTAGGCTAGTGTAGGGAGAGGATGCTACCGGCGCTGTGAGGGACAGATTGCAGATATAATAACATCTCATCCTGCATTACAGAACGATCTGATTCTGGACTAGGTAGAGATTACTACTACTGCTTTGAGGGACAGATTGCAGATCTCATTCTGCATTACAGAACGATCTGATTCTGGACTAGGTAGAGATTACTACTACTACTGCTTTGAGGGACAAATTGCAGATCTCATTCTGCATTACAGAACGATCTGATTCTGGACTAGGTAGGTTCTACTGCTTTGAGGGACAGATTATTGTTCTAAAATCATCTCCTAGTTCTATAGGGTCAGGTTCCTGCTGTTGCTGTAAGGGACAGATTATTGTTCTAAAATCAACGCCTACTCCTACAGGGTCAAGTTCCTGCTGTTGCTGTAAGGGACAGACTATTGTTCTAAAATCATTGCCTACTCCTACATGGTCAGGTTCCTGCTGTTGCTCTAAGGGACAGATTATTGTTCTAAAATCATCGCCTACTCCTATAGGGTCAGGTTCCTACTGGTGCTGTAAGGGACAGATTATTGTTCTAAAATCATTGCCTACTCCTATAGGGTCAGGTTCCTGCTGTTGCTG
>BLSH010558205.1:1980065-1995543 GCA_018402905.1 Glandirana rugosa
TCTTGATCCTCTACTAAAATCTTGTTATTAGACAGGGAATGTCGTGGTCGTCCTTGGAGAGGGAAATCTTGATCCTCTACTAATATCTTGTTATTAGACAGGGAATGTCCTCGTCGTCCTTGGAGAGGGATATCTTGATCCTCTACTAAAATCTTGTTAATAGACAGGGAATGTCGTGGTCGTCCTTGGAGACGGAAATCTTGATCCTCTACTAATATCTTGTTATTAGACAGGGAATGTCGTGGTCGTCCTTGGACTGGGATATCGTCATCCGCTACTAAAGATTATTGTTCTATAATCATCTCCTAGTTCTAAAGGGAGAGGTTCCTGCTGGTGCTGTAAGGGACAGATTATTGTTCTAAAATCATCTCCTAGTTCTATAGGGAGATGTTTTGCTTTTGCAGCCCTCTAGCACTTGCCAGGACTTTTTTACAGCCATTTTTGTGCTGAAAGGTTCGGGTCCCCATTGACTTCAATGGGGTTCGGGGTCCGGGGTCAAGTTCGGGTCAAGTTTGGTACCGAACCCGAACTTTTTCGCAAAGTTCGGCCGAACCCGAACATCCAGGTGTCCGCTCAACTCTATTAACATGAAGATATTTATTTGGGTTTATTAATATAGTTTATAATTATAAATCCATATATCCACATGTTCATATTACCATTAAATAAATATAAAAGCACATTCACAGTGCATGTAGTCACTTTAGCAACTTTCCACATCTTTATACACATTATGATGATATCTCCAATAGCAGACTAATGCCCCAATGACAGTAATAACAGACAGATGCAGTAGCATGCCCTGAATCCCTGGCGGTTGCCCCAGGTCCTTGGTGTTGCGATCACTGACACCACAGCAGCATCTCACCCAGCTCCTTGTCACCTGTCTGCTTCACATGGGGTGGAATGCTCTTTGCTGAGCAGGGGATCTGTTGGCCCGCAGAGCGGGCAGATAGAAGGACTGTGTTCACTCAGTTTATGCAGAGTGGACACAGACACAGCCCACTCTGCTCTATGGGCAGCTGGGAGTAAACGGACCACCGGTTTGTTTACACCCAACTGCCCTCCAATCCCATCCCCCTAGATGGGGGGGGCAGGCCCCCATAAATTTTTTTATTTAAGCACTGGATTGGAGCTAGACAGGTGTAAAAGGACACAAGTTCATTTACACCCAACGGTCCAGCAGAGAATGGAGGTTCCAATCAGCTCCACATGCAGACCTGATCAGACCCTTTGTGTGAAAGGGGCCTTAAGCTCGGTGTCAAGCTGGTGCGATTCAGGAACCAGCATGATTCCAATGCTTGTTCCCGCATTGCATCTCACTACTCCCCCAAATCAGTTTGCAGATCACAACTGTGAAATCGCATCACATGGGTGTGAATACCGATCCGATTCCGGTGCGGGCCAAAGGTAGGGTCCTGCACAATTTTGGTCCAAATGTGATGCAAATTCAGCCATACAAATGGTATGGCTGAATTTGCATCGCACAGACATTGCATGTGATCTGCAAAGCAATCCGATACGAATCACATGCAATGTCTGAGTTCGCACCAGTGTGAACCCAGCCTTAGACAGTAAATTTCAGAGCCAAGGAAATCATATCCATAGTTGCCAAGTGTCCCAGATCTGTTGTGGCAGTCCAAATTTCTAGACATCTATTCTGCAGTGGCTTTGTCCTGATCTACTGTATGTCCCAGAATCCAAGCCATGGGGATGGCTGCAGTACTGTATATCCTTGAGCAAATTAAAGTGGCTGTCAACTCGTGACAACCACTTTAACCTACATGTAAGCCTATAATAAGGCTTACCTGTAGGTGCCCTGCATATCTCCCAAACCTGCACGGTTCAGGAGATATGCCGTTCCCTCACTGTGATCGTGCCGTGACTGGCGGCTCCCGTGTGCATGTGCGGGAGTGATGTCATGCGACTCTGGCCAGTCACAGAGCCAGAGATCGCGGTCCGGAAGGAAGAGGGGCTGGAGATTGACGCTGCCAGCACAGGGGTCAGTGCTGGACATCGCAGGCTTTGTTTGCAGGTAAGTGGCACATAATGGGCTATTATGCGATGCATAGTAGCCCATTATGCATCTACTTTGCAGGGGAATGTAGAGGAAGTAAACCCAATCTGGGGTTGCTTCCTTTTTAACCTCCCTGGCGGTATGAATGTGTCAGATTTTTGCGTCTCAAAGCGGTACATTTTTCGCATAGAAATTTGGCATTTTATATTGTAGGCCTGTAAAATTTTTAGGAATAACTCACTTAAGACAAGAATCTAGTAGACATCCCGGGTATGATAAATTTTGAAATAACAAAATCATAAATTATAATTCATAAATGAAAAAATAATTATAATATAATAAATAACTATAAATAATTAGTTAACCTCCTGCTGCTTTTGACACAGTTGACCACCCCCTCCTCCTCAGCAAACTCTATTCCCTTGGCCTCCGTGATTCTTCTTTATCCTGGTTCTCCTCCTACCTATCTCAGCGCACTTTCAGTGTCACTCACAACTTCATCTCCTCCGCTCCTCTTCCTTTTTCTGTTGGGGTACCCCAAGGCTCCGTCCTTGGGCCCCTCCTATTCTCTCTCTATACCTCTTCCCTGGGCCAGTTGATAACCTCCCATGACTTCCAATACCACCTCTACGCCGACAACACCCAGATCTATCTCTCCACGCCTCAACTCACCCCCTCAATCTCCTCATGGATCACAAACTTACTGAATAACATATTGTTATGGATATCACACCACTTTCTCAAACTCAATCTTTCTAAAACTGAGCTTGTTATATTTCCTCCATGCCGCCCCCCCCCCCATGACTTTACTATTAGGATCAATAGCACAACCATTGGTCTCTCCACACCTGCCAGGGTGCTGGGTGTTACCCTTGACTCTGACCTCTCCTTTAGCCCCAACATCCAATCACTGGCTAAAACTTGCCGCCTTAACTTCCGCAATATCTCCAGAATTCGACCCTTCTTCACTAAAGACACCACAAAAACACCTTATTCATTCCTTGGTTATTTCCAGCCTTGACTACTGCAACTCTCTCCTTAATGGCCTACCCTTACACAGGCTATCCCCCCCCTTCAGTCTATTATGAATGCTGCTGCTAGACTAATACACCTCACTAACCGATTCGTGACTGTTGCCCCTCTCTGCCAATCCCTTCACTGGCTTCCCCTACCCCACCGTGTAAAATTTAAAATACTAACCACAACATACAAGGCCATCTACAACATTGCCCCCAGCTACATCAGCAACCTCATCTGCAGATGTCACCAAATTCGTCCCCACCGCTCATCCCAGGACCTCCTGCTCTCTAGCTCCCTTATTACCTCCTCCCATGCTCGCCTTCAGGACTTCTCCAGAGCCTCTCTCATCCTCTGGAACTCCCTGTCCCGGTATGTCCAATCAGCCCCTACCCTGTTCACCTTTAAAAGATCCCTGAAAACTCATTTATTCAGAGAAGTCTATCCCTCACCCACCTCAGAACTGTACCTGAGCCACCCCCATCAACCCATTCCCCGCAGATACTACCTTTTGTACCACCACCCCCCTCCCTTTAGAATGTAAGCTCTATGAGCAGGGCCCTCCTGTCCCTTCTGTATTGAACTGTATTGTAATTGTGCTGCCCCGCCCCCTCTACATTGTAAAGTGCTGCGTAAACTGTTGGCGCTATATAAATCGTTTATAATAATGATAATAATAATAATCAAAAATCATAATATAATAATAATAAAATGTATTCAATAATGTAATCAAGTCAAAAACACAGAAATTTGCTCAATTGCAGAATTGTCGCTGTCGTCACTTTCAGTGTCTGATGATAAATTTCATCACAAATCAGTATCACTCAATTCTGTAAGGGATTCTTATTTACTATCGCCGTTTTCTAGCTGGTCAAAAGCCACATTTGATGTAAAGGGACGCTTTTTGGATGACATGGACATTCTCAAGTTTCCAGGCAGAAAGAATGACATATATAATATAAAAATGCAGGCAGGGCACACAAAAAGGATGTAAAATGATTTGATATAGTAATGTAATCTTACAGATTACAGTGTACTGTATGTTTATTGTGTATTTTACTTTTTGAATTTGACACCAGGCTTCGCCCCCGCGCGACGCAACTCTCGCAGGGAATGGAGCCCGGCACACAGAGGCATCAGGCGGAAGACACAACCCGCAGACACAGCGGGGGGGGGGACATCACTGGATCCAGGGGACAAGGTAAGTAACATTGCCTGGATCCAGCGATGCGATCCTGAGTGTGGCTTGGGGTTACCACTGTTTGTAATGGAAATTCACCCCGAGTCACACTCTGGTCCACCGCCAGGGAGGCTATACAATAATTCCAGGCATAGGCTATATTATACTTAGTTACGTTGTTCCAGCTTGGACCAATGTAACTATGTATGTACCATGACTAATGTCTGACTATGATACCTGACTGATGCCCCTTAAGCTGCAAAGAAAGGATCTGCGAAATCTGTCCTCAATCTTTTTTCTGGTCTCAAAAGTGAGAAATCAGAAGTCTTTTTAAAACCCTGATATTGCACCAAAGCCCCCCCAACAGGGCTTCTAAAAAAATAAAAAATAGTATTGTAAAAATATAATAAAATTGTAAAATTATATTAAAAATAAATAATAAAAAATGTAAAAACTGACACTGTCCACTGCCCTACTATCTTCAACCCCTGCCCGACTCTTACACCACCCTGTTCGGGAATGGGGGGGGGGGGGGTGCTGAACTAAATCTTTGCCCCGGGTGAAAGAATGTCTAGCTTTGCCACTGGCTTTGAGCTTTGACATTTCTAATATATGTAAGTGGCAGGGCCACTTGGCCACGTCACCTGGCGGCACTGCCCCCCTCTGACATCACGGCCGCTTAGCTATATGAGAAATTTCAAAGTGCAGAGGAGGCATTCAGCGAGAGACCTCCCAGAAGGCAAGAGCGTTTTTGATTGTTTTTATTTTTTGGGTCGGTGCACGGAATGATTGACGATGGATTTACATTGAGGGACACTATTTTTTAATAAAGGAGTTGTCAAAAACTTGTTTTGACACTTTTTTGGTGAATGGGTACGGGTACTATGTACCGGTTACTCATCCACATGGGGGGGGGGGCAGGATCTGGGGGCCCTCTTGTTAAAGAGGGCTATCAGATTCCGATAAGCCGAAAGACAGATGCAGTGTGGTCGGCTAGTTCTGGGAGGGCATCCAGAGATGTCCTCCTGAACTCACGCTTCCTGCACGCCCCCTGGGGCATGCACATGAAAGTGTGCCTCATTCATGCTCATCCATGCCCGGCCATGCTATCCATGCCCATTCATGCCACATCAGTGCTCATTCATGCCACATCAGTGCCCATCCATGCCACATCAGTGCTTATCCATGCCACATCAGTGCTCATCCATGCCACATCCATGCCACATCAGTACTCATCTGTGCCACATCAGTGCTCATCCATGCCAGATCCGTGCCACATCCATGCCTCATCCATGCCACATATGTAAAATACATTTTCATTTTCTTTTCACATTTTTCAAAAACGTATGATTAAGTGTTGGGGAGCTTTCTAAAATGGGGTCATTTTGTGTGCTTTTCCATTGTCCTGGTGCTTCAGGGCCTTCAAAAGGTACAAAGTAGTCAAGAAATTAAATGTGTAATTTATGATCCTAGAACACCTGATGGTGCTTCCTGCATGTTGGGCCTCTGTATGTGGCCAGGCTGTTTAAAAGTCTCAGACATGTGGCATCACCATACTTAGGAGGAGTAGCAGAATGTATTTTGGGGTGTAGTTGCAAGAATGCAAATGCCATGTGAGAGAAATAACCTGTTAATATGAAAATTTTGTGAAAAAAGAAAAAAGTAAAAAAAAAAACTTCATTTTGCATAGAATTGTGGGAAAAAACTACAACTTTAAAAAAACTCACCATGCTTCTTACTAAATACCTTGGAATATATACTTTCCAAAAAGGGGTCGTTTGGGGGGTATTTGTACTTTCCTGGCTTGTTAGTGTTTCAAGAAATGATATAGGCCATCAGTACATCAGGTGATCAATTTTCAGCGATTGACACCATAGCTTGTAGACTTTATAACAAAGACCAAATAATATACACTGATTTTGGTTATTGTTACCAAAGATATGTAGCAGTATAGAAATTGGCCAAAAATTATGATGAAAAATGACTAATTTTCAAAATGTTATAACTGAAAATTTACAGCGCAAAAAATAAAACAACACAGTGGTGATTGAATACCACCAAAATAAAGTTATATTTGTGTGAAAAAAGGACAAAAACTTCATATGAGTACAGTGTTACATGACTGAGTAATTGTCATTCAAAATGTGAGAGCGCTAAAAGCTGAAAATTGGTCTGGTTAGGAAGGGGGTTTAAGTGCCCAGTGGGCAAGTGGTTAATGGATTTCAACTAAATTCGTTACTATTGGTTACTATTTCATTCTGAGATTTGGATACATCTGAATCTCTGAATAACCAAAAATTCATCCAAATTTGTATTCGGACCGAAACAAATTGCACATGTCTAGTGGATTACATTTTCCAACTTAATCAACTAAATCCCATGGAATCCGTATTGGCAGAGAAAATATTCCTCAATCCACCTCCTACACATACATAAGAGTATTTCGCTTCTTGCAAACACCCCCCTCCTTGCATGACGATATCCGAGAACATCTGGCATCTCCTATCCTCCCCAACATCCACTCACAAAAGGTATCTCCCTCTTCTACAACTCTTTACAAAATAAGATGACATTCTCTAGGACACCCCCCATGATGAAATGGGAAGAGGATCTTGGCACATCCTTCTCTGAGACACAAAGGACAATGGCCATTTGCTGTAATTACCCAATGTCTCATTGTGTAGCTCACTGGGAACAAACACAAAAGCTGCTCACCAGCTGGTACCTGACACCATATCTATTATAAAAATGTTCCAAGTTCCACTCTCCCCTTTGCTGGAGGGGGTACAGACTAGTAGGTAACCTTATCCACATATTCTGGACCTGTAAGAGTCTTACCAGCTTTTGGAGAAAAATGTTCACTATCCTATACTGACCAAACCTGAACCTTCTCTTGCCATCCTGCACTTGAGTATAGACAACTTTCATCATAATATCAGAACAGTCACCCTACATATCCTAGTGGCAGCCAAATGGTTATAGCCAGGCACTGGACTAAGAATATGGCACCCAACACCTCTGAAGCTGTTGATCTGATCAATATGCAATTTTCCTATGAAAGAATGTATTCCCACAAAAATACCACGCGTGCACTATTTGACAAATGTTGCTTTAGTATAGCGATACATTCTCTTGACTGATATATATTTTACTGTTTGCATGTCACATGAACAATATTATTTTGATTGTGTACTAGCTTTTTCTTTTGTAAATATGTTATTACCTTCGTTCTTCGTTCTGTGTAATACTTTGTAAAACTCAATAAAAACCTTGACTCCTAAAAAGAAAGAAATATTCAATCTTATATATCACAAAATTACCTCCAGTAATTGGAAAAGGGGACAATCCCGTCTATGATCTCATCATCACCCCATCACAATGACAGTAACTTTACCGTGAACACAAAACAAAATGTTGGTGAATTGACCTTGCCCTACTGAGTGATCCCAGAAGAATCAAAAACATCCAAGCTAAAATCACAGAATATTTTGAAACAGATGCTCAGTTAGTAGCATATCCCCTTGCAGTATGGGAAGACCAAAAAGGTGTGATTGTAGAAGAACGCATTCACCTTGACTCACAAATCAAGAAAGCCTAACCGGAAGCTTTATAACTTAGCACCCCATCCCCAACAATCAAAGGATTTCATTTATTAGACCACAGGTAATTGAAGACGTTCTGAAAAAAACAATGTCCCCTGCCAAATCAAAGGCCTTATAAAAAAACCTTTGCTTCCCTTCTTCCCCCAGTTCCTCTCTCTCGTACCCCTACCTGCCCCTTTCTGTTTTTTTTATAGCTTTCTTCTTTTTCCCTCTCCCTTTCTCCCCCTTTAATCTCATCTACAGCTTCTTCTCAACTTTAAGGCTAGTTCACACCACATGCGTTCCAGTGCTTTTTTCTCTGCATTCAAAATGCACAGAAAGTAGGTGACATTGTTTTCAATGGCATAGTTCACACCAGTGCTTGTTGTTCCAGTGCGTTTTGGTTCCAGAAGAAAAAGTGTAATGTACTGCATTTTTGATGCACAGAACTGTACAGTAAAATGCATCATAAATGCACTAGAAAGCATCAAAAACACATAAAAAAAATGCACTGGACCCCATTACAGTGAAAACAAAATCAGGAAGAGGAAGAGTAAAAGGAGGGAAAAAAGCATCTGTAATGCGTAACAAATGCACTGGAACACATAAAAAAGCATAAAAAAAGTGCATGCAGAGATGCATCCGGTATGTATCTGGAGGATGTTATGTGGGGTGAACTAGCCCTTAAAATAGCTCCTCCATCCCCACTCCAGCCTGCGTCGTTATACAACTGTTCATCACTCCCACTCCACACTAATTTCTTGAACAAACAAGGTACACATCCAAACATATCACTCTTTATTGCAGAAAACAAGCATTTGGGTTTTCATTGAGGATTACAGATGCATTAAGACCCATCAATTAATCCACATGACATAATTCACAGACCTTGATATATCTTCTTCCCAGAGGGAAGCTCCAGTATACTGTAGATGATAAAGATGCAACAATACAAGAAACATGTTATCTAGATTTTTATTAAGAACATGTGTTCTGTAGTATGTGCCTGTCTTTCTCTAAAATATAAAAAAAAAACTTATGCAAATTAACATTTGTGGGTTTTTTGAAGACTAACGATGGATAAAATGGCAGTTGTCAGCACAGCTATTAGTTTTCTATGGACAAGCTGCAATTTATAAACACTGAAAGGGCATTTAGCATCTGAAAAAATTAAAATGGCACCTTTTTTGGACACTCATGGTGGAAATAGCATACAGGTTTGCACCACAGCTAAACATTCTTTGTGAAAAGATTAAGCAGGCATTTTGAATCCATAAAAAAGTGGGGTTTTTTTGGACATTGTTGATGAAAATAGCATACACGTTTACACCACATCTAAGTAGCTTGTTTGGAGTGATTAAGCATACAAACTATTATTGTACAGTGAGAATGGAAAAAAACATAGCAGCACAACTAACGAGATGGACAATCTGCTTTTTCAGAGGCATAGAGCAGCCAGGCATTTTACACAAGGAAATTGTAACACAGCAACACAGCTCTGAAACCTTCATTGTCAAGGCTTCAATTTATGAGGTTGTGAGTGACCAGATTGCCAGTAACCATTTTTTCTCAAAAAACAAGCTTCCTTTTTATAGATTGGCAAAAGAACAGATTTTACAGATGTGCTGCAAATCTTTTTAAAGCTTTTCAAAGTGTACACTATTTGCTTAAGGGGCAGAGGGAATAAGCAGATTGCACTGTGCTGCAGCTCAGTTTCAGGGTCTTGACAATCTTCTTATTGCACAGTATCTTACAAAAGTGAGTAGATTCCTCACATTTTTGTAAATATTTTATTATATCTTTTCATCTGACAACACTGAAGAAATTACACTTTGCTACAATGTAAAGAAGTGAGTGTACAGCTTGTATAACCATGTAAATTTGCTGTCCCCTCAAAATAACGCAACACACAGCCATTAATGTCTAAACTGCTGGCAACAAAAGTCAACACACCCCTAAGTGAAAATGTACAAATTTGGCCCAATTAGCCATTTCTCTCCCCGGTGTCATGTGACTAGTTAGGTCTCAGGTGAGAATGGGGAGCAGGTGTGTTAAATTTGGTGTTATCACTCTCACTCTCTCATACTGGTAACTGGAAGTTCAACATGGCACCTCATGGCAAAGAACTCTCTGAGGATCTGAAAAAAAAAATTTTGCTCAACATAAAGATGGCATATGCTATAAGAAAATTGCCAAGACCCTGAAACTGAGCTGCAGCATGGTGGCCAAGATCATACAGTGGTTTAACAGGACAGGTTCCACTCAGAACAGGCCTCACCATGTTCGACCAAAGAAGTTGAGTGCACATGCTCAGCGTTAAATATTCAGAGGTTGTCTTTGGGAAATAGACGTATGAGTGCTGCCAGAATTGCTGCAGAGGTTGAAGGGGTGGGGGGGTCAGCCTCTCAGTGCTCAGAGCTTACTCCACACACTGCATCAAATTGGTCTGCATGGTTGTCGCCCCAGAAGGAAGCCTCTTCTAAAGATGATGCACAAGAAAGCCCGCAAACAGTTTGCTGAAGACTAGCAGACTAAGGACATGGATTACTGGAATCATGTCCTGTGGTCTGATGAGACCAAGATAAACGTATTTGGTTCAGATGGTGTCAAGTGTGTGTGGCAGCAACCAGGTGAGGAGAACAAAGGCAAGTGTGCCATGCCTACAGTCAAGCATGGTGGTGGGAGTGGTCTGGGGCTGCATGAGTGCTGCCGGCACTGGGGAGCTACAGTTAATTGAGGAAACCATGAATGCCAACATGTACTGTGACCTACTTAAGCAGAGCATGATCCCCTCCCTTTGGAGACTGAACCGCAGGGCAGTATTCCAACATGATAACGACCTCAAACACATCTCCAAGATTACCACTGCCTTGCTAAAGAAGATGAGGGTAAAAATGATGGACTGGCCAAGCATGTCTCCAGACCTAAACCCTATTGAGCATCTGTGGGGCATTCTCAAAACAGAAGGTGGAGGAGTGCAAGGTCTCTAACACCCACCAGCTCTGTGATGTTGTCATGGAGAAGTGGAAGAGGACTCCAGTGGCAACCTGTGAAGCTCTGGTGAACTTCATACCCAAGAGGGTTAAGACAGTGCTGGGAAATAATGGTGGCCATACAAAATATTGACACTTTGGGCCCAATTTGAATATTTTTACTTAGGGGTGTACTCACTTTTGTTGCCAGTGGTTTAGACATTAATGGCTGTTTACTGAGTTATTTTGAGGGGACAGCAAGTTTAAACTGTTATACAAGCTGTACACTCACTACTTTACATTGTAACAAAGTGTCATTTCGCCAGTGTTGTCACATGAAAATATGTAATAAAATATTTACAAAAATGTTGGGGGTGTACTCACTGTTGTGAGATACTGTGTGTGTGTATATATATATATATATATATATATATATATATAAATAATATTCAGGGGAGGTGAACAGCACGCCTCTCCTCTTTGAGGTGCTAGCAATCAAGCCTTACCCATATGCTGTATATAAGAAATGATATTCCAGAATTGCTGCACTCAAAAATGTATTTGAAGATATACACAAAAATATGTACAAACAATAGTTCCTAAAGTCCAACAGTTTCGGGCTATGAAAAAATGTTTGCTCCCTTCTTCAGGTAGGAACTGTTACAAATTGAACTTCAGTTCTTCTATTCAATAAATAATCCACGTACACTGGGAATCAAACAATTAGTAATACAAAGGACATTGTTACTTCTTCCATTTTCTTAGATTTTTTAGTCACAAAACAATGTTCAAACAAGTCAGATTTGCCTTCACTATCACATAGTAAGGATTCCACGTCAGAAAAAAAATCTGTCAATAACAGAACGATCAAATAACATATTTAACAAGCACTAGATGTGAATACTAAAAAATACATATCCAATATATTTGATACATTTATCTACATGATAGAGCTGACAAAAAGATCTATAATATATCTATAAAAATATCTATAAAAAAAGGTGTAGATCAAAGTCTTTGTTCAACCCCTTGGGCGATAAAGTGTCCAAGCGATTGATCCAATAGACTTCACGCTTTTTTAATTTTACCTCTCTATTTCCTGCTCGTCTGTCGGTGAAATTACTTCTATTACCATGTATCGTAATTGAGCAATGGTGTGCTTCATTTCTACAAAGTGTCTTGCTAACGGTATATGTGTCAGTTTATCACGTATAGCATAGTTATGTCTGACTATTCTATCTTTTACTTTCTGTGTGGTCTCCCCTACATAGAGGAGACCACACAGACATTTTACGATATACACCACAAAATAGATTGACAAGTATGATAACCCTTTATTTCTATATCCCGTCCATTATGAGGATGACTAAAGGATTCACCCTTCATCATACTATGTGCATTAAAGACAAGGATACAATCCATTATTAGGAGGACCCAGAAAAGTTCTAGTGTTAGTGACTATAGGTTTAGATTGGTCCGATCTGATAACTCTATTATAAATCGTTCGTCTTTTACGATAAGAGAGCATTGGTGTATGTTGAAAATCCCTAACTTGTGGACAATTCTCTCTCAGGATAGACCAGTGTTTTTTAATTATACTAAAAATATGGTTTGAATGAGGATGATATTGTGTAACTAAAGGTATTTTCTTAATGGTCAACTCTCTCCCTCTATTATTTCCATCTGACTCCTTTCTCACCTGTCCAATCATTTGTTTAGGATAACCCCTTTTAACAAATGTATTTTCTATTTGGTCTAACCGTTGATCTCTCTGATCTGGGTCACTCACTATTCTCTTGATATGTGAGAAATGGCTTTTCGGGATAGACTTGAATACATTAGGGGAGGAACATTTTGTAATGTAACAATTGATTTTGATCCATTGACTTGACATATAAATCACTCTTCAATATACCCTATCTAATAGACAGGTGTACATCAAGAAATGGTATTGTTTCTCTACTATAGTTAATGTTGAACTCCAGACCAGGAACGAGTAGGTTAAGATACTTGTCAAACAGTAAAAGGGTGTCAATGTCGCCACCCCCCCCAGCACAAACACGTCATCAATGAAGCGTACCCAACATTTACAGTGTTCTTTAAACAGATCATTGCCATAAATTAATAAATTTTCAATCATATTCATAAACACATTGGCATAAGGGGGGGCTACATTGGAACCCATAGACGCACCATTTAGTTGTCTATAATGTGTCTCTTTGTACAAAAAAAACCATTCTCCTCAAGAACTATTTTCAAAAGATCTTTTAAAAAATCAATTTCCATTGTAGTATATTGTTTTGAATTAACCCACATGCGATGACAGGCTTCTATCCCCAGTTCATGAGGTATAACCGTATAAAGGCTTGAAATGTCCCAAGTAACCAGGATCGAATCTGCAGGCACATTTAAGTTACTGATCTTTGTTAGAAAATCATTATCATAATCAGAATCTCTTATAAACGACTGGGTTTTTAAAATCAAAGGTGTAATATTCCTATCCAGATACCTAGACAAAAGGTGCCGTTACAGATTCCATGCTGGACACGATCGGAACGATCTGGAGGGTCCATGGGATTTTTGTGGATTTTGGGTAAAATATACAAGACAGGAGTTATTGGGTATTCGGCTGTAAGAAATTTGCAGGTATCATCAATCGATAATTTTGTTATTCCCCACATTTTTTAGGCAAACTTTTATTCTTTTTTTGTATGTTAAAAATAGGATTATAATCAAGTTGAGCATATGTCTTTTTGTCAGATAGATGTCTCATATTCTCCTTATTGTATTTGCTGGTATTCATCACTACTATAGATCCTCCCTTGTCAGCTGGCCTAATAATAATATCAAGCCTAGCCGACAAGGAGTTAAGTGCTATCTTTCCTCTCCCACTCAAGTTTCTAGGAATATGATCCACTAATGCTCGATCATCTAAGAATAATTTAATATCTTGTTCAACCTTTTTTATGTACAGCTCTGCATTATATATATATATATATATATATATATATTCTGCTATATATATTTATATATATATATATTTATATATATATATATATATATATATATATGTATATATATAATATATATATATATTCTGCTTTCTGTGTAGACTATATATACAGTGCATTTGGCGGTGTACAGTATATAATCCACTTCAGGCAGTGTATTAACCACTTCAGCCCCAGAAAAATTTCCCCCCTTAGGACTAGAGCACTTTTTGCGATTTGGCACTGCGTCACGTTAACTAACAATTGCGCGGTCGTGCGACGATGTACCCAAACAAAATTGGCGTCCTTTTTTTCCCACAAATAGAGCTTTCCTTTGGTGGTATTTGATCACCTCTGTATCACTTATGATCACCGCTATAAACAAAAAAAAAACGTAAATTTTGCAAAAAAAAATATTTATTACTTTTTGCTATAATACATATTCAAAAAAATAAAAATAAACAACACATTTATTCATCAGTTTTGGCCGATAAATATTCTTCTACATATTTGTGTTAAAAAAAATATCACAATCGGTGTTTATAGATTGGTTTGCGCAAAAGTTGCCGCGTTTACAAACCATGAGAATTAATTTAAGGCATTTTTACAATTTTTTTTTACTGGTAATGGCGGTGATCTGTGATTTTTATCGGGACTATGGTATTGCGGTGGACATTTCGGACATTTTTGACACTTTTTTTGGGGCCATTGACATTTATACAGCCAGCAGATCTAAAAATAGCCACTGATTACTGTATGTACTGTCACTGGCAGGGAAGGGGTTAACCTGCAGGGGCCAATGAAGGGGTTAACTGTGTTCCCTAGGGGTGTTCTAACTGTGTGGGGGCTGGGCTGGCAGGGGCATAACAGATCTAACTTATCCTGAGTACAGGGATCAGTAGATCAGTGTTATGTCCCCTGTCAGAGCGGGGAACTGCCGTGTTTTCATTGGTGGTTCCCCCCTTTTCTAAACACTCATGTCTAAACCACTGACCCCCAAGTTAAAATGTCCAAATTGGACCCAAAGTGTCAATATTTTGTGTGGCCACCATTATTTTCCAGCATTACCTTAACTCTCTTGGCCATGGAGTTCACCAGAGCTTCACAGGTTGCCACTGGAGTCCTCTTCCACTCCCCCATGATGACATCACGGAGCTGGTGGATGTTAGAGACCTTGCGCTCCTCCACCTGATGCTCAATAAGGTTTAGACACTATAGAATGTCCCACCACAGCCAGTGGAACCAAAGGGTGGTCAAATGAGTGGCACTCTACAGGGTCAATGAATAAAAAATATACTTTATTAACCACTTGCCGACCGCCAACCGCAGGTTGACGGCGACAAGGTGGTTCGTTATCGCAAATCGCCGTCATACGACGGCGGCTGCGATAACGCTCACTGTGTTCGGGGAGGGCCAGGGAGCGGGTGCGGCGGCTTCGATTGCCGCCGGCTACCCGCGATGGCCCCCCCGGAGCGAATGAGCGGAGGTCCGTGTATGTAAACACGGACCTCCGCTCTGTGTGAGGGGGAAGGGCTGTGATCACAGCCTTCCTTTACGTGAAGGCTGTGATAACTTCCCTTCCCCTGTTAGGGCATCCCCCATACAGTTAGAACACGCCCAGGGAACATAGTTAACCCTTAGCGCGCCCCCTGCAGGTTAACCCCTTCACTGCCAATGGCATTTACACAGTAATCAGTGCATTTTTATAGCACTGATCGCTG
>BLSH010558205.1:2009731-2034014 GCA_018402905.1 Glandirana rugosa
CGGGACATTAGACTACACGACATGGGACTACACTACACACGACACGGGGCACAGCACACATCACATCAGGGTACAGCACATCAGATTACAGGGCACAGCACATCAGGGTACAGTACATCAGGGTAAAGTACATCAGGGCACATGGAGCACATCAGGGCACATCAGGCACATTAGGGCACATCAGGCACATTAGGGCACATCAGGCACATTAGGGCACATCAGGGCACATTAGGGCACATCAGGGCACATGGGGGCACACCAGGACACATTAGGGCACATCAGGCACATTAGGGTATGTCAGGGCACATCAGAGTATATTAGGGCACATCAGGGCAAATCAGGGTACATTAGGCACGTCAGGGCACATCAGGCACATTAGGGCACATCATGGCACATTAGGGCCCATCAGGCCACATCATGGCACATCAGGCACATTAGGGCACATCAAGGCACATCGGACCACATTAGGGCACATCAGGGCACATCATGGCACATGGAGCACATCAGGGCACATTAGGGCACATGGGGGTACATGGGAGCAAATCAGGGCACATGGGGGTACATCAGGGCACATGGGACACATCAGGGCACATCAGGGCACATGGGGGTACATCAGGGCACATGGGGGCATATCGGGGTACATCGGGGCACATGGGGGTACATCAGGGCACATGGGGGCACATCAGGGCACATAAGGGTACATCAGGGTACATGGGGGCACATCAGGGCACATGGGGGTACATCAGGGCACATGGGGGCACAGGGCACATGGGCACACATCAGGGCACATGAGGGCACATCAGTTAAGTGTTACCAGTCTTTTCTTTTTCTTGCAGAGAAGCGCAGGGAGCGGCTGTGTATGAAGTTCTCATTCATGTGTCACGCTGCTCCCTGGCGGCCCCGCCCCCTCCTCTCTCCTCGTCCATCCCAGGTGATGTCACAAGCCAATTGGAATGGATGAGGAGAGAGGAGGGGGCGGGGCCGCCAGGGAGCAGCGTGACACATGAATGAGAACTTCATACACAGCCACTCCCTGCGCTTCTCTGCAGTTGAATCCCCGATCTACCCGTCAGGCATCAGCTGACTGGCAGTGATTGACGGGTAGATCGCGGGGACCCCTGTGAGGACGAGGTCAGCCAACTGAGCCATCGGCCCACCGGGAAACTCCAGGTAGTCCTGATGGCCAGTACAGGCCTGGATGGATGGCCAAATGGATGGGGATGATGGATGGGTGGCTGACTGAGCATGGCTGGATGGGTGAGCATGGATGAGGATGGATGACTGAGCATGGATGGATGGATAGGGAGTGCAGACTGTCACAGAGCAGCGCTGTGGGCACTTCAGATCCTCTGCCCACAGCGCTGCTGCATCTGATCTCTCCCCTTTCCTCTCACACTGCACCGTTTAGTGAAGAGAGGGGAGAAACAAGCCGAACGTCTGCCAGCTTTAGGGTTGCCCATCATCCCTTTAAAACTCAACACATATTGATTACACAGGTTTTGTGGCTGGTTAAGGTGGTAATTAAACTCACTTGGTGCCTTATCTGCATTAAATTAGCCTCAGAACCTGTGTAATTCATATGTGTTCGGGTTTAAAGGGATGAGGTGGCAACTCTAGCCAGCTTGTTTACATGTGATCGCTCCGTCATTTGATGGAGCGATCACATGGTAAAGGGCCGCTCCAAGCCGGATCACTTGCCACACTATTAAACAGCACTGTACTAACCCATTCCACTGGTAATTAAGGTTATCCAGCAAAGTTTGTACTACCTGGCTCCACCCATTGGTATCACACAGCACCACCACATCTGACTGTAATGGAGGCACCCAGGTAGACAAGGAATGTGCGTTCACCAGTTCAAGCAGTTCCACTACCATATCTATCATTTCAATGCACCCCACAAAAATATGCAAAACCTTTTTAGGGACCTTTCCCTTATCAGAGATGGGGAGCTCATTCACTGCAGCTTGAGAGGCTGCGACATTTAAAGGGGCCTCCACCTTACTGGAGGTACACATCACAGCCTGATTCTCCCCTGGAGCACTGTCAGATGCATGTCTCCCACTCATCCCCTCTAACTCCATAATGAGCCTCTGCAAGTAAACATTTGTTACATTGTCACTTTGACACTTGCCTTGCAGCGGTTGGGCTGTGGACAACACATCTTCTATGCATGCGCTCTTACATGGTCCTTCCAACTGGTGGGAAACAATGTTCGCAACCACCGGTCGCTCTGCGACCCCCCCTGTCTGGAATAGCAGTTGTGTCCACACCCGTGTTGCTTAACATAGCCTTGTCCAGCATGGCTAGCAATTGTTTGGCCCAACTGTCCCAATCCATTGTGCTTCCATTATGAGTGCTCCACAGCACCGCATTATCTGCTCTAGGAGGCACCTGTAATTCTGCAGCGCAAACAGTAACTTTGTCAGTTCTATATAAATCACATTTTGACAACATGCTTTTACTATTAGATAATGCATCATCAATCAAGGCAGGCTGCAATACACCATTTTGGCCAGCTTGCCCTGGGGCGCTAACAACACACTCAGCTGTGTACTTTCACCTTTGGCTGGCTGACTTAACCCCTTACCAACTGGGTTACACATATGGTGAGTGAACTGCTCACACAAACTTTCATAGCATGGTGTAGACCCAGTCTGTTCCACCAGAGCAAATTCAATGCTGCCGTGGAAAATCTCTAGCTCCAATGCATGGAGAGCCACTGAAACTTTCATGGAAAACCCTGTGGCTCAGCTAAGGGAGACATCCCCCCTTCCTCATTATTAGTGAACACATCACCAACATAAGTATATGTATCAGCAATAGTTTTATCATCAGCATTCATAGACATAGCAGTATTATAAGCTTTAGCAAGCTGTTTTTGTCAGAATGCACTGCACCCTGTGTGCTGCTCAGCACACCATCCTTCCTCTCCAAAGGGATATTTTTGCTCCCTAGAGCGGCTCCACAGTTGTCCTGGGAAACCCCATGCCTCACCACTGCGGGCTTCTGGGAGGTTTCCCTGGGCATCTTTGCAGCACCTGTTATTAGGGAACCTAGAACGCAAACTGTATTGTCATCCCAAAGTTACCATTCCCAGCACTCTGCTGGATTATACCAGGCTAGAGTTGAGCGGACACCTGGATGTTTGGGTTCGTCGAAAAAGTTTGACCCGAACTTGACCCGAATTTGGAGTAGGGGTCTAAAGGTTGAGGAGGCGGTGACCGTGGCGGTGTAGGTGGAAGTAGTGGTGTAGGAGGAGGAGGTAGCCCACACTGTTTTTTGTTTGGTTGGTTTTTTTTTCTAATTTGGGTAGCCCCCAAAATATTGAGACATATTAAAAAAAAAAAGTATACCAATCGCTGTGTGAGGCCGGTCTAAATGTCTATTCTGCACAAGGTACAGACAAGTCTTGTGGGATCCATGCCTGGTTCATTTTAATAAAGATTAGCTTGTCCACGTTGGCTGTGGACTTGTCTGTGATAACGCCCACTACCGTGCTAAACACACGTTCAGACAATACACTGGCTGCAGGGCAGGCCAGCACCTCCAAGGCATAAAGGGCAAGTTCAGGCCATGTGCCCAACTTGGAGACCCAGAAGTTGAATGGGGCAGACCCATCAGTCAGTACGTGAAGGCATGTGCACACATACTGTTCCACCATGTTGCTGAAATGCTACCTCCTGCTAAGACGTTGCCTATCAGCTGGTGGTGCTGTTTGTTGTGGCGTGCTGCTGACAAAGCCTTTCCACATTTTGGCCATGCTAACCCTGCCTTCTGAGGTGCTGGCGGTGCCACAGCTGCGTTGGTGACCTCTTTCTCTTCCTCTGCCTTTGCCTTGTGCTTCCACTGAGCCCCAGGTGTCATTTGGGAATGCCCTCAGCAGCACATCTACAAGCGTGCGCTTGTAGTCGCGCATCTTCCGATCACGCTCCAGTGAGGGAATTAAGAACGGCACGTTATCCTTGTAACGGGGATCCAGCAGGGTGGCCACCCAGAAATCAGCACAAGTTAAAATGTGGGCAACTCGGCTGTCGTTGAGCAGGCACTGCAGCATGTAGTAGCTCATGTGTGCCAGGCTGGCCAGAGGCAAAGACAAGCTGTCCTCTGTGGGAGGTGTATCATCTGTATCCTCCGTATCACCCCAGCCACGCTCCAGTGATGTCCACGAGCTGCGTTGGGTGCCACCCTGCTGTGAACACGGTTCCTCCTCCTCCTCCTCATCATCATCCTCATCCTCCGCATCCTCCAGAACTGTGCCTTGGCTTGAAAATTTTTTACCTGGCCTATGCTGGTGCAGGAACCCCCCCTCCAAGCCACTTGTGAATGACTGGCCTGATAACCGTGGAAATGACCCCTCTTCCTCCTCCTCCTGTGCCACATCCTCTTCCATCGTGGCCCGAAGTGTTTTTTCAAGGAGACATAGAAGTGGGATAGTAACGCTGAGAACAGCATCATCGGCACTGGCCATGTTGGTGGAGTACTCGAAACACCGCAATATGGTACACAGGTCTCGCATGGAGGCCCACTTGGTGGTGAAGTGGTGCTGTTCCGCAGAGCGACTGACCCGTGCGTGCTGCAGCTGAAACTCCACTATTGCCTGCTGCTGCTCGCACAGTCTTTCCGGCATGTTCAAAGTGGAGTTCCACGTCGCATAGGAGGCAGTGAGCGGGAAGGCTGAAGTTCCACTGCAGCGCAGACAGGCGAGCAGCAGCAGGGTGAGAACGCCGAAAGCGTGCACAGACGGCCCGCACTTTCTGCAGCAGCTCCGACATATCCGGGTAGTTTTTTAGAAATTTCTGCACCACCAAATTCAGCACATGCGCCAGGCAAGGGATGTGCGTCAAACCGGCTAGGCCCAGAGCTGCTACGAGATTTCGCCCATTACCGCACACCACCAGGCCGGGCTTGAGGCTCAGTGGCAACAACCACTCATGGGTCTGTTGTTCAATTCCCGTTCACAGCTGCAGCGCAGTGTGGGGTTTATCCCCCAAACATATCAGTTTTAAAATGTGGTGTGAGGAGGTGGTAGAGGAGGAGGAAGCGGAGTAGGGGGAGGAGCATATAGTGTACCTGTGAGCCTTAGCTCTGTTCCTGTTTGCTTGATCCTGTTTCCTGAAAACCCGGCTTGTCCTGACCTGCTTAAATCCTGCCTGCACCGACCCTCGTCTGCCCACGACCATTCTCCTGTCTGATCCCTTGTACCTCTGCTGCCCGTCTAATTATGACCTCTGCTTGGACTTGACCACTCTTCTGCCTGCTCCTTTGTACTGCACCGCCCGCCAGTTGCCGACCCAGCCTGAATCACCTTCCTTCTTGTCTGCACGAGCCACTCCAGATCCTCTCACACCATCATCAGAGTCAATCCAGCCCTCGTGCCATCCTGCACTCTCGGTGTCCTGTCTGCTCTATCAGGGGTCCCAGAATCAGGTGCGCAAGAGTGGTTGTTCCCTGCATAAGACAGACTCCACCGCCAGGTGCGTGACACACAGTTCACAACAGAAAAAAAAATGTTTGACTCTCCATTCACAGGTACACCACTTGCAACATGCAATGCCTTTTGCCTGGCCGCACTTCCACACACAGCCAACGGTTCCTGACATACACTCACTATTGGAGCAAGGACCCGGATTCCAACATCTTGTGTCCGCATCCTCCACCACTTGTAACATGGGGGACCTTTAGCTCTAGTGGTAGTTTTCCAGGGATTCACGGTAGTCAAGAACTATATTTTTAAAGGCCTGGTAGCCCATTTTTATCAAAAGGCAAATAAAACGTCTGTAACATAAAGGTTTCCTGTAATATCCCAAGCAGGGGTTCTTCTCCAGTACACTCACATAAACAGAAAATGCTAGCCCTGAGGTATTCCTATACCTTGATTATAAGGGCTGTGCTCACCTGAGCAGACCCTCTGCTGGTCCTACACAAAACCTGGAAACAGGGTTGGAGATCCCGTCCCACCCAAGACACTATGGAATCTCTAAACTACAGAGCCCCATGCAGGAATACCAAAACCTGGAGAAAGCTGCAAAAGCAGTTTTCTCCAGTCCACATCTATGCTCTGCAGTCCTGCACTGAGCCAATGTGCACACCCAGTGTCCTTTAACCACTTCACCCCCGGAAGGATTTCCTATGTTAGGACCAGAGCTCTTTTTGTGATTCGGCACTGCTTTGCTTTAACTGACAATTACGCGGTCATGTGACGTTGTACCCAAACTAAATTAGCATCCTTTTTTCCCCCACAAATAGAGCCTTCTTTTGGTGGTATTTGATCACCTCTGCGTCATTTCTGATCACCGCTATAAACAAAAAAAGAGCGACAAAAAAAATACAAATCCAAAAAAATATAAAAAAACTAATTTAATCATCGGTTTGGGCCAATTTATATTCTTCCTCATATTTTTGGTAAAAAATTGCAATCAGGGTTTATTGATTGGTTTGCACAAAAGTGCACAGTAGATCTCTTACATGCCCACTGACAGAGCGGGGAACCGCTGTGTTTACATCGGGGGTTCCCCTTTCTTCCTCTCTGCTAGGTCATGGAGGCTCACCGGCGGACATCAGGTCCGCCCGAGCCGCGGGCACACCCCTGCTGAGTGCGGCGGTGCACGCGTGAGCCGCCGCTTATATATGGCGATTTGCGGGATGCTACCACTCTGCAGCAGTAAATATACAGTACGCAGTCGGGAACCTGTTAGACAGCCAATTTTCCAGTGACAGCATCTACTACTGTCACAATATATATACAGTCAAGTATATATATATATATATATATATATATATATATATATATATATATACTGTTCATATATACAGTTTATATCAGTTCAGAGTATATAGCGCTGTCCGCATAGTATATATGATGCAGTTCAGAGTATACAGTGCAGTCATTGTAGTATATACAGCATTTCACAAAAGTGAGTACACCCCTCTCATTTGTGTAAATATTTTATTATATATTTTCACGTGACAACACTAAAGAAATTACACTTTGCTACAATGTAAAGTAGTGAGTGTACAGCTTGTATAACAGTGTACATTTGATTTCCTCTCAAAATAACTCAACACACAGCCATTAATGTTTAAACCTCTGGCAACAAAAGTGAGTACACCCCTAAGTGAAAATGTTCAAATTGTGCCCAAAATGTCAATATTTTGTGTGGCCACCATTATTTTCCAGCACTGGAGTCATCTTCCACTCCTTCATGATGACTTCACAGAGCTGGTGGATGTTAGAGAACTTGCTCTCTTCCACCCTCCGTTTGAGGATACACGACAGATGCGCAATAGGGTTTAGATCTAGAGACATGCTTGTCCAGTCCATCACCTTTACCCTCAGCTTCTTTAGCAAGGCAGTGGTCATCTTGGAGGTGTGTTTGGGGTCGTTATCATGTTGGAATACTGCCCTGCGGCCCAGTCTCCAAAGGGAGGGAATCATGCTCTGTTTCAGTATGTCACAGTATAATGTGACATTCATAGCTCTCTCAATGAACTGTAGCTCCCCAGTGCTGGCAGCACTCATGTAGCCCCAGACCATGATACTCCCACCACCATGCTTTACTGTAGGCAAGACACACTTGTCTTTGTACACCTCACCTGGTTGCCGCCACACACACTTGACACCATCTGAACCAAATAAGTTTATCTTGTTCTTGTTCCAGTAATTCATGTCCTTAGTCTGCTTGTCTTCAGCAAACTGTTTGCAGGCTTTCTTGTGCATCATCTTTAGAAGAGGCTTCCTTCTGGGATGACAGCCATGCAGACCAATTTGATGCAATGTGCGGCGTATGGTCTGAGCACTGACAGGCTGACCCCCCACCCGTTCAATCTCTGCAACCTATGCTGGCAGCGCTCCTACATCTATTTACCAAGGACAACCTCTGGATGTGACGCTGAGCACATGTGCACTCAACTTTTTTGGTCAACCATGGCAAGGCGTGTTTTGATTGGAACCTGTACTGTTAAGCCGCTGTATGGTCTTGGCCACCGTGCTGCAGATCAGTTTCAGGGTCTTGACAATCTTCTTATAGCCTAGGCCATCTTTATGTAGAGCAACAATTCTTCAATTCTTTTTTTCAGATCCTCAGAGAGTTCTTTGCCATGAGGTGCCATGCTAAGCTTCCAGTAACTAGTATGAGAGAGTGAGAGTGCTGACACCAAATGTAACACACCTGCTCCCCATTCATACCTGAGACCTTGTAACACTAATAAGCCACATGACACTGGGGAGGGAAAATGGCTAATTGGGCCCAATTTGGACATTTTCAATTAGGGGTGTACTCATTTTTGTTGCCAGTGGTTTATACATTAATGGCTGTGTGTTGAATTATTTTGAGGGGACAGCAAATTTACACTGTTATACAAGCTGTATGCTCAGTACTTTACATTGTAGCAAAGTGTCATTTCTTCAGTGTTTTCCCATGAAAAGATATAATAAAATATTTTAAAAAAATGAGAGGAGTGTACTCACTTTTGTGAGATACTGCATAATACAGTGGAGAATATATAGTACAGTCAGTGTAGTATATATAATACAGTGCATTGAAATGGTTAAGAGGAACCCCACTGTAAATTATTTTAAAAAATGACGTGGGGGGCCTCCCCCAAAGTCCATACCAGGTCCTTCTGGTCTGGTATGGATTTTAAAGGGAACCCCACACCAAAATGTTTTAAAAAATGGCATGGGGTCCCCCCAAAATCCATACCAGACCCTTATCCGAGCTTGGAACCTGACAGGTCAGGATAGGGGGGACAAGCAAGCGACCCCCCCTCCTAAACCGTACCAGGCCAGATGCCCTCAACATGGGGAGGGTGCTTTGGGGTTCCCCCAAACACCTTGTCCCCATGTTGGTGGGGACAAGGGCCTCTTCCCGACAGCCCTGGCCAGTGGTTTTCTGGGTCTGCGGGCAGGGGCTTATCAAAATCTGGAAGCCCCCTTTAACAAGATCCCTTTAACAAGATCCCCCAGATCCCTGCCCCCCATGTGAATGGGTATCGGATACATTGTACCCCTACTCAGTCACAAAAAAAGTGTCAAAAAAGTAAAAATGACAAAAGACAGTTTTGGACAATTCCTTTATTTAAAAAAAAAAAAAGCGTCCCGCGATGTTCATGTATCGCCAATCACGGCGCAGATGGACCGAAAAAAAAAAAATGAAAAACGCATCAGTGTTTTTGTATTACCCTTGTGTTTCCTATTTCTGTGATTTATACTAAAACTAATTGACCTGTGGTCGCTGTCTAGTAACGCTTTGTTTCTTCATTCACCATCTGACCCATAAAATTGCCCTGCAAGACATTTAGCAAATGGCGAGCTTTAGAAGAATGTGCGGTTCCTTCCGCCCAGTCTATATCTGGATAATTAAAATCTCCCATTATAATGACATTCCAAACTGTGATAAAAGGCCTGCCTCCCCCTCCTTTCTCTGGTTGAGGGGCCTAGAGCATACTCCCAGTATTACTTTCCCTTTGGTTTCCTCCCTATGAAGCTCAACCCATAAGGATGCCACCTCTTCCCTTGCTCCATTGGTGATGCCACCCCTCACATCTATTTGGACTTCATTCTTGATATACAGGCAAACCCCTCCCCCTTTTTTACCCTCCATATCTCTGCAATATAGGGAATACCCCTGAAGGGTTGCCAGCCAATCATGAGAGCTGTTAAACCAAGTCTCTGAAATTCCCACAAAATCTAAATCCTCCTTGTACATCAGCAGTTCCAATTCTCCCATTTTGTCAGTCAGACTTCTGACATTAGTGAAAAAGCCTTGTAGTTTTGCCTGGTCACATACTGTCTCCTTGTTGGTTGTTTTGAGGCTGCAATTCGGATTTGTCAAGTTTTTTACGTTGGGTTTAGGTACTCTAGTTACCCTACCACTAATGCTTAATACTACCCTCTGAAACTTGTTTCACGCTGGCTATCTCCACATCTGGTCTCACCCCCATCGCCTAGTTCAAAAGCCCCTCTAACGTTTCGTCCATCTTCTCTCCCAGCTGAACTGCACCCTCCCCATTTAGGTGCAGTCCGTCCCTGCTAAACACCCGATGGCCAACTGAGAAATCGGCCTAGTTCTCCAGGAACCTGAAACACTCCTTTTTACACCAGCTCCTCAGCCACTTGTTAGCTTCCCTAATCTCTCGCTGCCTCTCTGGTGTGGCTCAAAGTACCGGTAGTATTTCTGAGAATACTACCTTGGAGACCATATTCCTCAATTTAGCTCCTAAGTTACTAAAAACTTTTTTTAGGACACTCCATCTTCCTCTGACTATGTCATTGGTGCCAACATGCATCATGACAGCTGGGTCTTCCCCAGCTCCTCCCAATAATCTGTTCACCAGATCCGTGGTGTGCCGAGCCCTAGTGCCCGGTAAACAACATACAGTTTGGCACTTCAGGTCTTTATGACAGATTGACCTCTCTGGCTTTCTAATAATTGAATCCCCTACCACCGGAACCTGTCTTTCCTTTCCCTCGGCTTCACCCCCACCCACAATGGAGGAGCTTATCCCCTGGCAGCTAGGGGCATCACTCTGCTTCAGCAATGCTGGTCCCTGACTAGTTTCTGCAATATCACGCAGCAGGGCGTACTTATTGGGATGTTCCAGCTCAGGACCGGCCTCCCTGACTCTTTCCCCTCTACCCTTCCTAACTGTCACCCAACTACTCTGCTCTGGTGTCTGCACCTCTATGTCACCACCCGCCTCTGAGCTGGCCCCTGCCGGCACCTGCTGGGTATTATCCCCACTCTCCTCTAGTATGGAGAGCATTCTCAGTGTTGACAGTAGCTTCCCTAGATTCAGAACCTGGGCTTACAGGGAAACAACTTGCTTACATTTTGCACAGCAGTATTCGCCCTTGAGAGTCGAATCTCCATATGTGCCATCGTACCCACTAAATTAATGGGGATTGGGAGTTATAATCTGTCCAATTAACTGGCAACTAGCTTCCTGACTCTGATACTCACAATACACAGCACACGGGCACTCAGAGCACACAGCCACTCACAGTACACAGGCACTCAGAGTACTCGGCACTCACATTACATGGGTCCTCCCAGTACTTGGGCACTCACAGTACACGGGCACTCACAGTACTTGGCCACTCACAGCACACGCGCACTCACAGCACACGGGCACTCACAGTACATGGGCTCTCACAATACACGGCACTCACCGTACATGGCACACACAGCACAAGGGTACTCATGCCACACAGGTTCTCACAATACTCAGGTACTCCAATACACAGGTACTCACAATGCACAGGTCTCACAATATACAGGTACTCCCAATACTCAGGTACTTCCAACACTCAGGTACTCCCAATACTCAGGTATTCCCAACACTCAGGTACTCCCAATACACAGGTAGTCCCAACACTCAGGTACTCCCAACACACAGGTATTCCCAACACTCAGGTACTCCCAACACTCAGGCACTCAATACACAGGTACTCACAACACACAGATACTCCCAACACTCAATTACTCACAATACACAGGCACTCACAGTACATGGACACTCACAGTACACAGGTCCTCACAGCACACGGGCACTCACAGTACATGGCACCACTTGTACATGGCACACACAGCACACAGGTACTCACACCACAAAGGTTCTCACAATACTCAGGTACTCCAATACACAGGTGCTCCCAATACACAGGCCTCACAATACACAGGTACTCCCAATACTTGGGTACTCAAAACACACAGGTACTCACAATACACAGGTACTCCCAACACTCAGGTACTCCCAATTTATAGGTATTCCAAATACACCGGTACTCCCAACACTTAGGTACTCAATACACAGGTTCGCACAACACACAGGTACTCCCAACACTCAGGTACTCCCAACACTCAGGTACTCACAACACACAGGTACTCACAACACACAGGTACTCCCAACACTCAGGTACTCACAACACACAGGTACTCACAATACACAGGTACTCACAATACACAGGTACTCACAACACACAGGTACTCACAACACTCAGGTACTTACAATACATAGGCACTCCCAACACTCAGGTACTCACAACACACAGGTCTCGCAATACACAGATCTCACAATACACAGGTACTCCCAACATTCAGGTACTCACAACACACAGGTCTCACAATACACATATCTCACAATACACATGTACTCCCAACACTCAGGTACTCACAACACACAGGTCTCACAATACACAGATCTCACAATACACAGGCATCCCCACTACACACAGTCATTCTTTATTAATAGTTGTGCATCTCTACTCAGCCCCTATAATCTGACACTTGCAAGCTTGTCAGTCAGTGCATTTAGCCTCCCCCGCTTCCCAGCTCTGTCCGTCTGTCACACTCCCCTCGGTCTGCACTTATTTGCCGCCTCTCCCAGTCAGTCTTCCACCTACCGGTCCCACTGGATCACCTGTTCACCTCCTCTGTCCACATCTATGGGGGATGCTGTCCCCAGTCACTCCCGCTCCTGTCGCTGCTCCCGGTCCCCAGGTCACTTAACTCCTCTCTCGGTCACAGTCGGGGGGGGGGTCCGGTCCGCAGTACCCCTGCACTCCCTCTCACACCACACTGTCTCAGCATCTGACAGCTCTTTCATGCCAAAACTCTGCACATTACCATCTATTGCTGCTTAGATTCTGTCTCATGTCGGTCCGACAGTAGCAGGACTGGTTCTTGCAAACATTTTCTATTCAGATTTGGGATGTGGCACGGTTAGAAGCCTTTCGTATGTTGCAGTTCTGTAAACAATTACTGCCTGTTTTAGATCTGCCTCCTACATATGTTGTTGAATGAGCCCACAGAGTGCCAATGGGCATGCACCCTCCTGGCACCCTTCCTAGATCCTATTTTTTCAAAACAGGGATGTGATCTTGGCCCATAAGCAGCTGGAGCTGGTTTATGTCAATGCAGAGGAAACTAAAGTCTCCTTTCCTTTCCTTTCCTTTCCTTTCCTTTCCTTTCCTTTCCTTTCCTTTCCTTTCCTTTCCTTTCCTTTCCTTTCCTTTCCTTTCCTTTCCTTTCCTTTCCTTTCCGCTATCTCTGGAGTGCTTTGGAAGTACATTGAGTAGTAAATATAGGATATGAGCCATCTTTATTTGAAGGTAAGCATACAATCCCCGCATCTCTCTGAAAATATGTTTCAAAACTCTTGAACTGCTGTAACATGCTTGGTTCATTTTCATCATTTTATTCTATTGGACAGTAATTGGTCTTCTTTATGGTATTATTGTTCTTGCTTATCTCTTAGCTTTCTGTATCTGGTTGGCAGTTGTTTCCCCATGGGCCAGCAGGACTTTGGATCTATTCTCTCACGCATCAAATGACCTCTAATATATGTCAAAGGTGAACAAATTCCATTCATTAACATCATTATATTTATGTACAGTATATATAAAATATATATTTTTTATATTTTATTTAAAATTATATATTCTTTCCATATGATTTCATTGTCCATTCTATTTAATACCTGAAATACAAGGTCCTGATGAAGCGGGTGACCCCACAAAACACGTCAACCTATATATAGTGATCTCCTTGCACCTTTATATGGTAGTCTTCTTGCCAATTTTGTTGGAGGAAAAGTGATACAATTAGCAGATGATATTGTGGTATTGCCAAATTACTCAATATTGACATTTTAAGGTTTTTAACTTGTATGTTTTAAATTTGCTGTAATAAAAGTATGTTTTACTCATTCATTTTTGGTTTTGGTTTCTGTACCATTGAATGTATATTCAATGGTACAGTACAGTATATTTTTCTTACTTAATTACAATATAAGAGGGATGATACCTTTCAATGGTGTGATATAATTAAAAACACTCTTCCCCTACACATACTATTTATCCTCTGTCTATGTTGGCAGCCCATGTGGTGCTCTTCCCTAATCAGGCAAGGACCCCTCCTGCTGTCTCTCATACAGGCCTATTTCTCTGGTAAACGCTGATTTTAAAATACTGACTAAAATCCTGGCTACCAGACTACTCACTGTAATTTCAGCCCTAGTGCATATTGATCAGACAGGCTTTATGTCACACAAATCCACTGATACCAATCTCTATAGACTTTTCTCTCATCTACAAACCACCCACAAGGATACAGGCACAAGGGCCTTGGTGTCTTTGGATACAGCGAATGCCTTTTGACCATAGACTGTGGCTACATGCAGTTGGTATTAAAGGATATGGGTTTGGGCCCAAATTTCCAAAGCTGGGTTTCTCTGCTATATCAGAATCAGCCTACTTCAACCATCAAATAAAACATGTATTTTTTAGGACACACTACTAGAGTTGAGCGGACACCTGGATGTTCAGGTTCGGCGGGTTCGGCTGAACTTCGCGAAAAAGTTTGAGTTCGGCCCCGAACTTGACCCAAACTTGCCCCCGAACCCCATTGAAGTCAATGGTGGCGGTGGAGGAGGAGGAGGTAGCCAACACTGTTTTTTGTTTGTTTGGTTTTTTTTCTAATTGGGGTAGCCCCCAAAATATTGAGACATATTAAAAAAAAAAAAAAGACTATTTATTATTCTTTTTTTTTAAACCAGCAATCTAGACGCACTTTTTATTTTTGTGCGAGAAATGCACCGCTGGCCGCAAATCTAGTATTTCGAATATTTTTTTTTCTTTAAACCAGCAATGTAGATGCACTTTTTATTTTTGTGCAAGAAATGCACCGCTGGCCGCAAATGTAGTATTTAGAATATTTTTTTTTTAAACCAGCAATATAGGCACACTTTTTATTTTTGTGCAAGAAATGCACCGCTGGCCGCAAATGTAGTATTTAGAATATTTTTTTTTTTTTAAACCAGCAATGTAGACGCGCTTTTTATTTTTGTGCAAGAAATGCACCGATGGCCGCAAATGTAGTATTTAGAATTTTTTTTTAGAAACCAGCAATGTAGACGCATGTTTTATTTTTGTGCAAGAAATGCACCACTGGCCGCAAATGTAGTATTTAGAATATTTTTTTTTTTTAAACCAGCAATGTAGACGCACTTTTTAATTTTGTGCAAGAAATGCCCTGCTGGCCGCAAATGTAATATTTTGCACAAAAAAAAGAAAAAAATGTAATTTGTCTAACTGCAATGTAAAAGCAGTATTTAAATATGCCTAAATGTTGCCAACTGAACTAACAGAACATGATTAAAGTAGTGTCCCTGACACACAAGCAGTTGCAAGTGCACTGCACTTGCAAAAATGGCTGCAAACGCCACCTAACAAACAGAAAAATTGTTTAGGTTTTATATGAGGCACTTTGCTTAGCAAACAAAATGTACTCTAGCAAACAAAAATCTCCTCTAGCACCCATCCACCAATAAATCGCTGTTTTTAACAGATTTTCTAAAGCTAATCTGTCCCTCACAGCAGCAGCAGCGTCCTCTCCCTGCACTAGCATGCAATGATTTTCTAAAGCTAAGCTGTCTCTCACAGCAGCAGCAGCATCCTCTCCCTACACTAGTATGAGATGATTTTCTAAAGCTAATCTGTCCCTGACAGCAGCAGCAGCATCCTCTCCCTACACTAGTATGAGATGATGTGACATGCAGCACTACGTGACTCCAGCTTATATAGAGGCTGGGTCACATGATGCACTGGCCAATCACAGCCATGCCATTAGTAGGCATGGCTGTGATGACTTCTAAGGGCAAACGAGTGAAACGCTTGTTGATTGGCTGCCCTGCAGCTATTCAACAGGCATGAAAAAATACCCGAACCCGGACTTTTTCTCAAATGTCCGGGTTCGTGACACGGACACCCTTAAGTCCGGTACGAACCCGAACTTTACAGTTCGGGTTCGCTCAACTCTACCCCCTACATAACGGTTTCAGAAAGAGGAGCAGGTGTGTTAAATTTGGTGTTATCACTCTCACTCTCTCATATTGGTCACTGGAAGTTCAACATGGCACCTTATGGCACCTCATGGCAAAGAACTCTCTGAGGATGTGAAAAAAAGAATTTTTGCTCTACATAAAGATGGCCTAGGCTATATGAAGATTGCCAAGACCCTGAAACTGAGCAGCAGAGAGGTTTAACAGGACAGGATCCACTCAGAACAGGCCTCGCCATGGTCAACCAAAGCAGTTGAGTGCACATGCTCAGCGTCATATCCAGAGGTTGTCTTCGGGAAATAGATGTATGAGTGCTGCCAGCATTGCTGCAGAGGTTGAAGGAGTGGGGGGTAGCCTGTCAGTGCTCAGACCATACGCCACATATTGCATCAAATTGATCTGCATGGCTGTCATCCTAGAGGGAAGCCTCTTCTAAAGATGATGCACAACAAATCCTGCAATCAGTTTGCTGAAGACAAGCAGACTAAGGACATGGATTACTGGAACCATGCCCTGTGGTCTGATGAGACCAAGATAAACGTATTTGATTCAGATCGTGTCACGCATGTGTGGCGGCAACCAGGTAAGAAGTACAAAGACAAGTGTGTCTTGCCTACAGTCAAGCATGGTGGTGGGAGTGTCATGGTCTGGGGCTGCATGAGTGCTGCTGGCACTGGGGAGCTACAGTTCATTGAGGAAACCATCAATGACAACATCTACTGTAACATACTGAAGCAGAGCATGATCCCCTCCCTTTGAAGACTGGGCCGCAGGTCAGTATTCCAACACGATAACTCCTCCAAGATGACCACTGCCTTGCTAAAGAAGCTGAGGGTAAAGGTGATGGACTGGCCAAGCATGTCTCCAGACCTAAACCCTATTGAGCATCTGTGGGGCATCCTCAAACAGAAGGTGGAGGAGCGCATGGTCTCTAACATCCACCAGATCCATGATGTCGTCATGGAGGAGTGGAAGAGGACTCCAGTGGCAACCTGTGAAGCTCTAGTGAACTCCATGCCCAAGAGGGTTAAGGCAGTGCTGGAAAATAATGGTGGGCATACAAAATATTGACACTTTGGGCACAATTTGTACATTTTCACTTAGGGGTGTACTCACTTTTGTTGCCCATAGTTTAGACATTAATAGCTGTGTGTTGAGTTATTTTGAGGGGACATCAAATTTACACTGTTATACAAGCTGTACACTCACTATTTTACATTGTAGCAAAGTGTCATTTCTTCAGTGTTGTCAGTGTTGTCAGATGAAAAATATAATAAAATATTTACAAAAATGTGAGGGGTGTACTCACTTTTGTGAAATACTGTAGTTGTATGTATATTATATAAAAATCATGATCACGATCCTAGAGTTGATTCCCTTGTTTATGTATATTATGTTATTTTCTTTTTAAGATGTTTCTCATATGCATGAAAATCTTTGGTGCAATAAAAATGTAATTTTTACAAATGTATTTTGTATAAGTGGCAACTGAAAAGTCCCCTCTTTTTGTTTCTTTTTGGTACTGGATGAAATGATGGGTATGTGGTGCAGTTAAATCTGTGGCTGGTCACTTTTATGGTTTAGTAGTTTTCAGCAAAGAAAAAAAAATCAGACTGTTATTCCCGTGACGCTTAATCTAGAAATCATACCAATTTTCTGCACTAGAACATTAATAGTTCTCATAAGAGGCTATTAGAGATGGAAAAAAGAGGCATGCTTCATCTGTAAAAACAATGATTAAATTTTATGATCCCTGAGACGAAGGAAAAAAATATTTTTAGGAATTATCTGCACATATTTCAAAAACATTTATTTAGCCAGAATTGAGAGAGAATGGGGGTGGATTTAGTAAAGGCAAATAGGCACTTTGCAAGTGGTGTTGCTCTCATTTTCCCCAGAGCTTAGTGAATGTGGTAAAGCTGTGCTGATTTCTATTATGCAATCATGTGCAAGCAAACATGCTTTATCATTGTTTATTCTTTACAAAGTAAAGCTTCATCACATTAACTAAACTCTTGGAAAAATTAGTTCAACTGCACTTGTGCATCTGCACTTACAAAGTGCGTGGTCTATTTGCCTTAAGTAAATCCACTCCAGAGTGTCTGAAGTTAAAGTGGGCATTAGAAACACACTGGTACTACTTGTCGGGCTGACTCTTCAAACTCCAGTCAGACCATGCCCCTTACTTGGAGGACACAGAATAATGAGAGAAAGATCCCCAGATGGTTTCTTGCTCTCTAAGATTTAAAATTTAAAGTAGTTTATAGACTTGGAATAGTGCACCAGAATAGAAAATGCCGTTATCTGCTTATATTGGCATTTTGTCCAAGGTTTCCAGACACTTGGCTTGGGGGGGGGGGGGGGGATATGTGCAGAGTCAGCCTAAGGGGCTAACAGGGGGTTAATTTGGGAGGGCAGATATTACATATTGAAGTGGATTGCATCACCTCAATGCTCTAATCCAATGAACCCTATTGCACCTAGTGATAATGCACAAAGTACAGTAACACATTGCGGCTGCATTATGGTACATTGGCAACCCATTCAACAAAGCACAGACATATGGCTAGGAATATTCTTCATCCTTTCCTCCCATCAGGAATTTCTCATGCACAGTGGAATTTTCGCATTTCAGGTTCCTGTATGCTTCTCAGTCTTGACTTCTAGTCTGGTTACTATTGTAGCCTGTCCTTTTTTTCTGTTTGACTTGACTATCTACTAGCATGTGATATGACTCCATATTTCTTTCCTCTGCCTTGACCTTTTTCTTGTGTTATGACAATGACTTAACATTGCATATCTGGACTTTTGCCTGTTTTCATCCATGTTCTCTCTTGATTATTAGGTGCTAGTAAACTGTAGCACTAGCCTGTGTAGTGATAGAGTGAGGAAAAAAATCCTGAAACCGGTGGACTGGAATTCAATCATAGTTAGTCTCACAGTAATGGAGATTTTGTCTCAGGGATGAGGACAGATGGAAAAGATTGGTAGTGATGTTTAATAGTAGGATCAATCATACATCAAACGCAGCATATGCACAGCCATCTTGGGAAGTCAGCCTTAGAATTGGAAAGACAAAACAGCAGAGTGCATAGTAATGTTAGTATAAATTCCATTTTATTGAAGATAAAACAGCATCAACTTACATGTCAAAATAGGAATATCCAACCTGGTAGCGGAGCATCATACCAGCTCACAGAATATCACAGCAACACCAGTGGAATGAAGGGGAAAGAGCCAAGATCCACACACTGCCCAATGGTATGTAAACAGTTGGTAGCAGAAGATAACACACAGCTGATGGGAGCAGAGATCCCTAGCCAGAGCAGCTGCACAGGAGAGGCACAGGCAGGCAGTGCTTTTACAGACATAACCAGAATGGTCACCTGTGATGAAGGGGAACACTGGGGAAACAGGCAGCATGTTTCTAGGTTAATATGCCCCTTTCTCAAGCCTGAAAATCACCAAGAAGAAGGAGAATTTGAAAACTATTTGATGAGAGCAGCTTGAGCTGTGGGAATGAGAGCCACCAATGAAGAAACTAAAAAATGGGTATTTTACAAAAATAAAAAACAGTTACAAAATGATGTAGCACTAAAAAACGTATTGCAATGTATTGAAAATTATACTTTATCTTATACTCTTCTCTGGTGCTCTTCAGGCTTGAGAAAGGCATACTAGCCCAAAAGTACATTGCCTGACGCCCCTCCCCCCATCACAAGGGATTTTACTGGTTGTGTCTGGAAAAGCACTGCCTGCCTGTGCCTATCCTGTGTAGCTGCTTTGGCTAGCACTCTCTCCCGCCAGTTGCCTGTCATCCTCTGGTTACAGCTGCTTTCCCCTTCATCCCACTGGTGTTGCTGTGATATTCTATAAGCTGGTGTGATGCTCTGCTACCAGGCTAGATGTTCCTATTTTGACATGCAAGTGGATGCTGTTTCATCTTCAATAAAGTGGAATTTTATACTGACATCGCTATGCAATTTGCTGATTTGTCTTTTCCATTCTGAAACAAGACCTTACCTGCATACATTCTTGGAGATGATGCTCAATTTGCTAGACCCCAAGCATTGGAGGAATCTATTGCTATCACTGGTGGTTCCACATTTTGTCATGTTACAAACAAAGATGTAAATGTTTGTAGAACAGGAAGGGGGAGGTGGCTAAGTCTCACCCCTATTAGAGGCAATACTATTGGACTTTAACGGTACCATATACATGGAGTACAACAACAGTTTTTTATAAAATTATAAATTCATCTTTATTACAACAAAATGCTTTTTTATATAAAAAAAAGGAGAACAATACATATATGTATAGTTAAAATGTAATACAGACCTGGGGTTACAGACATTTTTGATGAAAATTAGGAATACTTATACATATTTCTGTGGACTCGACATGTTTCGCAGATTTACGAAGTATTACCGCTTCCTCAGGAGTCTTTTTTTACACACAAGAATGTATATAATTGCATTTGCTGTCTGTATAATCTGTACTCTAACAATAAACAGCATAAAAAACAAATAATTAAATAGTGCATACCATAATACAAATAACCATATCCACAAATTTTTAGCCTATATAAACATGTCACTTTCAGTCACCACGCAGTGGCCAGAACCCTCCACAGTACTCTCCTCCATGTAGGTTGCCGAGCCCACAGCGCGGGGAGCTGTAGTCTGACACGGTGAGCACGGAGGCCAGGAGTGCATCCAACAAAGGAGGATCACTCAGATAGCCACGTTATAACAATTTGCAAAAATATAGATGCTTGAGAGTATATAAATGTTATAACATACTCAACCCAAAGTAATAACTTCCCACAAGGGGCAGGGTATAAAGATAGAATAATATTATTAAACATGGCCGAGTTATATCCCATAGCCAGTCAGTATATAATATTTACCTGATCAGTAGAAAGTGTACGAATGCAAGCCGCTGTGATCACAAAAATTATGTTTCTTAGAATTGTATAGGATCCATGATGGTATTAAATAAGGGTTATCCATAAGCATTGCAATGCCACTTAATATAAAAATGCATTCAACTGAAAAAGCTGCGAAGGGTCATTGAAAACTCACCTAGATAATTGACCTCTATGCATACTGGGGCCCCCTGCCGTCTAAACAGCCCATGAGCAAAAGCATGCACAGGGATCCAGCGATTCCCCAGACCTAGAAGATGTAAAGGTATTTTATTGGCATTTTATGTGATAGAACAACACAAAGTGGCACATAATTATGAATGGAAGGAAAATTATCAATGTTTTTCACATTTTTTTACAAATAAATATGTGAAAAGTGGGGCGTGCATTTGTATTCAGCCCCCTTCATTCTGATATACCTAACTAAAATCTAGTGGAACCAATTGCCTTCAGAAGTCACCTAATTAGTAAACCTGTGTGTAATTTAATCTCAGTATAAATACAGCTGTTGTGTGAAGCCCTCAGAGGTTTGTTAGAGAACCTTAGTGAACAAACAACATCATGAAGGCTAAGGAACACACCAGACAGGTCAGGAATAAAGTTGTGGAGAAGTTTAATGCAGGGTTAGATTATAAAAAATATCCCAAGCGTTGCACATCTCATGGAGCACTGTTCAATCCATCATCCGAAAATGGAAAGATTATAGCACAACTGCAAACCTACCAAGACATGGCCTTCCACCTAAACTGACTGGCTGGGCAAGGAGAGCAGTAATCAGAGAAGCAACCAAGAGACCCATGGTAACTCCGGAGCAGCTGCAGAGATCCACAGCTTAGGTGGGAGAATCCGTCCACCGGACAACTATTAGTCGTGCACTCCACAAATCTGTATGGAAGAGTGGCAAGAAGAAAGCCATTATTGAAAGAAAGCCATAAGAAGTCCCGTTTGCAGTTTGCGAGAAGCCATGTGGGGGACACAGCAAAAATGTGGAAGAAGATGCTCTGGTCAGATGAGACAAAAATGGAACTTTTTGGCCTAAAAGCAGAACACTATGTGTGGCGGAAAACCAGCACTGCACATCACCCTGACACACCATCCCCACCGTGAAACATGGTGGTGGCAGCATCATGTTGTGGGGATGCTTTTCTTCAGCAGGGACAGGGAAGCTCATCAGAGTTGATGGGAAGATGGATGGAGCCAAATACAGGGCAATCTTAGAAGAAAACCTGATATGACCCATACACACGGTACAATTATCGCCCAACACCGGTCCTACTACAGCCTGTTGTCCAATAATCTGACCGCTAGTATGCACGATTCAACAGCCAATTTCCAATTATCTTCCAACAGAAGTTGTCTGAGAAGACTAGAAAACTTTTCCTGGCCAACAAGGCGTTGGCCAATTTTCGGCTTATGTGTACAGAAGTTGGCCCAATAAAAGTTGGAAGTGCAAACACGCATGATCGGAATCCAGGAAGTGCTCGGTCATGTAAACCTGCATCCGTAATTCACAATTCACATTCAACTGAACTTCCTTTTTACACACTCGTAGCACGTCACTACGTTCGCCTTTGTTGGACGATTACTTGACTACTGTCAGTATGCTAGACAAATTCACAGACAGCCAATTTGGACAAAAGTTGGACGTGTGGTCGTACAACAATCGGCACGTGTGTACGAGGCTTTAGAGTTTGCAAAAGACGTAAGACTGGGACAGAGGTTCACCTTCCAGCAGGACAATGACCCTAAACATACAGCCAGAGCTACAATGGAATGGTTTAGATCAAAGCATATTCATGTGTTAGAATAGCCCAGTCAAAGTCCAGACATGCATTCAATTGAGAATCTGTGGCAAGACTTGAAAATTGCTGTTCACAGATGCTCTCCATCCAATCTGACAGAGCTTGAGCTATTTGACAAAGAAGAATGGGCAATATTATCACTCTCTAGATGTGAAAAGCTGGTAGAGATATACCCAAAAGACTTGCAGCTGTAATTGCAGTGAAAGGTGGTTCTACTAAGTATTGACTCAGGGTGGCAGAATACAAATGCACACCGCAGTTTTCACATATTTATTTGTGAAAAAATTGGAAAACTATTTATAATTTTCCTTGTACTTCACGATTATGTGCCACTTCATGTTGGTCTATCACATAAAACCCCAATAAAATACATTTATGTTTTTGGTGGTAACATGATAAAAAGTTTAAAAATTTTAAGGGGTATGAATACATTTTCAAGGCACTGTATATCCACTTCAAATAACGCCTCTTTGATAATCAGAGAATATGGCCATCTGTTCAGGAATGGACAATTTGCTCAGAGTATGACCTTGCATATCTGATTCCCCATTCAAGAGAAGGTTATGACCTGGAATGATTAATTTTCTCCCAAATAGAGGAGGTGCTAGTGAAGGGCTAAGTTATGCATAATCTAGAGGATGGGGAAATTGTCCAATCCTGGATGAGATATGCCCGGAGGGAGGAGAGGGGTAAGATAGTTCCACCAATCGGGAAGGCCCTATGCTAGTCTATGAGAGATAGGTCTATATTAGTTTAAGTCTTAACGTCCCTGGCGGTATGATTATTTCAGATTTTTGGTGCTGAAAGCGGTAAGATTATTTTGCATGAAAATTTGGCGTTTTATATTGTAGGCCTGTAATTCTTAGGAATAACTCACTTAAATCTGTCCAAACAAGAGTCTAGTAGACATCCCGGGTATGATAAAGTTTGAAAAATGCAATCATAAATTATAATATAATAAATAACTATAAATAATTATCAAAAATAATAACGCAATAGTAATAAAATGTATTCAATAATGTAATCAAACCAAAAACACTGAAATTTGCTCAGTTGCAGAATTGTCGTTGTCGTCTCTTTCAGTTTCTGATGATACATTTCCACAAAAATCAGTATCACTCAATTCTGCATATGATTCTTATTTACTATCGCTGTTTTCTAGCTGATCAAAAACCCCTTTTGACGTAAAGGGACACATTTTGGTTGCTATGGACATTCTCATGTTTCCAGGCAGAAAGAATGTATGGGAAAGGGGGGATAACCAGTTTCAAGGCCCCCCCTTTCCTCATGGGAGCTGACGCAGCGGCAGTTTCCAGTTCCCCCAAAATTATTTCAGTGGGTTTAAATAGGAGGAATTTCATTGGTCAGAGTAAGGGAAGATTCCAGAAGGTAGGGAAAAGTTGAGTAGGGATTGGTTGGATTAGGTCACAAGGGTTAGTAGAAGGTTCTGGAATGGATGGGACCCCTATAAAAAGGGGGGTATCTGTGAGGAATTTTGCCAGTTACCTCAAGAATTCAGAAGGTCAGCTCTGTGTTAAAGAGGATGGAGACTGAGAGCATTGCTGGTGGTATGAAAACCCTGCTTCGACAGCTGATAGAGAGGGCTGGAGTTGAAGAGGCTGACTGGCTAAAGAAATGCCTGGCCTTACCTTCAGGGAGCGCGGCAACAGTGGACACAGTGTGTGAGGACGCTGGAGAAGGCACATCCAGT
>BLSH010558205.1:2042243-2054734 GCA_018402905.1 Glandirana rugosa
TCTCATGCAATACATGTCTCACGTCTTGGCTCCAAATACGATACATGTCTCACGTCCCAAGTCCTCACGCAATGTATGTTTCGAGTCCCCATACGACACATGTCTTACGTCCAAGGCCCGCGGGCCGAATGCGGCCCTCCAGGCCTTGTCATGTGGCCCTCGCACCCAGTTTTGCAGCCGGAATGTGGAAGAACTCCATTTTGCCACCTCCAACTTTCACCCTCTGCTTTTGCTCCCTGCAAGGTGAGACAAAGGGAAGCAGTAGAGCTAGGCAAGGTAGGAGAGAGATGCAAGGATGCCTCAGTGAGGGGGGTTGCTGTTGCACATTGTGTATAGCACACCCCTAAACCCTGCATTCTGTACACAGCATACCCCTGAGCTTTGTATGTAACGCACTCCTGAACCCTGCACTCTGTACATAGCATAAACCTCGGTTCTGCACTCTGTACATAACGTACTCTTGTACCCAGCACTTTTTACGTATCGCACCCCAGATACAACTGGCCCTTTTGGGGCAACCATATGGCTAATGCGGCCCTCGATGAAATGGAGTTTGACACCCCTGCTCTACACGGAAGGTGTGATCACTTCCCTTCCCCTGCTAGGGCAGTCCCCCCACAGTTAGAACACGTCCAGGGAACACAGTTAACCCTTAGAGCGCCCCCTGCAGGTTAACCCCTTCACTGCCAATGGCATTTACACAGTAATCAGTGCATTTTTATCGCAGTACCACTAAAAATCGCATATCGCCACCATTACTAGTAAAAAACAAAAAAAAATAAAAACCCCAGAAATGAATTCTCATCATCCGTAAACGCGACCACTTTTGCACAAACCAATCAATAAACGCCGATTGTGATTTTTTTTTATCACAAATATGAGGAAGAATATAAATCGGCCAAAACCGGTGAAAACATTTTTTTTTATATATATATTTTTTTCCTAATTGAGCAGCGCAGGGCTTATAAGACCCACAAAACATAGACAGTGCAAACCTTTTTTGTCTCAGTCCATAAGCAAACTTCCATATGTCAGCTCTCTCAGGCTGATGGTTCCTGAGTCCCAGGCCAGAGCAAAACTCTTCTCTCCTCCTGATTATTTAAACCACCTGATGGTGGACTCCAGTGGACCACAAAATCTGGTCCGTAACCAACCCTGCCAAGGTGGCTGGTAAAACCCAGACCGGATTCCACCTTAATCCACTGCAAATGAACGCGAGGTGACACGTATCATCCATCGATCACCTCACCTAGTATAACGTTACATATCCCCCCCCGCTGCTCAAGCCCCTGCTGCTGAGCAACTGTCCCAACCAGACAGTGGACACAGGAAAGAGCATCTGCATTATTCTGGAGTTTCCCCACTCTATGCTCCACTGTGAATTTGCAGAGCAAGGAACCACCTTGTCATCCGACTGTTTTTCTCCTTGTTATCACACATCCATTTAAGAGTGGCATGGTCAGTGACTAATTTGAATGGTCTCCCCAACAGGTAATATTTCAGGGCATCTAAGGCCCATTTGATGCCTAAACATTCTTTCTCAACAATGGCATAGTTTTTCTCATGTCTGTTGAGCTTTCTGCTAAGGTAGACCACTGGGTGCTCCTCCCAGTCTCTGACCTGGGATAGTACAACACCCAGTCCCACATCAGAGGCAACCTTCTGTACCACAAATTCCTCTGTGAAATCTGGGGTCACGAGCACAGGTTGTACACAAAGGGCTTGCTTCAACATTTGAAATGCCTGCTCTGACTCCTGATTCCACTTGATCATGACCGACCCTCCACCCTTTGTCAGACCTGTCAGTGGGGCTGCAATGGTGGCAAAACTGGGAATAAAATGCCTGTAGTATCCTGTAATCCAAAGAAAGGCACAAACTTGCTTTTTATTTATAGGTTGGGGGCACTTTTGAACTACCTCAATTTTATTGATATCAGGTTTGATCAGCCCCCGACAGATAATGTAGTTAAGGTATTTGGCCTCCTCCACACTTTCTGGGGTTGGCAGTGAGTCCTGCTTTCTTAAGAGAATCTACTACTGCTTGCACCTGGGGCAAATGGGATTCCCAATCTGCTCTGTGGATGACTACGTCTTCCAAATAGGCAGCTGTGTATTGACAATGTGGTCTTAAGAACTTATCTATCACCTTCTGGAACAAGGCAGGAGCACCATGCAAGCCAAAAGGCATCCGCTTATACTGGAAGGACCCCTTGGGGGCACTAACCAACCTGTCAACAAGCTCGTCGACCCGAGGCATTGGGCACACATTGAATTTGGACATGCTGTTCAACTTTCTGAAATCGTTACAAAACATTATTGTTCCATCTGGTTTTGGGACCAATACTATGGGACTGGACCAGTCACTGTGGGATTCCTCTATCACGTCCAGCTCTAACATGTTTTTTATTTCATTTGCAAGTGCTTCGCACCTAGCCTTGGGTATTCTATAGGGTTTTTTTACGTTTACGCAGACACCTGATTCCGTAATTATGTCGTCCGTCCGGGCAGGTGAGAGAAAAAGTCTCTATTCTTACTCACAAATTCTTTAACATCCTTCTGTTGGGCCACTGACAAGGTTTCAGTTATGGGCACTTCCGAAGTCACAGGGGGTATGCCCTTTTGGGGCTTGGCATTGCCAATAAATTCGCTCTGTCCTTCCAAGGTTTCAAGAGATTAATGTAATATATTTGCTCTGGTTTCCTTTTCCCTGGCTGGTAAACTTTCCATAACTTCAAAGGGACCTTGTCAACTTGCTAGGAATTTACTCTCGACTGTGGGCACTAGTACCAGCACTCTATCACCAGGGCTGAAGACCCGAGTTTTGGCACCCTGGTTATAAACCCTTCTCTGAGCCTCCTGGGCTTGCTCCATATGTTCCCATACCAGCAGCATAACAGCAGCAATTCTTTCTTGCATCAGTGAGATATGCTTGATGGTGCTTCTATAAGGTGTGGTCGCTCCCTTCCACTTTTCTTTTGCAACATTTAGCAACCCCCTGGGATGTCTACCATACAGTAGTTCAAAAGGGGAGTAACCTGTAGACACCTGAGTTAACTCTCGCATGGCAAACATGAGGTATGGCAGCAAGAAATCCCAATTTCTTCCATCTTTGTCCACCACCATCTTAAACCTGCTTTTGAGCGTTTTGATAACCACTTAAGGACCGGAAGGATTTCCAGCTTTAGGACCGGAGCCCTATTTGCGATTCGGCGCTGCGTCGCTTTAACTGACAATTGCGCGGTCGTGCGACGTAGTACCCAAACAAAATTTGCGTCCTTTTTTTCCCACAAATAGAGCTTTCTTTTGGTGGTATTTGATCCCCTCTGCGTCATTTCTGATCGCCGCTATAAACAAAAGAAGAGCGACAATTTTGAAAAAAAAAAAAAAATTTCTTACTTTTTGCTAAAATACAAATCCAAAAAAAAAATATAAAAAAACATTTTTTTTCACAGTTTTTGGCCGATTTATATTCTTCCTCATATTTGCGATAAAAAAAAATCGCAATCAGCGTTTATTGATTGGTTTGCGCAAAAGTGGTCGTGTTTACGGATGATGAGAATTCATTTTTGGGGTTTTTATTTTTTTTTTATTTTTTACTATTAATGGCGGCGATCTGCGATTTTTAGCGGTACTGCGATATTTCAGCGGACATGTCGGACCATTTTGACACTTTTTTGGGACCATTGGCATTTATACAGCGATCAGTGCTATAAAAATGCACTGATTACTGTGTAAATGCCATTGGCAGTGAAGGGGTTAACCTGCAGGGGGCACTCTAAGGGTTAAGTATGTTCCCTGGGTGTGTTCTAACTTTGGGGGGACTGCCCTGGCTGGGGAAGGGAAGTGGTCACAGCCTTCGTATACAGGAAGGCTGTGATCACAGCCCTTCCCCCTTCACAGAGCGGAGGTCCGTGTTTACATACACGGACCTCCGCTCCTTCGCTCCGGGGGGGCCATCGCGGGTAGCCGGCGGCAATCGAAGCCGCCGCACCCGCTCCCTGGCCCTCCCTGGACACAGTGAGCGCGCGGGCGTGCCTCCGGCGGCATGCGCGCGCTCACTAGGCGCGATCACGCGGCCGCCGTCATATGACGGCGATCCGCGTTACAGAGCCACTTTGCAGCCGTCAATTGCCGATTGACGGTCGGCAAGTGGTTAAACCTCTCCACAAGACCATCAGTTTGCGGGTGGTAGACAGAGGTCCGGAGATGGGAGATTTTAAATAACTTACACAATTCTTTAGTGACTCAGGATATAAATGGGGTGCCTTAATCCATTAATACCTCTTTTGGAATACCCACACAACTAAATACCTGGACAAACTCTTTAGCAATAGATTTAGCTGAAGTATTACGTAAGGGAATGGCTTTAGGATATCACGTGGCAAAGTCCAGTATTACCAGTATGTGCTGATGGCCTCTGGCAGACTTTACTACTGGTCCCACCAGATCCATGGCACTTATTTCAAATGGCACTTCAATTATTGGTAAGGGTACCAGCGGACTGCGAAAATGGGGCAACACTCTGGGCATGACTCACAATATTCTTTGACATCTGCATATAACCTGGGCCTAAAGAATCTCTGGGTTATCCTCTACTTAGTTTTCTCTATACCCAGATGTCCACCCATCATATGACCATGGGCTAAATCTAATACCAAATCGGTGATAGGGTTTGGGAAACACTAGCTGCTCTACCTCCTCCTCCCCTTGCTTTACCACCTTATGCAACATGTTATTTTTAAGAGCCATGTAGGGAAAAAACACCCCCATAGTAGGTTCAACAGGTTCCCCGTCTACCATTTTAATGTTTTCTCTGGCTCTATTGAGTGTGGCATCTTTTAGTTGTTCCGTACAAAAATCATCTTTTCTGACTTCTAAGTCAGGCATCACATTCTGTCTACTCTTGCTATTAGTGTCAGAGATAACTTCTTGTTCATTAACCTCCAGCTGGGGGTTGGATTCCAGCTCCTCCTGCTCCCCAGCCATTACAGAAAAAGGAAAAGGATCTTCCTCTTCCTTGGACATGCCAACAGCTTTCCTTTCAATATGGCAATCAAAAAGGTCTGGTGTAAGTTCCTGTATTTCCACAGCAGGGGGAGCTCTGTCCTCCCGACTCCTTTTGTTTTCCCATAAACTCCAAAAGTGGGAAAATCTCTCCCCACTTGGGCTTCATAAAGCAGTGGGGGTACCACCCCCACTGAATGTGTAACCATGCCCCAAGGGGTATGCATCTCAACCACAACAGTCTGGTAATCACGTGTGTCACTATGTATGCAAATAACCCCAATAGTGCTAGGGTGTAACTTTGCGGGATTTAAACAATCGCCTTTGACTAAGGTGACCACACTACCAGAATCTATCAGAGCTGTGACTGGCTTTCCATCAACTGAAATTACACACATTTGCTTTCCATGTGTTCCTGACATGTTGCAGTACATGCTACCTGTGCAAAAAGAGACATGCGTTTTTTCAAGTAAGCAATATTACATAGCATTGGTTCATCACTTAGGGAACAGTTAGCAGCAATATGACCAAACGCATGGCAGCAATAACATTTTATATGTTCTGTACCCAGTCCTCTAAACAGCCTCAGAGACCTTCCTGACCTATTTGGCCAGTCTCCAGGTCCTGAGCCCATAGTCTCATTATCTGTGGTGACAGACTTGTAAATTCTTCCCATGCCCTTAAACCCTGGAACAGTCTTACCGGATCCTGTGGGTGATTTTTCACCCCTAGAGACATTGGAGTGGGGCACGGATGGGTTAAACAAGTCCTTGGCAGCAGTATATCTCTCCACCAAGTCCACCAGCTGGTTTGCAGTCTTAGGGTTCCCATGGCTGACCCACTTCCTCAAAGTGGCAGGGAATGCCCATAAGTAGTGGTCCATGACCATACACTCCACAATCTTAGGACCCGATGAAATCTCTGGCTACAACCATTTCTTGGTGATGTGTATCAGTTCAAACATTTGTGAGTGGGGTGGCTTGTCAGTACTGTATGACCAGCGATGCATCCGTTGAACCCGGACTGCAATGGTGACACTCATGCGTGCAAGCATCTACGCTTTTAGTGTGTCATAATCCTAGGCAGCCTCTGATTCCAGGTCATAATATGCCTTTTGGGGATTCTCCTATCAGAAAAGGCGCTAGCAATTCTGCCTAGTGCTCTTTTTGCCATCCTTCTCGAACAAAGACTCTTTCAAAAATTGCTAGGTATGCTTCCACATCATCTGCAGGTATCATCTTCTGCAGGAAATAGCTGCACCATTTTCTGTTCCACCATTAGAGGACTCGCGTACCCCTTCTTTAACTCCACCAGAGCCTCCGCAAACTGGCGTTTTGCCTCCAGCTGGGCTGCATTGGCCTGGTGATTCGCATCATGCTGCGCTGCAATGGCTTGTGCAACTTGGCGAGGGGTTTCCTGCTGCTGGTGATTGCTCTCCTACTGGGTTGCAGTGGCCTGTAGCAGAGCTTTTAACCTGCCTCCATCTTATAAACAAAAATTACCATAACACAAATGCTAAGATAATAAAAGTAGCGCTACTTTTATTATCTTAGCATTTGTGTTATGGTAATTTTTGTTTATTAGATTATATTTTTAATAGTAGCTGCTTCACACATTTGATACCTATGATACATTTATCACTATCCGTTGGTGAGGGTTAGAGATCTTGCATGCAGGGCTACTATTAAGAGCTTATTGTTTGTACGTCCTCCATCTTGTTTAGGAAGATGCCTGCGGAAACCACCACATGTGGGGGGTTAGCTCAATGGGGATCACCTTCCCTGGGAAAAAGGCAGTCCAGGTTTGCTTAAAATCTTGTAGCCAGGTTTATTTAAAAGGTTGCATGTAGAAATCAAATAAACAAAACAGAAAATTAATCCTCGCCATCCAGGCACTAACTAAACATTTCAGTTTTTTCTAACTGAGCGGTGCAGGACTTCTCCCACACACCCACAAAACATAGACAGTGCAAATCTTTTTTGTCTCAGTCCATAAGCAAACTTCCATACATCAGCTCTCTCAGGCTGATGGTTCCTGAGTCCCAGGCCAGAGCAAAACTCTGCTCTCCTCCTGATTATTTAAACCACCTGATGGTGGATCACAAAATCTGGTCCGGAGCCAACCCTGCCAAAGTGGCTGGTAAAACCCGGACTGGGTTCCACCTTAATCCACTGGAAATGAACGTATTCAAGGCAACACGTATCCTCCATCGATCACCTTGCCTCGTATAACGTTACAAAGTATTATGCTTATGGGTAGGGAAAGGGTGGTTGAGTCTAAACAAAGTTTTTACGGTTGCATCGTTCAATGTTAGCATACCGGTGATTCCCTCCTTTTAAACCTCATATAAGTTTATGGGTTTCTAACTCTGTGAAACCATGTATGTTGATTTATATATGTGTTGGTATTTTGAGAGTATTGACCTTGAGGGCCATAATAAGTTTTGCGATCTTCCATAATACCATAAAAGTGTGAAAATCTCTGACTCAATAATCAGCACACTTATATGGAATACATGCCTAGTTTCAAAAATGTTATCACTTAACTTAGCTTTCATTCTTTAGAAAGAAAATTAGTGAAATATATACTTCTAAATGAGTCTGTCAAACATAAAGCCATATAAAGGAAAATGTGTCTGCAAAAAGACAAGAAGCAATCTTAACAATCCTTCTGTAAGGTTTCTCCAGACACTTTATTTCTAATTATGCTTAAGACATTCTTTGTGTTTTCAGTAGATAATATATATTTGACTCACCCCCAGAAAGCTGTTTGAATACGTATTGCAATTTGTTCTCAGCTTTCAAAGATTCCGGCAGCTTCCTCTCTTTGTTCTCAAACTGCTCAGTGTTCAAATGGATGAAGTGTCAAAAGGAATTAGATTAAATGGTGGCAGAAATCCCTCCAGAAAAAGATTAAAATACATGGAAAAAAAGTCAGTCTTATGAATTTTCATTTGTAACTAAACCTTTACGCATAACTGATTATTGTCATAATGAGAATGAGTAGAAGATCTTTGATAAATTCAAGAATATCAGGCGCACAATGAATTCCATGGTTCAAGGATAGGTTTACATTAATTAGTGGCTTCAACTGAATAAGCAACAGTGTTGTGAGACAGCTATAAAATAAAACGCTAAATTGAAATGTTCCTGAATGTGGTTTAGCTGACTCTGTGACCTCTCAGCTGAAATTTGCATAAAGGAATTATCAAACATGTCTACTTACATTTTTCTATCCTTAAAATCCTTGATAAATTATAATGTGCTTTTAACACACTTATCAAAGGATTACAATGATAATTCTGCAAGAGCACAGGACTAAAATTATTGTGAACATCAGTATTTTCCCAATTTTAAAAAGGAACCTTCACAGAAATAATGTTTGCAAGATAACAACAGTGCTGAAGATCACACTCACAAGGTGCCTTCAAGTACCTTTTATATTCTGTGAAATGGTCTCAGTGATATTAGACACACTGGGGGGCTATTTACTAAAACTGGAGAGTGCAAAACTTGGTGCAGCTCTGCATAGTAACCAATCAGCATCCGGGTTTTATTGCCAAAGCTTAATTGGACAAGCTGAAGTTAGAAGCTATTTGTCTACAATGCACATCTGCATCAGATTCTGAGTGCGCCAGTTTTAGTAAATCAACCCCAATGTCCAGATATGCCTACACAGTGAAGACTTGGAGCTCTGCAATACCTCCAGCTGTCTCACAATCTTGCTGCCATTACTTGTGTCTGAGGTGTCATCACAGGTTAGTGGAATGATGACAGATGGCAGAACTCAAAGTCAGAGCTTAAGTCCAGGTATATGTTCATGCTTTTTGTAGCATTTAAGTTTCCTATTATTTACTATTTTTCTGTACCTGTATATCAGCTTAATTATCAGCCCAATGCATAGGTTTTTGAACTTTAAATTTCTTAAAGCTAGATTGTAGCTTTGTTTTTCACTTTCTAGAATATCCATAGAAACAACGTCCTGCATTCAAATGTAGTGTTCAAAGAATAATAGGTATCCACTCTTCCAGTTGTGACCGAATCTCACCACCACGCTTTGCAGCCTTCCTAGGACTGAGGCTATCTCACCATGTGCATGACTAAAAAACAACAAACAGGGCTCACCAGCCTAGAACATTACATTCATATACCTTTTATTAATTTCTCTCCAGGTCTCTAATCCAGCAGAGGGTTTTGCAGCTGTGGTGGCAACTCTGCACATACTCATTTTTCAGTAAGTTTCTATGCTGGGCATTTCCTCCCTATGATATCTGAGCAGCCCATGTGACTATAGAGAAAAGATATACCTCTGCTCTGATCCCAATTGCTTGTACATGCAATTGAACTACCAGGTCCTAAAGGGGTGTGACCACATGTTAACACTACAATTATCAAATGGACCCTCTGCACACTGCTACACCCTTCCCAGCAAACTATTCAATTTAAAACAGGGGATATTTAGTTCACATATATTGCAATAATTGTTTAAGCTGACCAACTCTGTCAAAGTAATCCCTCTTCTGGCCAGTCCTACATTGCCTTGCCACTGCAAATGCTACGGTGGACACTATGCCAACCTGGAGCATAAAGACACAAGATGGATGAGAGGGACTAGGTCCAGATCTGGTCACTGACCTGTATATAACAGAGAAAAGATATATCTGTGCTCAGATCCCAATAGCTTGTATATGTAATTGAACTACCAGGTGCTAAATGGGTGTGACCACATGTTAACACTACAAATACCAAATTGACCCTCTGCACACTGCTACACCCTTCCCAGCAATCTATGCAATGCAAAACAGGGGATATTTAGTTTACATATATTGCAATACATGTTGTTGGGATCTGAGCACAGGTATACAGTATCTCACAAAAGTGATTACACCCCTCACATTTTTGTAAATATTTTATTCTATCTTTTCATTACAACACTGAAGAAATGACACTTTGCTATAATGTAAAGTAGTGAGTGTACAGCTTGTATAACAGTGTACATTTGCTGTCCCCTCAAAATTACTCAACACACAGCCATTAATGTCTAAACCACTGGCAACAAAAGTGAGTAAACCCCTATGTGAAAATGTCCAAATTGGGACCAAATTGTCAATATTTTGTATGGCTACCATTTTTTTCCAACACTGCCTTAACCCTCTTGGGCATGGAATTCACCAGAACTTCACAGATTGCCAATGGAGTCCTCTTCCACTCCTCCATGACGGCACCATGGAGCTGGTGGATGTTAGAGACCTTACATTTGAGGGTGCCCCACAGATGCTCAATAGGGTTTAGGTCTGGGGACATGATTGGCCAGTCCATCACCTTTACCCTCAGCTTCTTTAGCAAGGCAGTGGTTGTCTTGAAGGTGCGTTTGGGGTTGTTATCATGTTGGAATACTGCCCTGCGGCCCAGTCTCCGAAGGGAGGGGATCATGCTCTGCTTCAGTCATAGTACATGTTGGCATTCATGGTTCTCTCAATGAACTGTAGCTCCCCAGTGCTGGCAGCACTCATGCAGCCCCAGACCATGGCACTCCCACCACCATGCTTGACTGTAGGCAAGACACACTTGTCTTTGTACTCCTCACCTGGTTGCCACCACACACGCTTAACACCATCTGAACCAAATAAGTTTATCTTGGTCTCATCAGACCCCAGGACATGGTTCCAGTAATTCATGTCCTTAGTCTGCTTGTCTTCAGCAAACTGTTTGCGGGCTTTCTTGTGCATCATCTTTAGAAGAGGCTTCCTTCTTGGATGACAGCCATGTAGACCAATATGATGCAGTGTGCGGCGTATGGACTGAGCACTGACAGGCTGACCCCCCACCCCTTCTACCTCTGCAGCAATGCTGGCAGCACTCATATGTCTATTTCCCAAAGACAACCTCTGGATATGACACTGAGCATGTGCACTCAATTTCTTTGGTCGACCATGGGAGGCCTGTTCTGAGTGGAAGTTCACAGTTTCCAGATGTTTGCAGAACAGTGATATGGGTTTGTCCCGGTTTTAGTTAAAGTGTTACACACAGTTTCCAGATGTTTGCAGAACAGTGATATGGGTTTGTCCCGGTTTTAGTTAAAGTGTTACACACAGTTTCCAGATGTTTGCAGAACAGTGATATGGGTTCGCCCGGTTTTAGTTAAAGTGTTACACACAGTTACCAGATGTTTGAAGAACAGTAGTATAGTTTGTCCCGGTTTTAGTTAAAGTGTTACACACAGTTTCCAGATGTTTGCAGAACAGTCATATGGGTTCGCCCGGTTTTAGTTAAAGTGTTACACACAGTTTCCAGATGTTTGCAGAACAGTAGTATGGTTTGTCCCGGTTTTTGTTAAAGTGTTACACACAGTTTCCAGATGTTTGCAGAACAGTAGTATGGGTTTGTCCCGGTTTTAGTTAAAGTGTTACACACAGTTTCCAGATGTTTGCAGAACAGTGATATGGGTTATCCCGGTTTTAGTTAAAGTGTTACACACAGTTTCCAGATGCTTGCAGAACAGTGATATGGGTTCTCCCGGCTTATTTATACTTTTTTGACACAGTTTGAAGATGATTTTAGAACAGTGATATGGCTTTTACCGTTAATTAATACTTTTCAGACACAGTTTGAAGACGGTCCATATCCACCTCCATTTTTGATTTTTTTATGAAATTATTTTTTTAAAAATGCTTTTAGTTATTTCCCTGTCCCCATTTCTTTGTAGGGCACTTGTCCCACCCTTACCCCCATTTCCTTCCTTTTTCAGACCTATAGGACTTTCCAGGACTTTTTTACAGCCATTGTGTGCCTAAAAGTTCGGGTCCCCATTGATTTCAATGGGGTTCGAGGTCCGGGACAAAGTTCGGGTTCTGTCCGGACTCGAACCCGGACTTTGTCCCGAAATTCTGCCAAACCAGCAGAACCCGGATTTCAAGAAGTTCGCTCAACTCTAATTAGGAGCTCTTGCTTGGATTCTACTGACAATCTATATATTTACACAGCATAACACTCCACCTCCCGTCTGTGACTCTGATCAAGTCACTTATGAGGAGGCTGGTGAATATGTGAGATTACAAAATTTTGTCAATGAATCCATCAAACACAATGCAGAGGTGTAATTGGCTGCTCATTTATAATACATGTGATAGACTGGGAATGATAATTGATGCATTGTTTATATGTTATTGCATTGTATTTGTCTTCATTTTGGGGCTAAAGATTTGGAGAAATAGACAAAGGGGATATATAATTTGTGATCTGAAGTTGTTGCTGTAGATTCAAGTATAGACTTGTGCAAAAGGGGGGTCAACTATAAGTGTGGCAAGGAAATTCCGTGTGATAGCCACAGTTCATTATTATGTCTGTGGATGCATAAGACTGCCACGATTTAGTGACAGCAGCAGGGGAGAAGAGGGGATCTGGGAGTAAGATATACCTAAGCTGTGCCCCGGTAACCTAGGGAAGCCCTTTTGTTTCATATTCCGGGGGTGAAAACGCGCCATCTTC
>BLSH010558205.1:2077640-2090373 GCA_018402905.1 Glandirana rugosa
GATGATTACCGTACCGACACTAACCGGTCACGTAGTACACTGGGTCCGAGATATGCCCCGACCTCACTCTCCCTAAACTAGCCTGAGAGCATATGACATGCAGCACGGTGACTCCAGCCCCGTATAGAGCCTGGGTCACATGATGCACTGGCCAATCACAGCCATGCCATTAGTAGGTATGGCTGTGATGGCTTCTAAGGGCAAACCAGTGAAACACTTGTTGATTGGCTGCCCTTGGCAGCTATTCAACACGTGGAATCAAATACCAGAACCCCGAACTCAAACCCGAACTTATTTTGAAATGTCCGGGTTCGGGTCCGGGTCCCGGACACCCCAAAGTTCGGTACGGACCCGAGCTTTACAGTCCGGGTTCGCTCAACTCTACTTATATACATTAACATCAAGTAAAGTCGCGCATTTTGAGCTAACAGAGGAACAGAAACAGGGAGTGGAAACACTAAAGGAAGCCATAATGACAAGTCCATGTTTATCCTTGCCTAATTACACAAAGGATTTTTATCTGTTTTGTCATGAGGCAAATAATCAAGCGCCAGGGGTACTGACACAGAAATATTGAGATAAATATAAGCCAGTAGGCTATTATTCTCAGCCGTTGGACCCTGTCATTTGTGCGGCAGAACCCCGTGTTAAGGCCACAGCTGCTGCAGCGGTGATGGTAGAGAAAATGGCTGAAATACTGTTGGGAAACACTTTAATATTGATGGTTCCTCATTCAGTGGAACAGGTGCTGAATCACATTAATACTAAGCACCTGTATGCTGCAAGATTAACTAGGTATGAGTTGGCATTGCTCACACCGAGTAACATTGTAATAAAAAGATGTAATGTTTTGAACCCAGCTACATTGTTACCGATCATGACTGACCTGCCAGAGGAGTGGGAGCATGACTGTAGCAATGACACTGAGGCCTACTATGAGCTACCATTAACGAAGGCGTGTCAATTAGCAGAAGGACAGTCAGTGAATATATATACTGACTCACGATACGCTTTCAGAGCTGTGCATGATTATGCAATGCTATGGAAAAATAGGAACTACTTGACCTCTCAAGGTAAGCCAATAAAAATGCTGCCCAGATAATGGCTTTATTGGAGGCCACTACCTTGCCAGCCTCTGTTGCAATAGTCAAGGTGAAAGCCCACACAAAAGGGAACAATCCCATTACTATGGGAAATCAGAGGGCCGACGGGGCAGCTAAGGAAGCTGCCCTGCTCCCTCTAGGAGATAAATACAGAGGTAAAGAGAAGGTATGTTTCCTGAAGGGCACACCAACTGAAGAAACTTTAGAGGAAGTGCAGGGGGCAGCCTCTAACAAGGAGATATTAAAATGGAAAAAATCAAGGGGTAAACAGGATGAAAGAGGTATCTGGCATTATGAGGATGTATGCTGCTCTATGTTCTATGGCACATTTTCCATCCCATGTAGCTAAGGGAGGGATGGTTGATATGATTTTAAAGATGTGGTATGCACCAGGTGTGGAGAAAATAGCAAACAGGTTTGCCAGGCATGTCTAATCTGTGCACAGTTCAACCCAGGGAAAAAGGTGCAAATACCGTTTGGGTATATACCGAGGCCTTTATACCCATTCCAGAGGTTACAGATACACTATATACAATTACCATTTGTATACTGCTTGACAGTCATAGACATTTTTTCACATTGGTTGGAAGCTTTCCCTGTAGGAAAGGCCACAGCAACGGCAACGGCCAAAAAATTTATACAGGAAGTAGTATGTAGGTTTGGAATCCCAGAAACTATAGAGAGCTATAAAGGAAAGCACTTCACAGGTCAGGTAATGAAAGAAATACTGACAGCATTTAACATAGAACAGCATCTACATACCCCATATAACCCCATTGCAAGCGAAAAGATAGAAAAGTATAATGGGTTATTGAAAGCAAAATTAGGAAAACTGAAAGCTGAAACAGGACTGAATTGGTTACAGGGATTACAAATAGCATTTTTCTCCTTGAGAACTACTCCAAGAAAGAAAGATAAGATATCTCCTTATGAGATACTCTTTGGATCAGTGCAAAAAACAGGTTTGTATCACCCATAAGCCTTGGATAAATCTTATGGGACGCTTACAGGATATGTGATAGGACTGTGAGGACACCTTAACAAATTGCATAATAAAATCTATGCTTCACTTCCAGATCCAGATGATTTTGAGGGAACACATATTTTACAACCAGGAGATTGGGTGATGCTTAAGAAGCACTAATGAAAAATCCTTGAGCCTAGATGGTCAGGATCCCACCAAGTGGTGATGGTGACCCCAACAGCTGTAAAGCTGGAGGGCAAGGAGGTTTGGGTGCCTGCATCACATTGTAAGCATGTGCATAAGGCCGTGATACCTGAGTAGCCAGGCTAGCTTAAGGGACGAGGTATCTTAGGAGGCCCAAGATCTTGGCAGGCGGTACTTAGGAGAAATGTTAATTGTATCCCTTTTTGTCAAGTTACAGAGTAAAAGCATCTGTAAAGGAGGAAGATGAGAGCATGGGAAGGTGTCCTGATATTAGTCCTGGGCCCAATGTTTGTGGGAAGCCAAAACTTCTTAAATAAGATTGTCCAATTACATGAGGTGATCTCTAACCAATTTAATCTTTCAGATTGTTGGATATGTACTATGATTCCCCCTAGTACACGTCACAAACCTATAATAGCTATGGCAGTGACCAGTCCTGACTTATACCATTTCCTATTGGTAAACTTATCTACTAAAAGCATATTAACTACACAACAAGGAAAGTTAGTCAATGAAGAGGATTTGCTGATACTAGGTATATCAGGAAAAGGAATAGGCATTATCCTAAATGGGACTATAAGAGTGGGTATTACAGATTACTACCAAGAACCAAGTAGAATCCAGGTAGTATTAAATGGGTGTTATGACATCATGAACCAAACTATGTGCAGGTGTGGGAGAGATTGCTCCAATTGTTTTAATAAAACCTTGAAGCAATCACTAAAGGCCTTGAATTTGTCAGACGAGTGTGCAGAGTCGTATATGGATTCGGATGTAAATAAATATAACCGGTCCTTGGAGGAATTGGTAGAATCAGAATTAAAAACTATTGTAGCAAGAATTTTGCCTAACCCTTTCTACTTTGTATGTGGGAGGAAAGCAAGGAAAAGTTTACCTCAGAAAGCTAATGGTACTTGTATAATAGCAGAACTGATTTATGCCACAAGACCAGTGAATATGTCTGATCTGCTAAAAGAAAAGAAAGTACATAGACAAAAAAGGTCAACAGAAAGTCAGGTTTATTCAATAAAGGCTGCTTCAGATGCTATGACTGACATAGCACAAAGGTATAATATATCGGTATTTGGTGATGCATTTAAATCTTGGGCCTATGCACCATCCTTTACAGGATGGGGCCACAAAATGGCAAATAGGATAAATAGTTATGCAAATGTAACTAATATAATGTTGGGCCATGTCTTAGCAGCATTAAGGGATGAGGCTGAAGAAATAAAAGAGATGAGGAGACGGGTGATTGCCAACCATATGGGTCTAGATATACTTTTTGCAGCTCAAGGAGGATTATGTGTGGCAATAAAACAAGAGTGCTGTATCTATATGGTTGACAATAGTTATGACATAAATGCTCATTTAGCAGCAGTAGAAGAGCTACAAGGGGAAGCACATGACATCCTAAATCATAACTTGGCTTTATCTGAGTGGAGTGGAGGAGTGATGTTGTGGGCATTGTGGTTGAATCCAGTAAATTGGTTCAAAGGAATTGGTACAGTGTTTAAAACATTTTTAATAGGAATACTGAAAATAGGAGGAATTGTGCTGGGAATAATGATAAGTTTGTTTTTATGCTACAAACTAAGTTTGCTTGCTTGCAAAAAGATGTATAAGCAATTGAAAATAAAGAGGAACTCAGATGTGTTTGCTCAATTTCAAAGGAACAATGAGTAACAGTGAGGAAGAACTTGAGATGCCTGAACTACAACCCATCTATAAGCCAGGCTACAGCTTAACCCACGATGCACTTGTTGACGTTGTATGCCGCAAGCTACCTATCCTGACACCAGGGTCCCCTGAAAATCCAGACAGAGGATTGGAAACCAACCCCAATGAGGAAATGGAAACTGATGTACCAGTGCATAATGGTGCCAACTTTCCTTCAGCCACCACCCCTGTTCAAGTGATCCCGGAAAACGAAAGGGCAAATCCTGATATGATCGAACTACCAACAAGTAACGATGAGCCCAGTGAAGATCAAGGCGCAGAAGCCCCAGAATCAAGCCCTCATTTCCAAGGAAATGTTAAGAACATTTTGATTATTGGACACTCATACATAACCAGGGCATATAGGAGAGCTATTGAGAAGGGATTGGAAAATTTGGGATACACTGATCGCGAAGTAAAGGTGTGGTGGGAGGGGGAGCCAGTATTGCGCTGGAGGAGCCTACGGCAACTCCTGAACAATACGGGGCCCCATTGTATACCACACCCTTTCGGTATTGTTATGCACTAAGGTAGTAAAAAGGATTGGGGGATATGCGGTGCAGGCTATAGGAATTGATCAAGACCCACCTCTGTTCTGGCCTGATAAAGTGCACCTGAACGACTGGGGAAATTACATTTTCCTACGGGAGCTGCGAAATGCAGTTGCCTGGTGTTTAAGGGGGTAAGGGAAGCAACACTGACAAAAGCTAAGGGGAAAGGATAAAACTTCTTTCATTCAGCTAGCATCTGCCTGTTTGCAGACGACATTCTCCTCTTTCTTACTTCACTGCAAACCTCTACCCCTAACCTCCTCTCGACTCTAGTAGCGAACCCACAGAAAGAGCTTAACGTCTCCTTACCTCATTCGATATTTTTGCAACTTCACTAAGTCCTCACATTCTCGTGGTCACCCCATACTATCCTATACCTTGGAATTAAACTGACTGCTGAACTTCTGCCCTGTACTCTGTCAATTACTCACCAATGCTAACCCATTTAACAAACCTCATGACCTCCTGGTCTACTTTGCCCCTGGTGTGGCTAGGATGCCTCACTGTAACTAAAATGTCCATGCTACCAAAAATCCTGTATTTGTTTTGGGTATTACCGATCTTGGGCCCATCACATTTCCTACGGATTATACAACGCAGAGTCTTCAATTTCGTCTGGGGCATAACCAGACCACGCATTGCTACAGCTATCCTGTACTCTCCTAAACTCCGAGGTGGTCTAAGGCTCCCTCACTTCACCAAATATTATCAAGCAGCCAACTTGTCCAATTATCTAAATGTAATTTTCTTCACGAAACACCCCTGTGGAGTCCATGGACTGTGATCCCCTGAATGTGGCCAACCTATTATGCCTCTGCCCAATTGATCACAAGTCACTGCAGAACCCAGGCACTCGCAACTCCTTGTCTTTGTGGGACAACCTCAACAACCTCAGGACCAAGTTTTTCTTCCAGTCCCCTCACAACCCACCACTATCCTACCTCCAGAATCCTGCCTTCTATCCAGGCTGGGTCTCACCCTCCTCCTTCCAAAAATGGTCTTCAGCCAACCATATCCGAGCCTGCAAGTTCACAACCCCTAATGCCTTCAAGCCGTTTTCCACCCTCCTAGTTCTAAACTTTTTCACTATCTTCAAACTAAGCATATTCTCTCTCCCTGTCTACGCACAGACTCCTCCTTACCTGACCTAACCAATTTTGAACACATTTGCAACAAAGATCCACACAAACAGTGTCTAATTTCCACTTTTTATACACAACTGCTGGCGCCATCCCCTCATACCTGCCTTCATTATGTTACTAAGTGGGAGAGTGACTTAGGCCTTCAGCTAGATGCCAAGGACTGGTACAACATTTGGACCGCTACCAAATCAGACACTCAGAATGTTGTAGCTTTAGAAACATATTTGAAGTTCTTATGCATTGGTACCTGGGTCCCTGCCCGGATTGACAAATCCATGCCATCCCAACCCCCCTCCTGCTTCCATGGCTGTTCAGATGAAGGCACCCACCTCCATGTTTGGTGAAGTTGCCCAATAACCCAATCATTTTGGGCTGAAATCTTCTGTATTCTCTCTACCCTCACTCTTGAGCCTGATCAAGCCACGACCTTACTGAATAAAAAGCCTTTTCGACGTGTCTCGATTACAATTTAAACTCCTCCTGTAGGTTACAACAGCTGCAAAGCAAACCATCGCAAAGGCTTGGAAAACTTCCCACCTCAGCATTACAAAAACTAAAAATAGAGTTACCAGGGCCATGAGTCATGCCAAAGTGGAGAGTCCTTCTCAACAGGGTGAAAAAAAGATGAGCATATGTGGAAGCCCTGGGTTGATCATTATCATCCTGCCGACTTTGATAACTCCTTACTCTCCCCTTAGATAGCCCTACTTCAAACTTTTGATAGTCTATGGCTCCCCAACTCCCCTCCCATCCGGTGTTCTCATCTACTGACTGTATCCTCTCCAGGCCCCCTTTCTCTTCTTTCCCCTCATCCCTTTTCTCTTCCTCATTTTCATAATCCTCAGGCTTGACTTTCTCACCAGTGAGTCCTCCTCAATAATATTGATTTGTTTGTATGTTTTGAATTGACTTGATGTTAGACGCACTCTGTATACTGGCTATGCCCTGTCTTGAGCCACTTGTGCTACTATGTAACTGTACTTACTGCATTGGCCGTTACTGTTTACCAGTGTTACTCGTTATGTTGTGTTAAGTCAAGAAAGACTATATTGACACTCCGCTGTTAACATTTCTGTAAGACGAATTCGAGTTCAAGCTCTTATCATTTAAGGATAGTAATTTGAACGTGTTGAAAGAGAAGTGAGTGTGCAGAGGTTATTGATCCCACTCTACGGGCCTCTATGGCTTCCTTGTTGGGGAGGTTGAAATATTTTAGTTGGAAGATGTATAACAGTCTCTCCAAGAGAAATGACCCTTAATGTCTGGATCAGAACCAATTGAGGAATGTGTGGGAAGAGAGCCCTGCTTGAACAACCTAGGGGCAGAAGGTTCAGAGGAATAAGACACTCCTGGAAGCTGTTTATGGAGTCTATTTTCTTTTTGGAGCCCTGCTGTGCTATGGTTATTTGGGGCAAGGGCACTGTCCCCCCATAGAAAGGAGATATTGCCAGCATGTGCAGGTTTGTTCCACTGGTCTGTGGTAGAAAAAGTGGAGAGTGCTGTGTTGGTGTGCTGGCAAGATCAAAACAAAAGAAGTACAATGCCTTGAAGTTTGTTTTGTTTAGAAAGTAAACCCAGCCTGAGAAGAAAAGCCTGCCCCCTGCCAGCATGGTGCAGAGAAGGACATTTGTTGTTTGTGTGGATGCAGTGGTCTTTCTGCAGAGGTCTTAAGCTGATTTAAACTGAAAGTTTAGCTGGGCTTTAAAGTGTAAATCAAGTTTTTTTGTTTAAAACATAGTGGGGAAGGATTACAGCCCCTCTCAGATTTTCTGATGTACAGATCTTCATTAGAGAGATTTCCCATTATGCCCTCAGCTAATGTCTCCTAGTGTTAACAGTTTTATGTTACAGGAAGTGAAAATCTGTAACAGTAACACAGACACAGACCAAAATATTTGTTTTATTATTCAATTAATGTTTATTAAAGAGATTAAGGAGGCTTGGGATTGAGTCTATACAATTGCTCCATAGGAAACGAGCCACTAGTGCCAGCGGGGGACCCCAGAACAGGAGGATCAAAACCATTGCACAAAGCAAGTAAGTTAAACATGTTTATTATTTTTAAAGAAATAATGTATGTGCCTGACTGGATGAGACTGAGTACCAATCAGCTTGATGTAAACAGAGGAATGTAACCACAGGTGCAATTTACTCTGACTTATGCCCCCATTTTACCACTGCGGTGGGGTGGATCAGGAGTGAGGACTGCTATTGGATGAAGATGGTTGTTGTGGCACATTTTGTCGAGTTTTCTTTATTTAGGCATTGTTTATTATTGACACATGTTATACTTGCATTTTAAACATTGCACTGTTTTATTATTAATGATACTTGAGGTGATTATTAATGATAAAAAACTGATAGTAGTTTATTTAGAATAGCATTCTTTCCTATCTCAGAATTACAGAGTGGAGTGTTTTAAAACATATGATGTATTTTCTGTGGTGTAGTGTATTGGGAGGTTCATGGAGGTCAATGGCAATGCATCAACATGCATGTAACATTCAACCTGTGCTGGCAACAAGTATTATAAAGCCTTGGTGTCAACGTGCATCAACTTGCATCAGTAATGCACAAAGAAATGCATGTTGTGTTTACTGCGCTTGCCTAATGCAAAAAACCCTAAAGCAGTAGTGAAAATGTGGGACTTTAGGTGCTGAGAACCTCAGGAATGGACACAGGACAATAATACATTAAAACGTTTATAAATAAGATGTGCATATGCCACATAAAATGATCATGTTATAGTACAAGAACCTTTCATATCCCACCTACTAAATTGATGTCAGAATACTAAAAAATTACATAATAATGTAACATATTTTATAAGAAATAACAGATGCAAGTCAGATGTTGCTTAAGAGTGGGGGGAAAGAAAAGCTTCATCTCAATGCGTTTCGAAGATTGCACTTTTTCAGGAGACTTCAAGGTGCTAGTAAACGAAAAATGTGTGTATTTATAAGTAAAGATACCCACATAGGGATATGCAATTAAAGTGGATGTAAACCCTCCATATACCCAGTGAAGTGAACAGCCACAGAGGTGACACAAACCTCCCTATACAAGTCTTACATGTATATCTTCTGTCTTCACTTTGATATACTGTTTAGAAAATGCACATTCTGTTAGATTTTACACTTCCTCATTCCTATTTGGGAGGGGTTGATAGCTAGACGATGTGAGAGACTGTGATAAAGCTGATTGGAGGAAAGGCACACACCCCCTCCCCACACATGCAGAGCTCTGACTGTATTTTGTTTAGCAGCCTGCTAATCTATTTTTAGCAACCTCCCACAACTCTCTATCCCGACTAACCAGAACGAGTGAGAACTTATCAGGCTGATAACATGGCTACGGAAGAAGAGACAGCTACAGGACATAGCTATTTGAAGAAAGAAAACAAAACCCTACAGACAGATATGCCCAGCTCAAATTTCATGAATCGGGTTTACACCCACTTTAATATATAATAACCAGCATCATGAATACTGCTTACAAAGATCAAATACAAACACTGACAAGAGTTACTGCACAATCACAAGCACTAAAACCTTGAAGTCTCCTGAAGAAGCACAATACATGAAATGCATTGAGACAAAGCATTTCTTTATTCCCACACTTCAGTAACCTCTGTTAGCCCATATAATATATGTTACATTTAAAGAATTAGGTTGCAAGTTGAAGGGAAGGACCTTCAAGGCAATATTCTCTGAAATATTGCCTGTGCTATGCACAACACAGGAACAGCAGGGGGAGATTAGAGCCCTGAATGCATGGCTAAAGACCTGGTGTAAGGAGGAGGGCTTTTAGAGCACTGGGTTGACTTTTCATTGGGGTGCAAACTATATGCTAAAGATGGAGTGTCTAAAGGGGGGGGGGGGTGGGCGCTGCCTGTCTTTAGCCAATAAATTGAAGTGTGTGTCCTCACTTATTATTTATATAAATGACATAAGTGTTCTATGACATACAAAAAGTATTCTGTGACATAAAAAGGTATATTTGTACGTGTTTTCCTAGAAAATTGATCAATCCTATTTTGTTATTGGTTTACCTTTCTATATATAACATTAAAATAATCTTTGCTAAATATTATGATGCATAGACATTAACTGATTGTGTTATACACATAAATTAGTGCTTACATATATAAATATATATATATATAAAGTGCACTGTGATAATAACATATACAAAAATATAATATGGGTATATATATTTCCTACATCCCACACTACATATAATATCTCACAAAAGTGAGTACACCCCTCACATTTTTGTAAATATTTTATTATATCTTTTCATGTGACAACACTGAAGAGATGACACTTTGCTACAATGTAAAGTAGTGAGTGTACAGCTTGTATAACAGTGTAAATTTGCTGTCCCCTCAAAATGTCTCAACACAAAGCCATGAATGTCTAAACCACTGGCAACAAAAGTGAGTACACCCCTAAGTGAAAATGTCCAAATTGGACCCAATAAGTAATTTTCCCTCCCCAGTGTCATGTGACTCGTTAGTGTTACAAGGTCTCATGTGTGAATGGGGAGCAGGTGTGTTGAATTTGGTGTTATCGCCCTCACTCTCTCATACTGGTCACTGGAAGTTCAACATGGCACCTCACGGCAAATAACTCTCTGAGGATCTGAAAAAAAAGAATTGTTGCTCTACATAAAGATGGCCTAGGCTATAAGAAGATTGCCAAGACCCTGAAACTGAGCTGCAGCACGGTGGCCAATACCATACAGCGGTATAACAGGACAGGTTCCACTCAGAACAGGCCTCGCCATGGTCGACCAAAGAAGTTGAGTGCACATGCTCAGCGTCATATCCAGAGGTTGTCTTTGGGAAATAGACATATGAGTACTGCCAGCATTGCTGCAGAGGTTGAAGGGGTGGGGGGTCAGCATGTCTGTGCTTAGACCATACGCTGCCCACTGCATGATATTGGTCTACATGGCTGTCATCCCAGAAGGAAGCATCTTCTAAAGATGATGCACAAGAAAGTCCACAAACAGTTTGCTGAAGACAAGCAGACTAAAGGCATTGATTACTGAAACCATGTCCTGTGGTCTGATGCGACCAATATAAACTTATTTGGTTCAGATGGTGTCAAGCGTGTGTGGCAGAAAACCAGGTGAGGAGTACAAAGACAAGTGTCTCTTGCCTACAGTCAAACATCGTGGTGGGAGTGTCATAGTCTGGGGATGCATGAGTGCTGCCGGCACTGGGGAGCTACAGTTCATTGAAGGAACCATGAATGCCAATGTGCACTGTTACATACTGAAGCAGAGCATGATCCCCCCACCTCAGAGACTGGGCCACTGGGCAGTATTCCAACATGATAACAACCACAAACACACCTGCAAGATGACCACTACCTTGCTAAAGAAGCTGAGGGTAAAGGTGATGGAGTGGTCAAGCATGTCTCCAGACCTAAACCCTATTGAGCATCTGTGGGGAATCCTCAAATGTAAGGTGGAGGAGTGCAAGGTCTCTAACATCCACCAGCTCCATGAGGTCATCATGGAGGAGTGGAAGAGGACTCCAGTGACAACCTGTGAAGCTCTGGAGAACTCCATGTCCAAGAGGGTTAAGGCAGTGCTGTAAAATAATGATGACCACACAAAATATTGACACTTTGGACATTTTCACATAGGGGTGTACTCACTTTTGTTGCCAGCAGTTTAGTCATTAATGGCTGTGTATTGTGTTATTTTGAGGGGACAGCAAATTTATACTGTTATACAAGCTGTACAGTCACTAATTTACATTGTAGCAAAGTTTCATTTCTTCAGTGTTGTCACTTGAAAAGATTTACAAAAATGTGAGGGGTGTACTGACTTTTGTGGAGATACTGTAAATCATAATTAAGTATGTAAAGTGCTCTGTGCAAAAGTGATCTCCAATGCTCTATGTAGAAACACAAGAAATGCAGGCAGATGATGATAGTTCTGAGATTTATAGAGTTCTTAATATGCAGAATTTTCTTGTACAGTTTTCTGTAGATGGTTGTATCCGTGCTCTTAAGCTGCAATACACTCGTGCTCCCCTTGGATACCCCTCTTACCAGATTGTGTCACCCCTACAGGGGTAAAACGCATGGACGCCAATCTTTGTGGGATTAATGCTGCTTGCTGAACTCCTCCCCGCCGTGCTGTTATTCTCCTTAATGGTTGTCCATTTTCAGGGATAAAACGAAATTATGAAGGATAATGTAATTCCGTAAAAAGTTTATCTTTTATTTAGTAAACTTAAGTTTAGCAGCTGTAGTGTACACAAGGCCTTAGTCTTCTGACTATTTTTAATATATACAATTTAATAAATGTATGAACTTTTAACATATTAGTTTATTGTGTCTATTTCTGAGGTTCTCAGCACCTTAAAAGTCCCACATATTCTCTACTCCTGTTAATTTTTATATTTAAATGCTATAATGTTTTGGGAATGTTATTGTTCAAATTATTTCTTAAAAAAATATGAACAGTAAGTACAAAAACTATCATGTTAAATCCAAAGTAGACTGTTAACACCTGAAGTTAAAATATCTAATGCAAAGATTTCCTTTTGCTTCCTATACCACAGTCAATACAGAACGTATGAGGAGATCTCTCAAAAGTGACAGGAAATTCCCCTTAGGCAGTTGTCACTGTCCCCATTAAAAGTTTTTCCCTCGACTCCTGGTTTGTGATATTTGTAAAATGTTTGATTTCCCTTCACTTTTCGCCTCAGTGGCAATCATTAGAACAAAAATGGTAAGTGACTTTCCCCAGCAGGAACACAGCAATGAAAACCAGACCTGAAAAGTTCTGACTTTAGATGCAAATTATCAAAGTGCATAGGAAGAAATGTAAATCTATTGTCAAAATTATACTATTTTTATTGCATGCTTTCATATCACTCTGTATAACTGATGTTTATTAACAATAAAAATGTACATTTTCTTGGTTAAACATCACTTGGGAAGCAATCTTGAAAATAGTTCTTAAGAAATGTAAAGATCTGCAATTTTTAAAGAAACCAGCTTCTGCAGGTAGGGGAAGAGGCTGATG
>BLSH010558205.1:2151316-2163712 GCA_018402905.1 Glandirana rugosa
ATGATTAAAAACTACTAAACGTATTCCCACTGACAAAGAAATGATCAGTCTATAATTTTAATGGTAGGTTTATTTTAACACTGAGAGACAGAATAACAACATAAATATCCAGATAAATGCATATCAAAATAGTTATAAATGTACAAATTCAGCAGGGGATTAAATACTTTTTTCCCTAACTATATATTTATACTGTATATAATATTAGAATTTGAATATACAGTAGTATAATGATTAACGAATGAACATAGATCAAGAGACTCTATATTCTCCTAAAATACAAATGCTAGATCATTGCTAAATCATCAAAAATTAGTAGATGTGACTTGTTTTGCTTCTTTTGCTGATATTTATATTATTATCATTGATGTAAGAGATATATTTCTATTCTATACACGTCAAACTTTTTTTTATGTCCAATACGTATTTTATGAAAAAAAAAAAGCACTGTGGATTAATCCTTAGCACTCTTAGCTAGCAGCACTTAGGTCATGAGCAGAGTTGAGCTAACCCTGTAAAGTTTGGGTCCGTACCGGACTTTGGGATGTCCGTGCCCCGAACCCGATCCCGGACATTAAAAAAAAGTCCGGGATCGGGTTCGGTATTCAGGTATTTTTGGCTCCTTTTCTATAGCTGCTGGGCAGCCAATCAACAAGCTTTTCACTAGTTTGCCTTTAGAAGCCATCACAGCCATGCCTACTAATGGCATGGCTGTGATTGGCCAGTGCATCATGTGACCCAGCCTCTATATGAGGCTGGAGTCCTATAGCGCCGCGTGTCAGATCGTCTCAGACTAGAGTAGGGAGAGCTTCATGCTGATGCTGTGAGGGAAAGATTAGTATTCACAACCATCTCAGACTGCATTAGGAAGACCTTCATTGCGGCCCTGTGAGGGAGAAATTAGGATTCAGAACCATCTTATAGTGCATTAGGGAGACGTTCCTGTTGGTGCTCAGAGGGAGAGATTAGCGTTCAGAACCATCTTATAGTGCATTAGGGAGACGTTCCTGTTGGTGCTCTGAGGGAGAGTTTATCATTATAAGACCATCTACTACTGCATTAAGGTGAGGTTCCTGTTGGTGCTCTGAGGGAGGGTTTATCGTTCTAAAACCATCTACTACTGCATTAGGGAGAGGTTCCTGTTGGTGCTCTGAGGGAGAGTTTATCAATCTAAAACCATCTACTACTGCATAAGGGAGAGGTTCCTGTTGGTACTCTGAGGAAGAGCTTATTGTTCTAAAACCATCTACTACTGCATTAGGGAGAGGTTCCTTTTGGTGCTCTGAGGGAGAGTTTATCGTTCTAAAACCATCTACTACTGCATTAGGGAGAGGTTCCTATTGGTGCTTTGAGGGAAAGTTTATCGTTCTAAAACCATCTACTACTGCTTTAGGGAGAGGTTCCTGTTGGTGTTTTGAGGGAGAGTTTATCGGTCTAAAACCATCTACTTCTGCATTAGGGAGAGGTTCCTGTTGGTGCTCTGAGGGAGAGTTTATCCTTCTAAAACCATCTACTACTGCATTAGGGAGAGGTTCCTGTTGGTGCTGTGAGGGAGAGTTTGTTGTTCTAAAATCATCTACTACTGCATTAGGGAGAGGTTCCTGTTGGTGCTCTGAAGGAGAATTTATCGTTATAAAACATCTCCTACTGCATTATGGAGAGGTTCCTGTTGGTGCTGTGAGGGGGAGATTATTGTTCTAAAATCATCTCATACTGCAGTAGGGACAGGTTCCCGTCAGTGCTGTGAAAGACAGATTATCGTTCTAAAATCATCTCATGCTGGTGTAGGGAGAGGTTCCTGCTGCTGGTGTGAGCGGTGCATTTCTTGCACAAAAATAAAAAGTGAATCTAAAAATGTATTATTCTTTTTTTTTAGTATTAATAAATAGTGCTACATAGTACATTTTTTTCCAGAATGAGGAGAGTGTCAAATAAGGGACGTGGTCCTGGTGCTGCTGGTGCTGCTGGTGTTGATGGTGTTGCTGAAGCTCCTGTTGCAAGGATAGGATGTGGTCGATCTGTGCCAGCTACACGCACAAATGAAACACCTTCTTCAGGAACCCGACAGAACCTTCAACGTTATATGGTAGGCCCGAATGGCGCTCAACAAATGGTGAGGCCAAAACAAGTACAGGCGTTAGAAGATTGGGTGGCTGAAAATGCCTCCAGTTCTTTCCCACCTGGTCCCTTGATGAAAGCTCAGAGTTGGCACCTGAACCCCATGGCCATCTGTCTTTCACCTCAGCCCCTTGTAAATCAGCCAAGCAGTCTGAGCCCCAAGTCATGCAGCAGTCTCTTATGCTTTTTGATGACTCTGCTAGTGTGCTTTCCATGGGCCATCCACATAGCCCTGCCCCAGAAGTGGAAGACATTGAGTGCACCGATGCCCAACATCTTCTGTTTCAGGACGAGGACATGGAAAGACCACCGCAGCACGTCTCTGATGATGAAACACAGGTGCCAACTGCTGCGGCTTTCCTCAGTGTGCAGACTGAGAAGGATGGCAATGGTGAAGGGTGGGTAGAAGATGATGTGAAGGATGATGAGGTCCTAGACCCCACATGGAATGAAGGACATGCGAGTGACGTGTGCAGTTTGGAGGAAGAGGTGGTGGTCGCACAGAGGCACCAGCACAGCAAAAGAGGAAGCAGGTTGCAAAAGCGAAGTGAGCGTCCCCTAGACAGTATGCCTGCTACTACGCACCGCACCCAGGGACTTAGCACACCAAAGGCAGCTCATAGGCGTTCCCCGGCGTGGCAGTTCTTCAGACAATGTGCTGACTACAAGACACAAGTGGTTTGCACACTGTGCAATGAGAGGCTGAAGCGAGGCACAAATGTTCTAAACCTGTGCACAACCTCCATGACCAGGCATCTAAATGCAAAGCACTTGCTGCAGTGGAGTAAGTACCTCAAAATCCAAGAAAGGTCTCGGCCTTTTCCTGCTTCCTCTGCTGCTGCTGCCTAGGCCTCTTCCTCCTCCTCTACAGTGCCAGTGTCACCTGCCACCCAGCAAACAGAGCATGTGACAGCAATGCCACCATGTCCGCCACCGTCCCCAAGCATTTCCACACGGTCCCATGGAAGCTTACAGCTCTCCATCTCCCAAACACTGGAGATAAAAACGAAGTACCCCCCTACCCACCCATAATCCCTGGCCCTGAATGGCAGCATTTCAAAATTCCTGGCCTTTGAAATGCTGTCATTCTGTCTGGTGGACACGGACAGTTTTAAAAACCTGACTCACAGTACGTGGTTCCCAGCCGCCACTACTTTTCCAAGAGAGGCACCCCTTCCCTGCACAAACAAGTCGGGGACGAGATCAAGTGTGCACTGCGCAATGCCATCTGTGGCAAGGTCCACATAACCACTGATACGTGGACCAGTAAGCACGGGCAGGGACGCTATATCTCGCTAACTGCACACTGAGAAAATGTAGTGGTGGGTGGGCCTGAGGTGGCTAGCCATTTGGCACATGTCCTTCTGCCACCAAGGATTGCAGGGCATTTCTCTTTGCCTCCTGTTGCCTCCTCCTAATACTGCGCTTCCTCCTCCTCTACCACCTGCTCATCCACTCAGCCTAACACCTTCACCACCAACTTCAGCACATCCAGGGGGAAACGACAGCAGGCTGTTTTAAAACAGATATGTTTGTGGGATAAACCCCACACTGCGCAACAGCTGTGGATGGGCATTAAACAACAGACCGATGAATGGTTGTTGCCACTGAGCCTCAAGCCCGGCCTGGTTGTGTGTGGTAATGGGTGAAATCTCGTAGCAGCTCTGGGCCTGGCGCATGTGCTGAATTTGGTGGTGCAGAAATTTCTAAAAAAACTACCCGGATATATCAGAGCTGCTGCAGAAAGTGCGGGCCGTCTGTGCGCGCTTTTGGCGTTCTCACCCTGCTGCTGCTCGCCTGTCTGCGCTGCAACGGAAGTTCGGCCTTCACGCTCACCGCCTCCTATGCGACGTGTCCACAAGGCTGAACTGCACCTTGCACATGCTGGAGAGACTGTGTGAGCAGCAGCAGGCAATAGTGGAGTTTCAGCTGCAGCATGCACGGGTCAGTCGCTCTGCGGAACAGCACCACTTCACCACCAATGAGTGGGCCTCCATGCGAGACCTGTGTACCATATTTCGGTGTTTCGAGTACTCCACCAACATGGCCAGTGCCGATGACGCTGTTCTCAGCGTTACTATCCCACTTCTATGTCTCCTTGAAAAAACACTTCGGGCGTTGATGGAAGAGGATGTGGCACAGGAGGAAGAGGAGGAGGAAGAGGGGTAATTTCCATGGTTATCAGGCCAGTCATTCACAAGTGGCTCGGAGGGTGGGTTCCTGCACCAGCATAGGCCAGGTAAAACATTTTCAAGCCAGGGCACAGTTCTGGAGGATGAGGAGGACAAGGAAGATGATGATGATGAGGAGGAGGAACCGTGTTCACAGCAGGGCGGCACCCAACGCAGCTCGTGGGCATCACTGGAGCGTGGCTGGGGGGATATGGAGGACACAGATGATACACTTCCCACAGAGGACAGCTTGTCTTTGCCTCTGGGCAGCCTGGCACACATGAGCGACAGTGCCTGCTCAACGACAGCCGAGTTGCCCACATTTTAACTTGTGCCAATTACTGGGTGGCCACCCTGCTGGATCCCCATTACAAGGACAACCTGCCATCCTTAATTCTCTCACTGAAGCGTGATCGGAAGATGTGCGACTACAAGCGCACGCTTGTAGACGCGCTGCTGAGGGCATTCCCAAATGACACATTGGGCTCTGTGGAAGCACAAGGCGAAGGCGGAGAAGGAGGAAGAGGTCGCCAACGCAGCTGTGGCACCGCCAGCACCTCAGAAGGCAGGGTTAGCATGGCCGAAATGTGGTAAAGCTTTGTCAGCAGCACGCCACAACAAGCAGCACCACCAGCTGATAGACAATGTCTTAGCAGGAGGCAGCATTTCAGCAACATGGTTGAACAGTATGTGTGCACACACCTACACGTACTGACTGATGGGTCTGCCCCATTCAATTCTGGGTCTCCAAATTGGGCACATGGCCTGAGCTTGCCCTTTATGCCTTGGAGGTGCTGGCCTGCCCTGCACCCAGTGTATTGTCTGAACGTGTGTTTAGCACGGCAGGGGGCGTTATCACAGACAAGCGCAGCTGCCTGTCCACAGCCAATGTGGACAAGCTAACGTTTATTAAATTGAACCAGGCAGGGATCCCACAAGACTTGTCTGTACCTTGTGCAGAATATACATTTAGACCGGTCTCACACAGCCATTGGTATACTTGTTTTTTTTAAATATGTCTCAATATTTTGGGGGCTACCCCAATTAGAAAAAAAACCAAACAAACAAATAACAGTGTTGGCTACCTCCTCCTCCTCCTCCTCCACCACCGCCACTTCCACCTACACTGCCACTGTAACGGCCTAGTCAACCTCTAGGCTCCTACTCCACATCCACCTCCTCCTCCCATTTTTTTTTTTGTGATTTTAAGTTATTTCCCTATCCACATTTGTTTGTATGGCACTTGTCCTACTCCTTACTCAATTTTGCTTCCTTTTTCAGTCCTCTAGCCCTTTCCCGGACTTTTTTACAGCCATTTTTGTGCCCAAAAGTTCGGGTCACCATTGACTTCAATGGGGTTTGGGGTCCAGGATAAAGTTCGGGTCAAGTTCGGTACCGAACCCGAACTTTTCCGCGAAGTTCGGCCGAACCAGACGAACCCGAACATCCAGGTGTCTGCTCAACTCTAGTCATGAGTTCATATCCCACCCATGTTACCACCTCCCTAGAATTGTAATGGAAAATTCATATGTGCTTTAGTGAACGCATAAGTACCATCAGCGACAGATAAATTGTATCACGTTGATGGCAAATATGCTTTCGCCTACGCATATATCCATTCACAATCGAAACTTTAGGAAGGTGGTAGGTAGATACATAGATGGTATTTGAACCCATGACCTAGATCAGAGTGCTAACCACTAAGCCACTATGTTGATCAGATTTCTACCTAAAATATATAGTGGTACCATGAAGAAGGCATAAACATATATAACTAGAAGTCAACATTCTAATAGAATTATTTATCATATAATAGAGACCTAAGATCCTGGTTTGGATTACATTGATGTTTTTCAACAATCAAATTTGTGTTGTTGCACCCACCTGTGGCAGGCAGCACAACTCCATTCTACAAAGCTATGTAGACACAATTGGAATTGGACACAATTAAGAGCTACCCCTAACTTTCCATGTTACTGAAGGGGAATTGTATTTTGAAATGTTGTTGCAAAGCAAACAAGGATTAGAAGTAGTTAGAAACTAGTTCATTTTAGGTGGCCACACACTATACAATCTGATTGTACAAGTTATGTACAATCTCCTTTAGATTGTACAGAATAATCTTTTAGATTGTATAGATTGTACTCCTATATAATGGGAGGACACACCAGCTTTCCGACCACTCTGTATCCAATCAGGCAGGTTCTTGCACTACATAATAAATGGCAGATCTAAAGGAGATTGTACAATCAGATTGTATAGTATAGGCTGAGCTTTACAGAACCCAGGACATATTTCTCCTCTTTTCAATATTACAGCTCTATCCATATGGGCTGTTATCTGATCTCTCATTTTCTGCACTCTCCAAATGAACAGATCTATGCAAGATGAATTTAAGATGAAAAAAAAATGTCTGTATTTGGTGAGACCGGTGATTAGTGATTAATTATATTAGTGAAATGTGCACCTAGCTGGGGGTGGTTGGGATCTGCTGGAAGGAGGGAACGCAGCCACAGGTGTGTGCTAACATCTTTTTACATGTGTTCAATAATCTTATTTTGCCAAATAATTATTTCAAAAATGGTGTCTATGGGGTGGACAACTGGTGATTAGAGAAAATGAATACTTAATTCATGTTCAATAGTTTACCTAGGCCATAGCAAAAATTATTGGAACCTGAAAATCAGCATTGGAGCTGTTAAAACCTTGCTCTTTTAGTTTTGAATTAACACTTTTTTCTCTAATGACTTGCATGTGTGCAGAATAAAATTATTTTGCAGCAAAGTATATTTAATAGAGATTGGAAGGTGAGTTAACAATACATTCCACTTTTAACCACCTCCCACCCGGCCACTGTATATATACATCCGGGTGGGAGCCTCACCGTTCTGACTGGACGTTCATTTACGTTCTTCAGAACGGGTGTTGACAGGATCCAGCCGAGCACAGATCGGGATATGGGCGCCGTGATTGGCCCTCCCGATCATGTGACGGCTGTGTCCAGTCACAGCCGTCACAATGTAAACAGAGACACGTGTCTCTGTGTCAGTTCTCCCCCCCGCCGAGCTCAGTGAGAGCTCAGTGCGGGGGGGGGGGAAGCTGCAGCTATGTGACAGCTCTCTGTATGAATATGATTTCATACAGAGAACTCTCACAGATTGCCCCCCCACACAGTGCACCAAGCACCACTGATACCCCTGTCCACATACAAGTCAGTGTCACCATAAAACAGTCCCCAAAACATCTGTATGTCCCCCATCACATCTGTCACAGTCCCCAAAACATCTGTATGTCCCCCATCACATCTGTCACAGTCCCCAAAACATCTGTATGCCCCGTCACATCTGTCACCATACACAAAACATCTGTATGTCCGCGTCACATCTGGCACCATACACAAAACATCTGTATGTCCCCGTCACATCTGTCACAGTGCACAAAACATCTGTCTGTCCTCCATCACCGTCAACACCAAATAAACCCCGATTTGGGTTATTTTTACCAAAGAAATGTAGCAGTATCATTTTTGGTCAAAATTTATGAAGAGAAATTACTTATTTGCAAAATTTTATAACAGAAATAACAGAAACAAAGAAAAAAGCATTGTTTTTCGAAAATTTTCGGTCTTTTTTAATTTGAAGCACAAAAAATAAAAAACCCAGAGGTGAATAAATACCACCAAAAGAAGGCTCTATTTGTGTGAAAAAAATGATAAAAATGTCATATGGGTACAGTGTTGCATGACCTGCGCAATTGTCATTCAAACTGCAACAGCGCTGAAAGCTGAAAATTGGTGTGGGAAGGAAGGGGGTTTAAGTGCCCAGTATTGAAGTGGTTAATATCCTATTAATCCTCAAAAAAATAAAACAAGATTCCAAACCCATTCTACATTTTATTTGGACAATAGGAACACTATTTTGTAAATTCATTTACTTTGCCCAAAAAATTTACTGGTATGATTGCCGACCGCTGATCGGCATTTGACGGCGACAGAGTGACTCTTGTAGGCGAAACGCCGTCATATGACGGCGGCTGCCAGATCGTGCACAGTGAGCGCGCGCGCACCACCGGAGGCGCGCCCACGCGCTCACTGTGTCCGGGGAGGGCCAGGGAGCGGGTGCAGCAGATTCGATCTCCGCCGGCTACCTGCGATGCCCCCCCCGGAGTGAAAGAACGGAGGTCCGTGTAAGTAAACACGGACCTCCGTTCTGTGAGGGGGGAAGGACTGTGATCACAGCCTTCCTCTACATGGAAGCTGTGATCACTTCCCTTCCCCTGTTAGGGCAGCCCCCATACAGTAAGAACACACCCAGGGAACACAGTTAACCATTGGAACGCCCCCTGCAGGTTAACCCCTTCACTGCCAATGGCATTTACACAGTAATCAGTGCATTTTTATAGCACTGATCGCTGTATAAATGCCAATGGTCCCAAAAAAGTGTCAAAATGTTCCGACATGTCCGCCCTAATATCGCAGTACCGCTAAAAATCGCAGATCGCCGCCATTACTAGTAAAAAATAAAAAATAAATAAAAACCCCAGAAATTAATTCTCATCATCCGTAAACGCGACCACTTTTGCGCAAACCAATCAATAAACGCCGATTGCGATTTTTTTTAGCACAAATATGAGGAAGAATATAAATCGGCCAAAACCGATGAAAAAAATTTTTTTTTAATATTTTTTGTTTGGATTTGTATTTTAGCAAAAAGTAAGAAATTTGGGTTTTTTTGCAAAATTGTCGCTCTTCTTTTGTTTATAGCGGCGATCAGAAATGACGCAGCGATGATCAAATACCACCAAAAGAAAGCTCTATTTATGGGAAAAAAGGACGCAAATTTCGTTTGGGTACAACGTCGCTCAACCGCGCAATTTTCAGTTAAAGCGACGCAGTGCCAAATCGCAAAAAGGGCTCTGGTCCTAAAGGGGGAAATCCTTCCGAGGCTGAAGTGGTTAATGCTGCAACATTTTTCACAGCACTTTACAATATGGTTAGAAGTGCCGTGCTCTAAAGAGCTTAGAATCTAAAAAAAAAATTAAATTGGACACACCTTAAATGTCATAGTGTACAACAGGGACAAATATAAAGTGAACACTAACCATGTCAGACATTTTAAGGTATAGCAACTCTCACCACCCCACCCCCATCAAAAGCTTAAGTGCAGGATTAGGCTGGGTTCACACTAGTCTGAGAATCGGACCGACATTAGGAGTACAAGTCGCATTACATCACAAAATCAATGATTCCCTATGAGAGCCGTCTTAACTGATCCGACACAAGTCGGACCGACTTTGAAAAAGGTTCCTGTACTACTTTTGTTTGACTTTGATCCTATTTCAGCCCATTGAAGTCGGATCAAAGTCAGATCAGTGTCTTAACTGATCCGATGTTGGCATGTGTCTTGTGCTCTGAGGATCTTGAAGGCATGGGGTCCCCCTCCAAGAGCATACAGGCCCTTTGGTCTGGTATGGATTTTAAGGGGAACCCCACCTGAAAAAACAGCATAGGGTCCCCCCCAAAAATATGGGGAGTATGGGTGCTTTGCACCCCCTTATGACGTCACGGGGGGGCATGATGGGGGAAGTCAGCAGGTGGTCCCACCCCATGTCAATATAAGTCAACGCACAGCTGCAGACACCATTCGTGCGGGAGATCATGTCGAGTCAACATGGGAAGAAGAACAGAGGGAGAAGACAGCAGAGATGACCCGACAAAAGAGAAGAAGATGCTGCAAAAGAGCAGAAGATGTCGCGAAAAGGGAGAAGAACCGGCAGAAGAAAGAAGATGCCGGACAGGGGAGAAGAAATTGGAGGGAGAAGACACCGGAGCTGATTGAATAAATTACTTTAAAAACCCATGTAGAGTTTATTTTTACACTTTTTTTTAGGTTAATGGGTACAATGTACCCAATACTCATTCACATAGGGTGGGGAGCCAGGATCTGGGGGCCCCCTTATTAAAGGGGGCTTCCAGATTCCGATAAGCCCCCCCGCCCACAGACCCCGGCAACTACCAGCAAGGGTTGTTGGGAAGAGGCCCTTGTCTTCATCAACATGGGGGCAAGGTGTTTTGGGGTGGGGGCGCAGAGCCCCCCTGCCCCAAAGCACCCATACTCTCCATGTTGAGGGCATGTGGCCTGGTATGGTCCGGGGGGGGCGCTCACTTGTACCCACCCTCTTTCCTGGCCTGCCAGACTGCATGCTCGGATAAGGGTCTGGTATGGATTTTGGGGGGACCCTGTGCCATTTTTTCGGCGTGGGGTTCCCCTTAAAATCCATACCAGACCGAAGGGCCTGGTATGCTCTTGGAGGGGGACCCCATGCCGTTTTTTTTTTTAAGTTGGTGGGGGCTCCCCTTCAAGATCCCCAGAGCACAAGGTGCCTGGTATTGTCAAGATCAAAGTCGGATCCCGTTCACAGAAATCGGACCAATGCAGGTCCGATGCAGGACCGTTGTAGGACACAAGTCACAGAGCAAAGTAGGATCAAAAGTCTGACCGTTTTTATGTCGGATAGTGTGAACCCAGCCTTAAACAAACAAAACAGACAAGATATAAAATTTGACAAAGTAAAAGGTAGCACAATAACTACACCCTTCTAAATTCCCACACACATACATTTCCGATTAGAGTTAGCAGAAAGCTTTATTTTTATAAAAAAAATGATTTAGGAAACTAGATCAGCATCAGGAGTTATCTAACACGTGAGATTTGTAAGTAACAATCAAAAGAGAAGGGTCAGCTGATGCTCACAAATAAGAAATGCATGGTCACACTGGACAAAGACACACAAAAATCCACTTTTGAGGGCCAAAATGCAAAACAATTACAGCAAACAGACAAAACATTCATCAAACCACAGCCCCGGTAAGGGTCATTATGCACACTATAGCACCCTGCCCCCAAAACAAACCACACTAGTGCAGGCCTTTATATAATATAGGTTGGATTGATAGCACACCTACACCCACCCAATAAAGGACACGCCCACCAGTGTAATTAATTCTGTCTCTTCATGTATGCCTCAAGTTCTCACACCTGTTGATCAGGAACACACACTTTTGGCAAATGAAAGAATGCATCAGCTATACAAGCACATGTATCTGTGCAGTGTATAATGGAAAAGGTCAGATGTCCAAGTCTCTGGCCATGATCAGTGATACCAACAACAAAACAATTCAAGTTGTAAGTTGTTGGGCATGTGGAGGGTACAAAGCAGGAAATGTCAACTTTGTCACATCCATGCCCACCCATCCGCCATCCATGCATCTGTGCTCACCCATCCATGCCCACCCATCCGTCACCCATGCATCCATGCTCACCCATCCGTCACCCTTGCATCCATGCTCACCCATCTGTGCTCACTCATCCGTCACCCATGCATCCGTGCTCACCCATCCATCATCCTTGCATCCGTGCTCACCCATCCGTCACCAATGCATCCGTGCTCACCCACCCGTCCCCCATGCATCCATGCTCACTCATCCGTCACCCATGCATTTGTGCTCATTCATCCGTGCTCACTCATCTGTCACCCATGCATCCGTGCTCACCCATCCTTGCTCACTCACCTGTCACTAGAGTTGAGCGAACCCGGACTGTAAAGTTCGGGTCCGTACCGAACTTTGGGGTGTCCGGGACCCGGACCCGGACTTTTCAAAAAAAGTCCGGGTTCGGGTCCGGGGTTCTGGTAATTTTAATGAAAAATCTTAAAAATGCTGTAAAAAAGCCCAGGACGGTCCTAGAGGTCTGCAAAAGGAAGGAAAACGTGGGTAAGGGTGGGACAAGTGCCCTACAAAGAAATGGGGACAGGGAAATAACTTTAAATATTTAAAAAAAAAATAAAAACATAAAAAATGCAAAAATGGAGATCATCTTCAAAATGGGTCTGAAAAGTATTAATTAACATTAGAGGCCATAGAACTGTTCTAAAATCATCTTCAAACTGTGTCAAAAAAGTATAAATAAGCCGGGAGTACCCATATCACTGTTCTGCAAAATGTGTGTATCACTTTAAATGAAACCAGGAATCATTGCACATCTCTTCTGCACAATTATTTCAAGTCTGTGTGTCACTTTAACCACTTAAGGACCGGAAGGATTTCCAG
>BLSH010558206.1:6565-18940 GCA_018402905.1 Glandirana rugosa
CTTTCCTTTTAATGCCATTCATAAACTATTGTTAAAAGACAAAAGGACCGAGTCGGGGTACAGTCGTGTGGAGCCCTAAATTGATTGTATGTTATACCCTCCCGTTCTATTTGACGTTCTTATCTGTGGTCCACGACGAGTCTTTTTTAAACTGTGAGTCTTTCTTGTCTCTTATGGGGATCTACTTTACCTCTCATTCTGTTGTACAGGGAGGATAAACCTTCTGGGTTCCCTTCCCAGACGGGTCCAGAGCATAACCAATGGTTCTATACGTTTTCAATGACATACGGTTGTAACTTTTGCATATCTTGGTAACCAATACGAGACCTGGGCAGACCCTTCCCTTGGGTCTTCCAAATAGGAGGGACATGTTGTCTTACTCTCCATTTCATCTAGGGGTATTCTCTGTTCTTTCTGAGTGTCAAATTTTTTCTGAGCAGCACCTGGTGTCTATTCTTGCAGTTTATCTTGCCCTCCCATATTGTATGTTAGTTAAATCCCGAGGTGTGCTGACATGGGGCTGAGCCAGGAAAACAGAAAATTGTTATCAAATACTTACCGTAATTTTCCTTTCCTGGCTCTGCCCCATGGCAGCACATTCCCACCCGGGTCCGTCGCAAGCTAGTTACAGAACACTGTCTCCAGGTACTGCTGTCCTTTTATGCTCTGTTAAAGGGATGTCCTATACGGGGTCAAGGGGGCGGGGTTGACCCGAGGTGTGCTGCCATGGGGCAGAGCCAGGAAAGGAAACTTACGGTAAGTATTTGATAACAATTTTCCGTTATTATAGTTTTTGGCTGCTGCTATTTCTGATGCTCAGTTATCACTTCTCCTCAAATATCATATTTGGTTGTCGCTGCTGTATGAAAGCCAAGCAATTATGTAAAGGTAAAATAAATAAATAGATGTGCAATTTATGCGATGACAGAATATGGCGTTACTGATGCTGTCCCCAAGAGTCATAACAGCTTTAAACAGTAAATGATCTGTGTTCAGGGATTTTAACAAACCTTGTTGCAGATAACTTTTGTTATTCTGAAGAAATAGTTGTTTGTCTGTGTTCATGTGCAAAGTGAATGTGTATGGGAGTGGTTTTATAATTATCAATCAGCTGCTGCACCTGCAAGGCACTACTAAGGAAAGTTGCAGGGTCTGCATCCCTTTAGACATGATTTTCCTTTGGGAGTATCTCACCAAAAATGGCATTTCTGTTGCAGGGGATGTTCAAAATCTGATTTGTATCTTAGTGCAGGTTTCTGGAAAAATCAGTGAGCCAATCACACAAGCAGGAAATGACATTTTTAGGGGGCATTTTCTACACCATTTGTGTACAGAATACCACCAGGTAGCCACATTGCATTCCATTTTACAGAAATTGACAGTGCTGCAGATTGAAAAGGAAAGGTCATTTTAATAACATTCACTTACAACATGACGTGTTGCAATTGTATATGCTACATTATTATTTGTTTTAACTTGATATTTTCTTTTTCCCACGAAAGTGGAGTTACCCTTTTCATGGTCATCGCTAAAAAAGAAAATGAGTCTCCCATTGATTTCAATGGGGTTCAGATTCTGGACCAGAAATTAAAATAATAACTTTTCCCGAACCAGGGTACATTTGTCTCATCACTAGGGATGGGCAAACGGTTTGGGCCAAACTTTCGTTGTTCGGACGTTCGGTGAGCAGCCGAACAAACGGGATGTTCGACCATTTGTTCGCCCCGAACGAACCACAATGCAATGCAGCACTGAACAGTGCATTGCAAGCCCTGATTGGCTGGAGTAGTGAAAGCACTGTCATCATGACTTTATCCAATCATGGCTCATTCCCGCCCCACAGTATAAAAGTATTCTTTCAATGGCAGCCATTTTCAGTGTGATTTCTGCGTGGAGAGAGATAGAACAGGGCTCTGTTCTGTGCTATTAGTTACTTAGTGTGCTAAACTGTACTATTGTACTTCAATTGTCAGTGTAGAATATTAGTTTAGCGTCAGTCTGGGGATAGTGTGAGTGTAGTGAGAAGGACCATCATTCAGCTTTGCATAGTGTGCAGCTAGAGTAGGGACAGCTCAGATAGTTTCACAGTGTAGTGAGACTGTGTCATTCATACATACATTAGTGTATATGTAAAGTAGAAACAGCTCAGATAGTTGTAGTGTAGTGTAGTGAGACCGTGTCACTAATCTTTTTTTACTGCGCAGCTAGAGTAGGGACAGTTCAGATAGCATCAGTGTAGTGACGGTTGAACACCGTATATTTGATTGTGTTACTGCAAGTTTAACGCCATTTACTTCTGTGTGTGTTACTTCGAGTTTAACACCATATAGTTCTGTGTGCGTTACTGCCAGTTTAACGCCATATAGTTCTGTGTATGTTACTGCTAGTTTAATGCCATGTAGTTTTGTGCATTACTGCAAGTTTAACGCTATTTACTTCTGCGTGTGTTACTCCCAGTTTAAAGCCATATAGTTCTGTGTGCATTACTGGCAGTTTAACGCCATATCGTTTTGTACGTTACTACAAGTTTAACGCCATTTACTACTGTGTGTGTTACTGCCAGTTTAACACCATATAGTTTTGTGCGTTACTGCCAGTTTAACGCCATTTACTTCTGTGTGCGTTACTGCCAGTTTAACGCCATATAGCTCTGTGTGCGTTACTGCCAGTTTAAGGTTATATAGTTTTGTGTGCTTTACTGCCAATTTAGCGCCATATAGTTTTGTGCATTACTGCAAGTTTAACGCCATTTACTTCTGTGTGCATTACTGCCAGTTTAACGCCATATAGTTCTGTGAGTGTTACTGCCAGTTTAACGCCATATAATTTTGTGCGTTGATGCAAGTTTAACGCCATTTACTTTTGTGTGTGTTACTGCCAGTTTAACACCATATAGTTTTGTGCATTACTGCAAGTTTAACACCATTTACTTCTGTGTGCGTTATGCCAGTTTAACGCTATATAGTTTTGTGTGTGTTACTGCCAGTTTAACGTCATATAGTGTTGTGCGTTACTGCAAGTTTAACACCATTTACTTCTGTGTGAGTTACTACCAGTATAACGCCATATGGTTCTGTGTGCGTTATTGCCAGTTTAACACCATATAGTTTTGTGTGCGTTACTGCCAGTTTAACGCCATATTGTCATGTACTGGTAGGAGGCCAAGATGCTGGGAGGGCTCCCCTTGCGGCTGAGTGCAGCACACCCCTGGAGGTGGTACAGGGATTGTCGTGCCCACAGAAGCACAGGTTGCCTGGTAACTGGAGACTGGTAGCTGAAGTAGGAACAGGCTGGCTGTGCTGAGGGGCTGGTGAGCGTGGATGGCCGCGGGGGTACTGGAGCAAGTTGAAGAGAAGAGCCAGGAGCGAGGTCGGGGATCAAACACAGGAAGGCAGTCCGTACTGGTTCAAGTAGAGTAAACTGGAGCAAGCCGGGTCATACACAAGAGGCAGATCCAAGAGAAGTCTGTGAGCCAATCCAAGGTCATACACAGAGGAGGCTAGAGGAGCGGAGTCATGGTGCAAGCCAAAGGGTCAAGCCAGAGAATCAGGAAAAGCAGGGAGCAGGTCAGAGCAAGCTGGGTCAGTAACGGGTAATCAAACAGGCTGGATACACAGGCAAAGGAACACAGGAAGCTGACGATAAACCAGCGATGTGTTGCTCTCAGCAGCAGGCTTAAATAGGCTATTTGGCTCCAGGATCTGTCATGCTATGCGCGTGCCTTCGCACATGCATGAACATGCGATCGTGAATGTGCAATCGCGGCATCACATCTTCTATTGTGTCTGCCCACGCTGGTGCACATCTGCCCGCGCCGATTCGCAATTCTTCTGCCGATGTGCATGAGGGGGCTTCTATTTCCTTGGCACATATAGTTTTGTGCATTACTGCAAGTTTAATGCCATTTACTACTGTGTGCGTTACTGCCAGTTTAACTCTATATAGTTCTGTGTGCGCTACTGCCAGTTTAATGCCATTTACTACTGTGTGCGTTACTGCCAGTTTAACGCCATATAGTTTTGTGCATTACTGCAAGTTTAACACCATTTATTCCTGTGTGCATTACTTCCGGTTTAACACCATATACTACTGTGTGCGTTACTCCCAGTTTAACGCCATATAGTTTTGTGTGCGTTACTGCCAGTTTAACACCATATAGTTTTCTGCGTTACTGCAAGTTTAATGCCATTTACGTCTGTGTGCGTTACTACCAGTTTAACGCCATATAGTTTTGTGCATTACTGCAAGTTTAACACTATTTACTTCTGTGTGCATTACTGCCAGTTTAACGCCATATAGTTCTGTGTGCGTTATTGGCAGTTTAACACCATATAGTTTTGTGTGCGTTACTGCTAGTTTAACGCCATATAGTTTTGTGCGTTACGGCAAGTTTAACGTCATTTACTTCCGTGTGCGTCACTGCCAGTTTAACACCATATAGTTTTGTGCGTTACTGCAAGTTTAACACCATTTACTTCTGTGTGCGTTACTGCAAGTTTAATGCCATATAAATCTGTGCATCACTGTATGTTTGACGCATTATATTGCAGTATATTATAGTGTATCCATGGAATGTGTCTGAGTAGTGTGAGTACTCAAATTAAAGTGCACCAAACACCACTTTACATTGATTAAAGTGCATCTATGTACAGATGTCCACTTCTTCTTTACATTTGCTAATAAGCACCGCCCCCTCCCTCCCAATAATGTTTGGGAGGACAAGGAGAGACAGACGTTCCTGTGGCACTGTAAGGGGGCAGCAACAAATGTGTCCACAGGCAAAGGTGGATGTGGTGATCAGTCCTCACGCAGGGCATAATTTACTCTGTTTAGTGAGTTTGCCCGTGCTATCCAGCCACAGCATGCAGAGGAGGTGGTGAAACGGCTTACTAAACCTTCCTCATCCTCTGTCATGCAAGCAGAGACAAGTGTGCAGTCCCCTGCAGTTGCCAAAGTGGATAAACCTGCCTCCTTGTCCACATCTATTCCTGCCATAGCCCCAACATCAGCCATGGAGGAGTGAGCTGAGTTATTTGACCACAGCATCAGCCACTTGCCCTTGATGATGCCCAGCCATTACTGGATTCAAATGTTGGTTCTGAGGTTGAGGATGACAGGAACATGAGCCTAGAGAGAGGGGAGAACACTGGTAGACAAATTGGCATTCATGTTCCCCTAGCTGCAGCATATTGCCAAGTTGTCTCCAGTGGTAATGATGATGATGAAGATGGAGGAGATGGAGATGATGATGATGATGAGGTCACTGATGCAACTTAGGTGCCAGATAGAGCAGAGGAGGAAACTGAAGTTCAGGTGGCACAACCCCAAGGAGGCCGACATCAAGAAAGAGTAGAAAGCAGCCACCATATCCCATCACATTCTGCAGCTGTTATCTCCCGGCCCACTTCCCAAAGCTCAGCTGTCTGGGCCTTTTTCAGCACATCTGCAGCAGTTCACAGTCTATCTATCTGCAAACTGTGTCTCAGGCACATCAAACGTGGCAAAAACACCAGCCATTTGGGTACCACATGCTTAACAAGGCATGTAACGTTCAACCACTCAGCACGTTGGCAAGAACACCTAAAAGCCACACAAAAGGGGCACACCTCTGTCCCTCCTCCTCCTTACCCACTTCAGTCTGCCCCTGTTGTACCGAGTCATGACCCCTCAGAAGCCTCCACTGACAGGGACGATAGTATAGATCAGGGTGTTCCAGGTCCTAGCAGCACATCTGCCAGCAGCACACCATAAAATTTTAGACTGTAGCCGGCAAATTTTTCTGCTCCATCTGCTGCAGCAGAAAAAAAAATACAGTCCCTGCCACCCACATGCCAGTGTCTAAATGCAAACTTGTCAAAGCTGTTGGCTTTCCAACTTCTGCCTTTTAGCCTAGTGGATTCTGCCCCCTTCCGTGAATTTGCACCATGTGTCGTACCACAATGGCAGGTTCCCAGTCGCTACTACTTTTTACGGAAGGCTGTTCCATCTCTCTACCATCACGTGAAAGGGAATGTTCTGGCATCGTTGGGCAAGGCAGTCAGCCACAAAGTCCACCTTACTGCTGACACGTGGTCCAGCAAGCATGGGCAGGGACGATATATTTTGTTCACAGCACACTGGGTATCACTGCTTGCAACTCGGAAGGATGCAGGACAGGGCTCGGTGCTGCAGCTTGTTGTGCCCTCACGTCTCCATACAGCTGGTGGTGATGATGCCAGGCCTGTGAGCTCTACCCCCTGCTCCTCCTCCTCCGTTACCTTCTAAGGGTTATTCCATGAGTCAGGCTAAAAGGTGACATGCAATGCTTCAGCTGGTATGTCTAGGGGACAGGAACCACACTGGAGCAGAGATTCTTGTAGCTCTGCAGGGACAGGCCCAGAGGTGGTTCACCCCATGCCAGCTGGAGCCAGGAATGGTGGTGTGTGATAATGGCTTAAACCTCCTGTCTGCCCTTAGACAGGGAAAGTTGACACATGTGCCATGGCTGGCACATGTCCTCAATTTGGTGGTGCAGTGTTTCCTAAATACGTACCCAGGGTTGGAAGAGCTGGCCAGAAGGGTCTGTAGCCATTTCAGGCTGTCATACACAGCCAGTGCTCGGTTGGCTGAAATTCAGCGGGAATTCCACCTGCCCGTTAACTGCCTGATTTGTAATATGCCCACCAGGGGGAACTTGAATTTGCAATGCTGCAGTGGCTATACATGCAGCAGTGGGTCGTCAATAAGTACCTGTACTAGTAGGGCACAATGACAGGCTCAGGCTGCCTCAGCTTTTTTTTCCCATGCCAATGGCTGATCATTAAGGATGCATGCCCTGTACCATCACCATTTGAGGAGGCCACAAGGATGGTGAACCGTGACAGTGCATGCTTCAGTGACACAATCTCTGTTGTTTTCTTGCTGGAGCAGACTCTGCATGGCATTATGGAGGCAGAGCTGCAGGAGGAAAAGGAGGACTTCCTTTCCTCTCAAGACCAACTTTATCCAGACACCATTATTCCTATGCTACAGAACACACAGGAGGAGAGAAGGTAGGAGGACGAGGAGGAGGATTCTGGCACTTTCATAGGCTTTGAAGAGGAGGAAAACATGCGTCAATCTGTAAGCGATCGTTTTCCAACCCCAGGACCCCTGGGAGTAGTACGTGGCTGGTAGGAGGAAGTTCCAGATGCTGTCATCCTGAGTGACCCCAAGGAGTCTGCTTCTCAAGCCTCGGCAAATTTGAGGTGCATGGGCAACCTCATTCTTCAAAGCCTGCGAAAGGACTCAAGAATACGTGGCATAAAGGAGAAGAATCATTACTGGTTGGCAACCCTCCTTGACCATCGTTATAAGGGGAAGGTCTCAGAACTCATCCCGTCCCCACAGAGAGTGCAGAAGATTAAGTCTCTTGAGGACACGTTAAAGAGGATTTTATTGAACATTTTTCCCGACTCCAGTAGGTTACATTGTCATGGAAAGCGTAGTTTTGAGGCTTCTGTTGGTCAAGAGAGAAGCGTTGGAGAAGGCGTCCACCTAAGTGAGGCATTTCGTAATTTTTTTAGTCCTTGCTGCCCAGGGCTGTCACCTTCCACATTCCATCGGCAGCATCTGCATCACATGGTGGACGATTACCTCTGGGCCAAAACAGAGATGGAGAGCTTTCCAGTTGACAATCCACTGGCTTACTGGGTCATGAGAATAGACCACTGGCCAAAACTTGCCCAGTATGCTATTGAGTTGTTGGGCAGATAATTCTGTTGGTTGCAGGCTGGTCAGTAAGTTGAGCTGAAAATTTTCTTTGGCTTTGTTTGACATGCGTCACCCCTCCATGTGCTCTTTAATGCAAAGGCCAGTTGTAGGTGTGGGCAGTGACCATTTGTTTGTACTTTTGAGGTTGTACAAACTATGATCCATGGGGAATATTTCTAATAATGTTTTTATTTTTACAATAGATAGTAATCATTTTATTCTTTCTTTATAAATATATGTAAATATCTATTTCGTTTCATTTTGAAAAGCAATAAACATTTGATGAGTTATGGCCTCACAAGAGCCATGGTTTGATATTGAATCCAAGTCCGGCTCCCTTCTTTTCAGAATTTATAGGGTCATATACATATAAATGCCACTGCCCAGTTTAATCTATGTGTACGTTGGGAATCATTCTAAAATTCTGGGGATTTGTTTTTATTCTGTTGCCTTTTTGAGCACTTACACTGACTCCTATCACAGATTGTCTTAAAAACATTCTGGAAATGGAAGCTGTCTGAAATTAGATTTTTGTAAATAAAAAAACAACAACATTGAGGTATGAAAAATAATGCTATTTTCATGTGCTTTATGCATTAATTTTATGTCCTTGATTTTTTTTCTAATAACTGTGTGTATGACAGAGACCTGGCAGTAACCTCAATATTGCAGGGTTGCTAGGAATTAATTTGAGACATTTTTCTACCCACTCTCTTCAAAGAGTAAACATTCCCTGCAAATACTAAGATGACTAATTCATATTAGTAATACAATATTATTTTCCTGGGGGGATGAGTGTGACAGATATGCCTTGCAGATGATACATTTTTGTTTTTGATAATACCACCAAGAAGATATAGTGAAGTGTAGTTATTCTTTTATTTTCTTCTGATTTTTCTTGCACTGTACATCGTAGTTTTATCACTTCATCCTTACACTGTGAAGGGCATTCTGGGTTCTATTTTTTACATTGTACATGTTATCATAAAATGAAGCATTAATATAGAAAAGGATTGGTAATAAGTTTATACTTATAAGAATGGGACACAATAAAAAGAGATACTCTGATGACATATTCATTTTGGATAAATGCAATCAACATTTAGTCTAATAAAAGTACTTAAAGGGTAAGTTCACTTTTGATCACTTTTTTTTTCTAAATTCCAGCTCCCCTATGTACCAATATAGCACTCATATACTTTTTTTTGCAAAAATATCAATGCTTTCCATTAAATCTACAGACACTTACCTTACTGTCCTCCGGCCACGTTTCCAGACGTTTCCATCCGTGATGTCTTACCTTCATACAGACTATATGTAATGACATAGGAAAGAGTTGACCAGCTGACCTCATTAGCACACACCCTGCATCATCCACCCTCCTACCTACTGCCCACTCCCAGGTGCACATTTTTTAAATGAAATGCAATCAATCAGTGATCACCCTTCTCAATAAATTTACAATTAACAATTAGATTGTATTGTGTATGACCATGTTTAAACACCTAAAATTACTAGTTGCGCTTTCAGTATCATTAATTGTTAATGGCACAACACACACAGAAGCAAACACACATTTTGCCATGTGAAAAAAAACGAGGGGCAAATGCTGCAAAACACACAGTAAAAAACACACAGCCCACAAACGCCAAAATGTCCCATTAAACACATGTAGTGCAGCCAATTGAAATCAACAGGCTGCCCTATGCATGTCACAGGAAAAACGGGCCACAAAATGTTCACTCCTACTATGCTAGATGTGAATGGGGCCTGAAAGTGAAATTGGTGTGGTAACACAAGAACAATGAGGCTAAATTCACATCTGTATGTTTCCGTGCATTTCAGAAATGCGCTGCACCAAAAATCGTAGTAAAAAATGCACCAAGCTCCGCTCTAAGAAAAGATCTGGAGCTTCTTTGGGGTGATTGCTGCTTGTAGGGTGGCTCATTAAGGTGGACTCTGAATAGGCCGTGACCGTGGCGGTGTAGGTAGAAGTGGAGGAGGAGGAGGAGGAGGTAGCCAACACTGTTTTTTATTTGTTTGGTTTTTTTTTTTCTAATTGGGGTAGCCCCCAAAATAATGAGACATATTAAAAAAAAACAAGTATACCAATGGCTGTGTGAGGCCGGTCTAAATGTCTATTCTGCACAAGGTACAGACAAGTCTTGTGGGATCCATGCCTGGTTCATTTTAATAAACGTTAGCTTGTCCACGTTGGCTGTGCACAGGCAGCTGCGCTTGTCTGTGATAACGTCCCCCTGCTGTGCTAAACACACGTTCAGACAATACACTGGCTGCAGGGCAGCCCAGCACCCCCAAGGCATAAAGGGCAAGCTCAGGTCATGTGCCCAATTTGTAGACCCAGAAGTTGAATGGGGCAGACCCATCAGTCAGTACGTGTAGGCGTGTGCACACATACTGTTCCACCATGTTGCTGAAATGCTGCCTGCTGCTAAGACGTTGCCTATCAGCTGGTGGTGCTGTTTGTTGTGGCGTGCTGCTGAAAAAGCTTTTCCACATTTTGGCCATGCTAACCCTGCCTTCTGAGGTGCTGGCGGTGCCACAGCTGAATTGGTGACCTCTTCCTCCTCCTCCGCCTTCGCCTTGTGCTTCCACTGAGCCCCCTGTGTCATTTGGGAATGCCCTCAGTAGCGTGTCTACCAGCATGCGCTAGTAGTCGTGCATCTTACGATCACGCTCCAGTGAGGGTATTAAGGACGGCCCGTTGTCCTTGTAATGGGATCCAGCAGGGTGGCCACCCAATAATAAGCACAAGTTACAATGTGGGCAACTCGGCAGTCGTTGAGCAGGCACTGCAGCATGTAGTCGCTCATGTGTGCCAGGCTGCCCAGAGGCAAAGACAAGCTGTCCTCTGTGGGAGGTGTATCATCTGTGTCCTCTGTATCCCCCCAGCCACGCTCCAGTGATGCCCAGAAGCTGCGTTGGGTGCCATCCTACTGTGAACACGGTTCCTCCTCCTCATCATCATCATCCTCATCCTCCTCATCCTCCAGAACTGTGCCCTGGCTTGAAATTGTTTTACCTGGCCTATGCTGGTGCAGGAACCCACCCTCCAAGCCACTTGTAAATGCCTGGCCTGATAGCCGTGGAAATGACCCCTCTTCCTCCTCCTCTTCCTCCTGTGCCACATCCTCTTCCATCATCGCCCGTAGTGTTTTTTCAAGGAGACACAGAGGTAGGATAGTAACGCTGAGAACAGCGTAATCGGCACTGGCCATGTTGGTGGAGTACTCGAAACACCGCAATATGGTACACAGGTCTCACATGGAGGCCCACTTGTCGGTGGTAAAGTGGTGCTGTTCCGCAGAGCGACTGACCGGTGCGTGCTGCAGCTAAAACTCCACTATTGCCTGCTGCTGCTCGCACAGTCTCTCCAGCATGTGCAAGGTGGAGTTCCACCTTTTGGGCACGTCGCATAGGAGGCGGTGAGCGGGAAGGCCGAAGTTCTGCTGCCGCGCAGACAGGCGAGCAGCAGCAGGGTGAGAACGCTGAAAGCGCGCACAGACGGCCCGCACTTTTTGCAGCAGCTCTGACATATCCGGGTAGTTTTTCAGAAATTTCTGCACCACCAAATTCAGCACATGCACCAGGCAAGGGATGTGCATCAAACCGGCTAGGCCAAGAGCTGCTACGAGATTTCACCCATTATCGCACACCACCAGGCTGGGCTTGAGGCTCAGTGGCAACAACCACTCATTGGTCTGTTGTTCAATGCCCGTCCACAGCTGCTGCGCAATGTGGGGTTTATCCCCCAAACATATCAGTTTTAAAACAGTCTGCTGTTGTTTCCCCCTGGATGTGCTGAAGTTGGTGGTGAAGGTGTTACGCTGAGCTGATGAGGAGGTGGTAGAGGAGGAGGAGGAAGCGCAGTAGGAGGAGGAGGCAACAGGAGGCAAAGAGAAATGCCCTGCAATCCTCGGTGGCAGAAAGACATGCGCCAAATGGCTACCCGGCTCAGGCCCACCCGCCACTACATTTGCCCAGTGTGCAGTTAGCGAGATATAGCGTCCCTGCCTGTGCTTACTGGTCCATGTATCAGTGGTTATGTGGACCTTGCCACAGATGGCATTGCGCAGTGCACACTTGATCTCGTCCACGACTTGTTTGTGCAGGGAAGGGATGGCTCACCTGGAAAAGTAGTGGCGGCTGGGAACCACATACTGTGGGACAGCCACCACCATCAGGTTTTTAAAACTGTCCGTGTCCACCGGACGGAATGACAGCATTTCAAAGGCCAGGAATTTTGAAATGCTGGCATTCAGGGCCAGGGATCGCGGGTGGGTAGGGGGGTACTTCCTCTTTCCCTCCAGTGTTTGGGAGATGGAGAGCTGTAAGCTTCCATGGGACCGTGTGGAAATGCTTGGGGACGGTGGCGGACATGGTGGCGTTGCTGTCACATGCTCTGTTTGCTGGGTGGCAGGTGACACTGGCACTGTAGAAGTGGAGGAAGAGGCCGAGGCAGCAGCAGAAGAGGAAGCAGAAGGAGGCCGAGACCTTTCTTGGATTTTGAGGTGCTTATTCCACTGCAACTCGTCCTTTGCATGTAGATGCCTGGTAATGCAGGTTGTGCTCAGGTTTAGAACATTTATGCCTCGTTTCAGGCTCTCATTGCACAGCGTGCAA
>BLSH010558206.1:165407-179916 GCA_018402905.1 Glandirana rugosa
CATTTTGACACTTTTTTGGGACCATTGGCATTTATACAGCGATCAGTGCTATAAAAATACACTGATTACTGTGTAAATGCCATTGGCAGTGAAGGGGTTAACCTGCAGGGGGCGCGCTAAGGGTTAACTATGTTCCCTGGGCGTGTTCTAACTGTATGGGGGCTTGCCTAGCTGGGGAAGGGAAGTGGTCACAGCCTTCATGTACAGGAAGGCTGTGATCACAGCCCTTCCCCCTCACACAGAGCGGAGGTCCGTGTTTACTTACACGGACCTCCGCTCCTTCACTCCGGGGGGGCATCGCGGGTGGCCGGCGGCAATCGAAGCCGCCGCACCCGCTCCCTGGCCCCCCCGAACACAGTGAGCGCGCACGCGCGCTCACAGTGGCTCTGTATCGCGGCCGCCGTCGTATGACGGCATTTTGCGTTACAGAGCCACTTTGTCGCCGTCAATTGCCGATCAGCGGTCGGCAAGCAGTTAAAAAAATATTGTGATGGAACTGTCCAGCACCCAGCTTGGGTGCCTCTGTCAAGATATATTAGCTTTCTCCATTCTGGACCTATGAACCAGGTATTATAGCTGAGTATCCAAGACTAGCCAACAATAGCTTAGATGCATACTGGAACTCTCTTTATTGAAAACTCACACAGAATTGATATACCACACAACTTCAGGTAGTGCCTGATCACATTAACCTAACAATACAAACTGTAAACAGGAATATAATTAAAATAGCTAAGGAATAACCAACATACACATAATGCTCATCTACATCTAGCAACTAATAGCTGACAGTGATCTAATTAACAACTGGCCACCCAGACAGTCCAGCACCTACAACCCTGAGTACAAAGTACAGGGTGGGCCATTTATATGGATACACCTTAATACAATGGGAATGGTTGGTGATATTAACTTCCTGTTTGTGGCACATTAGTATATGTGAGGGGGGAAACTTTTCAAGATGGGTGGTGACAATGGGGGCCATTTTGAAGTCGGCCATTTTGAATCCAACGTTTGTTTTTCAATAGGAAGAGGGTCATGTGACACATCAAACTTATTGGGAATTTCACAAGAAAAACAATGGTGTGGTTGGTTTTAACGTAACTTTATTATTTCATGAGTTATTTACAAGTTTCTGACCACTTATAAAATGTGTTCAATGTGCTGCTCATTGTGTTGGATTGTCAATGAAACCCTTTTCTCCCACTCTTCACACACTGATAGCAACACCACAGGAGAAATGCTAGCACAGGCTTCCAGTATCCGTAGTTTCAGGTGCTGCACATCTCGTATCTTCACAGCATAGACAATTGCCTTCAGATGACCCCAAAGATAAAAGTCTAAGGGGGTCAGATCGGGAGACCTTGGGGGCCATTCAACTGGCCCATGACGACCAATCTACTTTCCAGGAAACTGTTCATCTAGGAATGCTCGGACCTGACACCCATAATGTGGTGGTGCACCATCTTGCTGGAACTATGATGTCGGTGATAGAGAATTGCTGGCCATCAAGTCGGCTTTGGAGGAATGGCGGTACCTCCTGGAAGGAGCAGCTCACTCGGTATTGGCTTTTACTGACCATAAAAACCATAAAAAAACCATATGCTGTGAAGATACGAGATGTGCAGCACCTGAAACTACGGATTCTGTCCTCAGGAGACGTCATTGGATGAAACGCGTCAGATGATACCAGACCAACGCATCGCGTCACTTCCGGTGTTCGCCATAGTTGCAGCTGGAACGCAAGCCCACACGAAGGAAGTTTGTTACAGGCTTCGTTAAAGAACACAGTCATACCAGCAGCGAGCCAGGGAGTGATTTAGGATGCTGTGACCTGCATTTTTTGCTACCTAACTAGGACTCTTGATGCACGTTTGTTGTTAAAAACTTTTTATAATAAATACTGGTAATTTGATTGGTATACACTATGGAGTTATTCCTTTTCTTTTTCAACGTGGATACCACTACCATATACGGAGGACACTGGTAATCTTCACTGTGGACTAAAATATACACCTGGAGAGTAGGATTGATTATCTGGAAGCAAGACCAACTATAATAAAGACCCCGCACTACCCGCCTAGACAGGCGCCTCTGCGCTTTACCCCTGTGTGGGGTGGCGCTGTCCGGTAAGCAGGGTGGTCATAGGGGAGTACGTGTGATTCACAAAAGAAAATCGATGGAATTCACTCAAAGGACACTTGATAATTATTGATTTTATCACCATTTCTCAGTTGTTATTATATACTCATTATATCATTTGCACGGACTGGGAACCACGGGGCTATAATTTATATATTCTTACAATTCTTTTTAACAATATTTTTATATGACAGCATATTGATTGCCATTATCAATTTTGATAGTATTTACAGCACGTTAGGGCACCTTATACTTGTATCCATTATTATCAATAATTATTATTATTATCTATATCTATACCTATATTTATTACTATTATATTATTAACACTTCTTGGCATGGTTTGATACCACACAGTTGTGAATTACTAGGCACTTTATATTTATATTTATATTATTAATTACATTTTTGGTATGGCCCAATATGACAAAGTTGTGATTTAAAAGGATAATGATTTAAGAAAACACTAGTTAATTGTACCATTTTTTATATAAATACACGTTTACAAACCCTATTAGTCATAAAAGTTATTTAGGGCAGCGCCAACCCAGCTCCATAAACATATTGTAAGGGACATATTATTCTAAAATCATCTCCTAGTGCTATAGGGAGAGGTTCCTGCTGCTCCTTTAAGGGACAGCTTATTGTTCTATAATCATCTCCTAGTTCTATAGGGAAAGGTTCCTGCTGGTGCTGTAAAGGACAGATTATTGTTCTAAAATCGTCTCCTAGTTCTATAGGGAGAGGTTCCTGCTGCTCTTGTAAGGGACAGATAATTGTTCTAAAATCATCGCCTACTGTTATAGGGTCAGGTTCCTGCTGTTGCTGTAAGGGACAGATTATTGTTCTAAAATCATCACCTACTGCTATAGGGTCAGGTTTCTGCTTTTGCTGTAAGGGACAGATTATTGTTCTTAAATCATCTCCTAGTTCTATAGGGAGAGGTTCCTGCTGGTGCTGGAAGAGACAGATTATTGTTCTAAAATTGTCTCCTAGTTCTATAGGGAGAGGTTCCTGCTGCTCCTGTAAGGGACAGATTATTGTTCTAAAATCATTGCCTACTGCTATAGGGAGAGGTTCCTGCTGTTGCTGTAAGGGACAGATTATTGTTCTAAAATCATCTCCTAGTGCTATAGGGAGAGGTTCCTGCTGTTGCTGTAAGGGACAGATTATTGTTCTATAATCATTTCCTAGTTCTATAGGGAGAGGTTCCTGCTGGTGTATTGGTATACTTGTTTTTTTGAATATGCCTCAATATTTTGGGGGCTACCCCAATTAGAAAAAAAAACAAACAAACAACAAAAAGTGTTTTCTACCTCCTCCTCCTCCTCCTCCACCACCGCCACTTCCACCTACACTGCCACGGTCATGGCCTAGTCAACCTCTAGGCTCCTACTCCACATCCACATCCACCCCCTTCCCATTTTTATTTTTTTATTTGATTTTAAGTTATTTTCCCTATCCCCATTTTTTTGTAGGGCACTTGTCCTACTCTTACCCCCATTTTACTTCCTTTTGCAGCCCTCTAGCAGTTTCCAGGACTTTTTTACAGCCATTTTTGTGCCGAAAAGTTTGGGTCCCCCTTGACTTCAATGGGGTTTGGGGTCCGGGGCCAAGTTTGGGTCAAGTTCGGTACCGAACCCAAACTTTTTCGCGAAGTTCAGCCGAACCCGCCGAACCCGAACATCCAGGTGTCCGCTCAACTCTATTGGTGTCCCCTTGTCTCAACTCGTCTGATTAAGGATATTGATTGAGTTCCTCCCCCTGTGTACCCCCCCGGATAAAGATACGGGTGTATAAACAGCCATATAAACATTAAACACTTTTAGTTTTAAAGCATAAAACTAGAGCAACCGCGCCAAAAGATTTGTACCCTTTTATCTTGATATGTAAGAGGTCTGGCCATGGTCAAGGTGAATCAGCTCAGTCTGTTCTCTATTTTAGGGCTTAATTGTGGATCATATATGCTCTTTTGTATGGTTGGTCTAGGTGAGAAAAGGAGGAGTCCAGCATTTCGAAAGGAAGGTTCCTGGACTAATTTTTGTGGAGTGAGCAATGTCCAGCGATCTGTGATTATTTCCCCATCTGGAGTGTGTTGAGATGTATAGGTCTGTAGGGTGTTAAAGAGTTTTCATATAGATTACCCATTTCGGGGGGTGAACATGGTGGTGTTTAAGGCAAAGTCCTTCATGTAGTAGGATTTTGAGTCTGCTTCTTGATTAAAACACTGTTTATTTTGTCTACTTTATGGAGGGTACTTGGTGGTTCTCAGTAGTGTGGTTTCATTAGATGGGGAATAGATTTCCTTGTGTTGCGATGTCGGTTTTGGGCCTATGTAATAAAGTTCCCAATTTTGTCCAGAAAAGGGATTGGAAAGGATGTATACTTCCTGTAGTATAGAGGATAAAGGTCTACAAGTTAAGTTTAGTTCTCGGCTGTAGAGTAGTGTGGGGTGGAAAAGAGGCTTTTGCAGTCAGAAGAAGGAATGACCCTGAGGGCATATAGGGAATCTAGGAGTGCTCACCGAAACCTGACCCTTGAAAGTACCTCTGTCTGCTTGGGAGTCAGTCCTCCAGTCGGGCTCTCCGTGGAGCCAGGGATGATGTTGGGCTGTTGTTCCTTGGCGTGTTTTGGATTGCTGGTGGATATCTTGGGGCGAGAGAACGTCGGCAGCTGGGTCCCCGCTGACCTGCCTCTCTTATGTCTTCCATCTAGGAGACTTGTCTTAGAAGTGGCGTGCGAATGTCGCTGTACCAGTCAGGGAGTTCTATGATTGGAATGTTGAGGGTGTTACAGAAGTTCTCCAGGTCTTCTGGGACTCTGAGGTTCGCAGCGCAGCCTTGGTTACTCGCTGACAGGCAGAAGGGGAACTTCCATCGGTAAGCAATGGATCTGGAGCATAGGAAATCTAGGAGAGGTCTTAGTTCCTTTCTGCGCTGCAGTGTTATGGACGATAAGTCCTGAAAGATTTTGATTTCCGTGCCATGGGCTAGAATGTGTCCCCTGTCACGGGCCCTCCTGAGTATTTCCTCCTTCTAAGGAAAGCTGACTAGGCAGCACACAACATCTCTCGGGGGGTCAGTGTCTCTTCCCCTAGGTCTGAGTGCTCTGTGTAGATGTTCCAACTCTATGGGTGCATCTGGCGGTCTCCCCAGGAGATCGCTAAAGATGGCTATCGTGGCTTGTGTGAGCTGGTTGTGTTCAATTGACTCCGGGAGGCCTCTTACCCTCAGGTTTCATCTCCTTCCTCGGCTGTCAAGGTCCTCGATATGTCGATGGAGTTCACGCAAGTGAATCGAGTGTGATTCTGCCATTTGTTGGACCTGGCATAATGCTGCATCATGATGGGCTGTTGTTTTCTCTACCTCCCCTACTCTGTTATTCATCAGGCGAATGTCCTCTTTCAGACCTGATATAGCAGCCGAGAAGGTTTCTTTTATGTCTGCTGCTATGGCGTGAAGGTCTCCCAGACTGGGGGCTGCCATGACAGAAGCGCTCATTTCTGCGTGTCCGTTTCCTCTCTGCCTTTCCGGGCTTGTGCTAGGGGAGCGCAGTTGTGCAGTTGTGGCCTGCTGGCTGGACCCTGTGCTTCTCTGCCTCTGGGAGAGGAACAGTTCTGGGATACTGCCGCTCGCCTGATGACCCTCGTCTCTGAGTGATCGGGATCTTTGTGCTGAATCGCTCCGATGCTTTCCTCTTGTCATTCCCTGTTGAGGGTCTCCTTACTTGTTGAACTGTGACTTTGCGGTGACGGAGATTTCAGACTAAGCCGCCATTACTACCCGGGACTGTGCTGCGCCTACTAGGGCCCTTTTCATGGGATCTGGGGGTGGCTAGGGAATTGCGGAATTTTGGTTTCTTTTGTACAGCCTGGAATGGTCCGTTATAGGGTTAGAGGTTGTGATTGTAATGACCTCTCCAGGCTTCAACAGGCCACAAATCAAATCTGGGATTGCTGTCTTCTATAACGCGGTCAGTAAATCTGGAGGCGCTCTTTGAGGAGGTGAGGTACTAGGGAGTTGCCAGGTGTATAGATGTTGGGCGGATGGTGGCTAGGGTTTCCCAGAACCACACCGTTAGAACCAGGCCCCTTAGGAGGAGATGTGCTGGGGTGTTTGTGTCCCAGGGAGCAGCCAAATAAGTCAGAGGCAGGTGGATGGCGGCTGGGATGTCTAGTAGTCACACCGTTAAGTCCGTACCTCCTAGGCTGCAAAAGCTGCGGCCTCAATTTTTACCATTGCGGTCGGCAGCCACCGATGAAACGGGGAAACCACATCATATACTTTGGGTGTGTATCTCGGTGCGGTAAAAAAAAAAACTAAAATTTCAATGTGAAATGGAGAAAACAATGGCCATTACCAACCTAGCAACTGACTCCTTTAGGAAAAGGTGGGAGCCCTGGTTTACACATCCCAAGTGTTCAGTTGATAGTAAATTATGATAGTGAACCCCTGCCTCAGTGACTGGTCCCCCCCCCCTTCTCCCACCCCATCACCCCTATTCCTTTACGTTCAACAACAGTGTCAACAAGATCCATAGAGGCACCACCAAGTTGTAACTCTCTCATGTACCAGTTGGAATGATAACTAATCCTTGTGCTTGTCTGATGGTTATGGCGCACCCTCTAGAGCGCAGCTTGATCCCAAAAGGGGGGCCCTGGACGGAAGCGCCATACTAGTATTAGGCAAATTAGTATTATACTAACACTGTACATTAAGGCAAGCCTGGTCGTACTCACATTGCATGATTCCATCTGTAACCACATTGTCAAGAGAGAGAGTGTTCGATATTGTTTTATATTTTACACCTTGTACTTTGATATTTATATACCTCTATGTGATACAATATTCAATTGTTGTATGTTTACTCTATACTTTGAAACTCAATAAAAACGATTGAAATTAAAAATAAAAAAATCACTGCTCATTTAAAAATGACGTTTTTCACAAACTTTTTTTTCATTGATACATGTCCCCCAGGGCAGGACCCAGACCCCTATAACCATTGTATACCCTGTTACTTGCATATAAGCCTTTAAAATGGGCACTTTTAATTTTTGACGTTCAGGTCCCATTGACTTGAGGCTCGGTTCACACTGCAGCGATGAGGGAACCCTACGAATCCACTGCGGATTCCCGCATTGCTTGCCTCACAGTTCACACTGACCTATGCGAACTGAAGGGAGGTGTCAATACATTGTTAATGACACCCCCTTTTCAGTTTGCATATCGCAGTGCGAACGGAAAACTCGCACAGGAATCGGATTACATGGTTATGATCTGATTCTGACCCTGCGATAAAAAAGGGTCCCTGTGCAAGTTTGATCCAATTGCGATGCATATTCAGCCATACAATCTCTATGGCTGAATCTGCATTGCACAGAGATCGCATATGACTCACACTGCAGTGTGGTGCGAACCATATGCGATCTCTCAGATCGCAGCAGTGGGAACCCAGCCTTATTAGAGGAACAAGTCTTTATACGTTGGACTCTTCCCCCTTCCACGAATGTAACTGCTACACTGTTGAGAAACTGTGTAAGATTTTGTAGTGCAGTCAGTATGCTAGATACAACATCCAACATACGATTTGAGCCGATCGATCGTACGATCATTGTCCCGTGTGTACGAGGCTCTAGTCTCTAGGACTCTGAGGCAGTGTTATATTTGGGTGCTATTCCAGCTGGATTATTAATAGTGATGTGCAAATAAACTTTGGTACGATTCATGGGCTATTTAACTTATTGCAAAATATGTAAATTGCAGACTTTGATCCCATGTGCATTTAAAACAATGTTAGTCAAAATTCAAAATCAATCCTGGATATTTTAGGCAAGGCAAATAGGCAAGGGGTTGTCAAGTAAAGGGCATAGGGGTGAGTACTGTACCAAAGCAAAAATACACTTTAGAAAATACAGTTCAGCACAGAGAGGGTCCTTCTTTTTATGTGAATCTGAGGGTGACATGGAAACACCAATCCTTTCAATTATATGCTTGGGAGAACATTTCTAGCTGTATGCATGTTGCAGAAAAGACTGATTCTCACAGCCAGCATCAGCGACACTATATTCTGACATCACATATTTTGCATGTGTAAAACTTTTTTTTTAATTTTACATTTTTGATTGGCTTAAATAGGGCAAAAGAAGCACTCAAATCTGAGGTAATGGTATGCATTGACTAGTGGGAGTAGCAGCATCAATATATCTAAAACATATATGAAACTGTACTTTAAAAATAATAAAACTTAAATTGATATTAAACTTCATGTTTTGTTTTATATATGTGACCTTAACAATAACCTTCATCAAAAAGCCTAACCTGTTTTTTCCCATGTACTCCCAGCTATAGGACTACATTCCAGTTTCTGAATGCTGTCTGTGCCCACATGCACAAGCCTGGGGCATTAGAGGATGCTGCAGCTTCACCTCGAGTGCACCTTGCTTGATATGACCCCCCCCTCATCTGGAAGAAAACTCTATTATTTACAAGATTTTTGCACTGAGTTATTCCTCTTTCCTACATGTAGAAAGAAATATATTTAAATATATAAATTCATAAAAGGGGGTGTAGCCGGGCATGTAAGTGGAACAGCCTCACAGAGCTCCTGCTACCAATCCTGCCATTAATCCAGGTGATATTGGTATCATTTCAGCACCACAAGACAAATCGATTGACATCTTCCCCGACCAGATCCGAGCCATGATGACCTGAGGGGTAAGGGTGAAGGAGCAGCCCTAGAGATCCAACATGGCGCTGCTGCTGGAGTGCCCCGAGGAACTCCACGAGGCTCTGAGAAAAAAAAAGAAAATTCATAAAAGATTATAACTAGAGTTGGTCTGTACCGAACTTTGGGGTGTCCGTGACAAAAAAGTTTGGGTTTGAGTTCTGGGTTAGGGTATTTGATCACGCATGTTGAATAGCTGCAGGGCAGCCAATCAACAAGTGTTTCACTGGTTTGCCCTTAGAAGCCATCACTATGCCTACTAATGGCATGGCTGTGATTGGCCAGTGCATCATGTGACCTAGCCTCTTTATAAGCTGGAGTCACTTAGTGCTGCATGTCACATGCTCTCTGGGTAGTGTAGGGAGAGGATGCTGCCGGCGCTGTGAGGGACAGATTGCAGATATAATAACATCTCATCCTGCATTACAGAACGATCTGATTGTGGACTAGGTAGAGATTTCTACTACTACTGCTTTTAGGGACAGATTGCAGATCTAATAACACCTCATCCTGCATTACAGAATGATCTGACTGGACTAGGTAGAGTCTACTGCTTAGAGGGACAGATTATTGTTCTAAAATCATCTTCAAGTTCTATAGGGTCAGGTTCCTGCGGTTGCTGTAAGGGACAGATTATTGTTCTAAAATCATCGCCTACTCCTATAGGGTCAGGTTCCTGCTGTTGCTGTAAGGGACAGATTATTGTTCTAAAATCATTTTACTTCCTTTTGCAGCCCTCTAGCACTTTCCAGGACTTTTTTACAGTCATTTTTGTGCCGAAAAGTTTGGGTCCCCATTGACTTCAATGGGGTTCGGGGTAAAGTTCGGGTCAAGTTCGGTACCGAACCCGGACTTTTTCCCAAAGTTCGGCCGAACCCACCGAACCCGAACATCCAGGTGTTCGCTCAACTATAATTATAACCTATGAACTATGAAAAGGCATGAATTGCTACAAAACCACAAAAAAAGGAAAACAGTGAATTTTTCTTGTATTTATTTATATTACTATGAATACGGTGTCAGAACTTCGTTATGTGCCACCCAGTCCCCTCAGAGCATTATGTGTCTCCCAGTCCCCCTAGGGTGGCCAGGGTCACCCAGTGACCCCAGAGCATTATGTGTCACTGAGTCCTCCCAGAGCATTGTGTGTTACCCAGCCACTCCAGAGCAACCTCAGATTGTCCGGTGTCACCCAGTGACCCTAGAGTATTATGTGTTACCAAGTCCCCCCAGAGCATTATGAGTCATCCAGTTACCTTGTATTGGCTGGTGTCACCCAGTGACACCAGAGAGGCCAGTGTCACCAGGTAACCCAACAGTGTTATGTGTCACCCAGTCACTCCAGAGTGGTTGGTGTGACCCAGCAATTTTAGAGTGTCCAGTGTCACCCATTGACCAGAGAGTGTTATGTGTCTCTTAGTCACCCTAGGGTGTTATGTGTTGCCCAGTCACCCCAGACGAAGCCAAAAAAATAGAAAAAAATGGTGTGGGGTCCCTCCAAAAATGTATACCAGACACTTATCCAAACATGCAACCTGGCACGCCAGGAAAGAGGAGGGACCAGAGTGTGCCCCCTAAAAACAAGCCAAGCCCTATGCCCTCTACTTAGGGGAGTACTTTGCCAGGGGGATCTCCTCCTGGAAAAGCACCTTGTCCCATGTTGATGAGGACAAAGGCCTCTTCCCCACAACCCTGGCCCAGGTTGTCTGCAGGCAGGGGGCTTATCTGAATATGGAAGCTCCCATTAACAATAAGGAGGCCCCCAGATACTGGTCTCCCCATATGAATTAGTAATGGGCACAAGGAAAAATATCTGCGTCACTTACACCGTCCAGTGTAGTTTTCCGCATTGATCACAGTGTCCAGCAAAGTCGTCCGTATCAATCACGGCATCCTACAAAATCAGTCACATTTGATAGACTGTAAAACAAAAAAATACATTTAAAAAAATTTAAAATTGTTGTTATATAACTTAAAAAACCTGAAAGAAATACAGATAGCATTAGAATTACTTGAGTGAGATGATGAACAAGTGCATTAGTCAAAAGCATGACAGGACATATAGTCCTCAAAGCCATGTGATCCTTAGAGCACGCTCTGCCAGACGGAAGTTGATGTGCAGCAAAAAACAAGCATTATAATGTGTCAGCAATTTATTATGATAGATGACTTTATGTAAACAATAAATGTATATCATTTAAAAATTTGCAAGCCTTCATAACCACTTTATGCCTTCAGCTCTGTACAAATTGATCAGTTTGACAGTAAAGTGTGTTTTATTTTTGCAGTACTACATTGCATTGTCTTAAAGCGGGTTTCCAGCCGAAATATGGCTTTTAAGATAAAAATACCCCTATTCATGCCTCATGCAATGTAACAAAGGTATGCTGTAAACTATGCCCAGTTTTCTATTTGTGCAGCATCGTTTTCTTACTTTGTGAAGTTCCTGCACAACGCGGCCATCTCTAGTTTGGGCATTTGAAGCCACAGTGTCCTTCCTGGATTCCATGCATGCTGTCTACCCAGCATGCACCTGCCAATCTCACGCATGTGCAGTGCGGTGCAAGCTTGGTCAGCTTGGCCTGGTGCAGCCATGCCAAGCTGCATAAGATTTTCCATAGACGTCAATGCAAAACGGGAGAAGTGCCACGCCAAGCTGACCAAGATTTTCTATAGACCCCAATGCAAAATGGGAACAGTGCCATGCCAAGCTGAACACGATCTCCCAGGAGCCAATGCAAAACCCTAAAGGAGGAAGTGAAATTAGATATAAGCATAAATCAGGTAAGTGAACAGAAAAAAATAATACATTGGCAATTCATTTTAAGCCCTGGTTCACATAGGAGCAATGCAGGAACCAGCGTGATTTTCGAACCGGTTCCCGCATCGCTCCTCTCTCGCAATCCGTTCACACTGCCTTCTGCGAACTGCTGGTGGGTGTCATTACAAAGTTAATGACACCCCCAGTTTTCTTCACAGATTGCAGTGCAAACTGTGCACTCGCACATGAATTGGATCGCATGGGTGAGAACACCCATGTGATGCGATTCTAGTGCGGAAAAAAAATGTACATGTACCTTTTTTTGTGTGAGTCTAATGCGAGTTCAGCCATACATGATATGTACCTGCTGTACTATGTACTTGTATGAAAAAATGATCCTGTTCTCTTTGTATTGCTTTTATTTGTGTGAAATCCCTGGTGTTCCTGCCAGTCCCTCTGCTTTCATATTAAGGAAAGACCAGTGTGTTGCTGTTTCTCCTCCCCCTGCTCTTATGCATCTGTGAACAGAGGGAACAAAGGCAATGTGATCACTTGTACCAAGGGGAGAGAAGGTATTTATAATGATTTTTATGTCTATACACAAATGTTTTGCTTTTAATCTCTATTTTAAACTGAAAGGTTTGTTTTACATGGTGATCATTTACAAACACTTTAACACCTCTCAAAGAGGTGGTCAGAATGGTGATCCATAATGAGGTGGAGATTAGCAACACAATCCCTCCCTAGTCTTTCTGCTGGAGCATGCAATGCATGGTAATATATACTGCGCACTGCAGGCAGAGCAGCAAGGGAGCATCAAGGGGTCCTGACTGCCTTCACACAAGTTGGAATGGTTTATTAATTGTTCCTGACACAAACACGGCTACCCTTTGTGTGCTGCACAATTTTAATGCTTTTATTTTTAAAAGATGCTTTTCATTGTAAGGCCACCCTTGTCCAGTTAAAGTATACCTGGGCAGTGATGGCAAGGTTGTAAATAAAGCCCAAGTGATCATATCCATAGATTACTGGGTATCAACTGCTGGCTGGATGTGACCCAACATGCACTTAAGGTACTAACCTGCCCTGCTAAAGGAGTCATCTCAGAGAAAGTCTTTACCACAGTACTGTGAATTTATGACTGAGAAGCTTAATTTTAATGACCGGGAGTAAGGGTGTTTTTTTGTTGCATGCACATTGTTTTACCAAGCACATTCATCAACAATTGTTTAATTGTCTTTATGTTGTCTAATTTACACAAGGGTTAATGTTATCATTTAAACTATAAAAAAAATATTATTTTGATAAATAAAATTAATAACAATGTTAAATAAAAATTACAGTATAATATTTGAGAGAAATAAGGCAGAAAGATTGTGCAATATGAAAGCACTTTTACAAGTCCATAGTTAAATGAAATAAATCAGGCAGGTGTATAGTTAAACTGGTTCTACAGGCTCAAGGTTAAAAACCTTCTGTGTGCAACAGCCCCCAGCCTCTCCTAATGCTTACCTGAGCCCCATGCAATCCAGCGATGTGCACGAGAGCCTCGGCTCTCTGGGGACTTTCCCTCCTCATTGGCTGCGACAGCAGTGGGAGTCAATGAGGAGACAGAGGGAGCAGTGCTGAGCTGCTGCTCTGTGTGTGAGAGACACACAGAGCAGCGGTCGGGAGCGAGCCTGCTTGGGCACTCCTTTAGCAAGCTGCTTGCTCTGGGAGCACTCAGCAGGAGGGAGGGACCAAAAGAGGTTCTGGGGGATCAGAGAAAAAGAGGATTGAGGCTGCTTTGTGCAAAACCACTGCACAGAGCAGGTAAGTATGACATATTTATTTATATATATATTTGTGACAGGCCCAAGCAGGACAGGGGCTTTTAAGGGGACTGCAGGGTGGCCTCTTGACTACTGACTATGGGCCCTGACTTTTAAGGGAAAAGGACTCTTTGGGAGGTGTGTGCCTGGGGGACCCTTGGAGTGATATTGCTTCGGATTCAAGTCCATGTCTCCCCAAAACACACAGACTCTGGGAACTGGGGGACCAAGATCTACAGGGTGGGCCATTTGTATGGATACCCCTTAATAAAATGGGAATGGTTGGTGATATTAACTTCCTGTTTGTGGCACATTAGTATATGTGAGGGGGGAAACTTTTCAAGATGGGTGGTGACCATGGCGGCCATTTTGAAGTTGGCCATTTTGAATCCAACTTTTGTTTTTTCAATAGGAAGAGGGTCGTGTGACACATCAAACTTATTGGGAATTTCACAAGAAAAACAATGGTGTACTTGATTTTAACGTAACTTTATTATTTCATGAGTTATTTACAAGTTTCTGACCACTTATAAAATGTGTTCAATGTGCTGCCCATTGTGTTGGATTGTCAATGCAACCCTCTGTGGGCCATAACCAAAAATGACTGGTATTTTTGGTATTTTTTTGGTATACGACACTTTTATGCTCTACACGTCGTGGACTTTGATGCTTATGACCTTCGGACACGATCGTAAAGAGGACGTCACAACGATAGTCACACACTTCTCACCCTCTTCTCCCAACGTAACTGTTAGGTTGTGTTACCCGTCGTGTAACTTGTGTAAAATATTCACCAGTCTTTGAACATTTATTGAGTACTTTATTATTTCAATGCAATTTTAGTTCATGTGGTAACAAAAAGAACACTTTAAGGGTTATTCAAACTACACAGTGTGCTGGGAGAAGGATAACTTTTTTGTTTTCAACCTAAGTTTTACCGGTTGAAGTTTTACCGGCGGTACCAGTGGTGGGTAGAACTTTTCAAAGGGGGGAGTGTATATGATTACACGGTGTTTGTCCTTCAATTATAGTGGTTGGTAAGGGTAAAATAATTCCCCATAGGTATGTT
>BLSH010558206.1:203381-219490 GCA_018402905.1 Glandirana rugosa
TAAATCAATGTCCATAGTTTGTAGGCGCTATAACTTTTGCGCAACCCAATCAATAAACGCCGATTGCGATTTTTTTTACCAAAAATATGTAGAAGAATATAAATCGGTCAAAACTGATGAATAGATTTGTTTTTTTATTTTTTATTTTTGGATATTTATTATAGCAAAAAGTAAAAAATATTGTTTTTTTTCAAAATTGTCGCTCTTTTTTTGTTTATAGCGGCAATCAGAAATGACGCAGAGGGGATCAAATACCACCAAAAGAAAGCTCTATTTGTGGGAAAAAAAGGACGCAAATTTTGTTTGGGTACAACGTCGCACGACCGCGCAATTGTCATTCAAAGAGCGACAGCGCTGAAAACTGAAAATTGGTTCGGGCAGGAGGGGGGTTTAAGTGCCCAGTAAGGAAGTGGTTAAAGTCCCCACAAAGTAGGAGGCTTCCGTAGGTGAGGCCTCTGATCTTCTTAATTAGTCTGTGGAGAAATCTCAGTTGATGTTGGTTAGGGGCATAGAGAGCTGCAATGGTGTAGGGGGCTGCGTTGATATCGCAGGTTATAATTACGTATCTACCTTCTGGATCCGAGTGAACTTCTTTCAGTTGGAAGGCTAGAGAGTAGTGTTGATCGAACCTCTAGAAGTTTGGGTTCTGCTGGTTAGGCCGAACTTCGGGACAAAGTTCGGGTTCGGGTCCGGACAGAACCCGAACTTTGACCCGGACCCCGAACCCCATTGAAATCAATGGGGACCCAAACTTTTAGGCACTAAAATGGCTGTAAAAAAGTCCTGGAAAGTCCTAGAGATCTGCAAAAGGAGGGAAATGGAGGTAAGGGTCGGACAAGTGCCCTACAAAGAAATGGGGACAGGGAAATAACTTAAAAGCATTTTTAAACAAAAATCACATAAAAAAAATCTAAAATAGAGGTGGATGTGGACCATCTTCAAACTGTGTGTGAAAAGTATTAATTAGCGGGAGAAGCCATATCACTGTTCTAAAATCATCTTCAAACTGTGTGAAAAAAGTATAAATTAGCCGGGAGAACCCATATCACTGTTCTACAATCATCTGAAAACTGTGTGTGAAACTTAAACAATAAGAGGTAGAAGCCATATCCCTGTTCTAAAATCATCTGAAAACTGTGTGTGAAACTTAAACAATAGCAGGTAGAAGCCATATCCCTGTTCTAAAATCATCTGAAAACTGTGTGCGTGCTGGGGTTCGGCTTGCTGGCGGAGCTCCGATACTAAGCGGCCATCTCGGAGCTTGGTGGCCACGCCCCCCGATGCATTTATTTATTCATATATATCATGGCATTTTATATTTATTGATTTATTTGTTTGGTATATGCAATCAACCATACAGAATTTGAATGTTATTGGATTACTAGATACGCCTTACCAGGGTCAGCAGACCTTATAACACATATTAAGAACAGCGCCATACCTACTAATTAAACTTACATTCAAATATATTTTTGTATGCTTGTATAAGATAATTACAATAAAAGCCATTATGAAATTATTTATAAACTTAAACATAGCCATAAGTGTACACTCACCCCTGTACTAGTGCCACACTAATAACTGCTAGGGGGCGGAGACATCCCCTGATCTGACAGGGGTAATCCAAATGCGGGGACATGGACAAACTGAAACCCAGAAGTGAGGGAGCCAAGACTCCCCAGACCGGGCTCCAGCCACGCTCTTCTTGCCAATTGACAGCTACACCAGCAGGTCATAAACGGGGGGAAACAAAGCCAGGTCTGTCATACCCAACATACTGGAAACAAATCTTAATTTTTGTTGTATTTGTTTCCATTTTCAGCTTTATATATTCTTCACTACTGTTTGTATTATTTATTATGCATTTTTTTTCCCAATAAAAGCTTTATTAGAGGTATATAATAACATAAATGATACAGAAAAACGAAATTAAATTGCACCGTTGTATAGGATCATGTATCGGGCAGGTAGAGACATTATAAACATATAATAACACAACAGAGTATTATAGTGACACCATTGATGTGTGCAGCCTGAGTGTGATTCTATATAATAAAAGAAAGAAAAGAAACAGAGTGGTAAATCCTCAGGTTGAATAAAAGGGCATCATATAAATAGATACCTCTATATCTGGATGGCTCGTGGTCACCTGGGCTCACACCCATAGGACGTCAGCTGAAGGCGTAGGCCAAACTGTAATCCATGCGTATTAGGAGTGGTAAAGTTTCTTCTATGTCTTGGTGTCTGGTTAAGATAAGTTAGCGCAGGGTTAAGGTGAGCACGTGGTCTCTTTCCCATCTACGTGGGGAGAGAACTTTATGCTGGTCTCGCATTCGGTGGCCCGAATTGTGGGTGGGTAGGTGCAACTCATTAAACTGGCAAGGGTAGGGCGGGGTATGGAGGAAATAATGGGGTGGAGTCAGGCTAGAAGGGGGGGAGAAGGGAAGGGGTGCGGGAAAGGGGAGAGCCTGGGGATAGGGGTTATCCGTCCTTCCTGTCTCCACGGCAGCCCGGGGAAGGTCATGAGTCTTAACTAGAAGGTCACTAGATTCATGCCATGACCTCTATATCATAGTGGATCTCCTCTTTTAGGCATAGGTGGGTGAGTCCCCGACTTCTTCCCCTGTTTGGGGTCGGGGGTCTCTCCCTCCACGGACTCGGTAGAATAAAGGAAGGCAGAGGGACGTGTCTGTGTCCGAATTGCTGAGTAATATTAGATTCAGGGTAGAACGTTTAGAGCGCTGGGTGATATCAGTTCTTTATACTTATCTGTGGTTACAAAATGCATCCAGCATGCCCAGGTGCGGGTATATTTAGCTGGTGTATCTTTAGCTATCTGGATTAGTTCCTCCATCTCGGCTGTTTTATTAATACGGTGAAGCCATTCTGAGACTGTCGGTGCGTGTTGAGATTTCCAGTGTCTTGGTATGCATAATTTTGCAGAGTTGACCATGTGCATAGTAAGAGATCTGCAGTACGAGCGCATGGGTACCGGGACGTGGTGTAGTAATAAATGGGCTGGAGAGAGTTCCACCCATACGGTAGTGACCTGTTCCGTGATCTCTCTAACCTTGGCCCAGAAGGGGCGAATTTTGGGGCATGACCACCATATATGTATCAGCATTCCCTATTCATCTAGACATCTCCAGCATGTATCTGGGATGGAGGGGTTGAATTTATGTAACAGAGCAGGTGTACGATACCACCTGGTTACTGTTTTGTAGTTGTTTTCCTGGACCGTCACATTTAGTGACCCCCTGTGGGCCAAGGCATAGATGCGTTCCCATTGGGTTTCTGAAATGTCTATCTGTAAATCCCTCTCCCAAGTCTTACAGGCTTTCCCTAGGTTGGGGGGTGTGTTGGCAAATAGCATTGAGTGTAGTGTTGATACCATATGTCGCTGGGGGGAGTTTTGCATGTATAATGTTTCAAATGGAGTGAGAGGTCTCGACAGGGAGACTTTGTCTGAAAAATCCCTCAGGAAGTGGCAGATTTGCAGGTAGGCCCAGTGGGGGAAATAGCTTTGTTCCTCCCTGGTTATCAGCTGGGTGCGGTCAAGGGGCTTTTCTCCGTCGTAAAACTGGAATGCATGCATTTCGGGGTGTGGCCATATGTCGGTTAGAAATTTCCCGTGAAGGCCTGGCGTAGTCGAGATGTTCCCTTTCATACATGCTTCTCTGAAGCATTGTAACGTCGGGCCGATCAGTGGATGTCTCTTAATTACCTGTGGGAGGTGCGCCAGGGGGATCCACGGTGTTAGCTTCACGGGTATGGGAGAAAAGGAAGATTCAAGACTGGCCCAGTCCTTGAGCTCATCATGGACTCTCCAATCTATCACCCTTGTCAGATGGGTGGCTATATAATAATGTTTGAGATCTGGAAGGCCTATTCCACCTTTTTCTTTCGGCCTAATCAATTGATCGTAGCTCACCCTTGGGCGCTTCTGTTTCCAAAGGAAGTTCAGACACAGTCGTTTATAGGCTGCGAAAAAGCTTCCCGGAAGTTTGATTGGGAGAGCTTGCAGGACATAGAGCAGTCTTGGAAGGACATTCATCTTGAGGATGGCCGCACGACCAAACCAAGAGAATGTCAGTTTGTCCCACTTCTGGAAATCGGCCGTGATGGATTTAAGTATGTGTAGATGTTTTTTTTGGAATAGGTCTGAGAGATGTGTTATTAAATGTATACCTAAGTATGTAGTCGCATGGGATTGCCATTTGAAGGGGAAGTTCATGGTGCAGTGGCTTACTTCCTCATCCGAAAGGGTGACATTTAACGCGTATGATTTGGTGTAATTTATTTTCAGGTTGGATATTTGGCGGAAGAAATCAAACTCCTTCAGTAGATTCGGTATAGTGATTAGTGGGTTTTGAAGAAACAAAAGGATATCATCGGCAAATGCCGCTAGCTTAAACGTACGGTCTCTGATTGCTATTCCCTGGATGTCGGGATTGGCTCTAAGGCGACGCAGGAGTGGCTCCAGGGTGAGTACAAATAAGATCGGAGAAAGGGGACATCCTTGTCTGGTTCCATTGCGGATGGGGAAGGCATTCGACAGGTGACCGTTGACTTTTATTCTAGCCGTTGGCGTTGTATAAAGAGACATAATAAATTGTAATGACCATGAACCAATGCCTAGGTGTTCAAGGACCGCTTCCAGGTAGTCCCAGGCCAGCCTGTCGAATGCCTTCTCCGCATCCAATGAAAGAAGGAAACCTTTCTGTTGCGTCGTTGTTAACCAGTGGTGAATATTGAGGGCTTTAGTTGTATTATCCCTGGCTTCCTGGCCAGGGATAAAGCCTACCTGGTCATTATCGATTAATTGGGGTAGGAAAGGTAAGAGACGGTTGGCCAGTATTTTAGCGAAAATTTTTATATCCACATTCAGGAGGGATATCGGTCTGTAATTTGTCACTGCCGTTGTGTCTTTGCCTTCTTTGGGGACCACGGTTATATGGGCCTCTAGTAATCTGTGTTGCTGGGGTGCTTGAGGGTGTAGGGTATTGAATGTTTTTAGGAATGGGGACGTGAGTATATCAGCAAATGTTTTGAAGTAGGCTGCCGTGAAACCGTCCGGGCCCGGACTTTTCCCAGTTTTAAGTTGTTTCACTGCCACTTTGAATTCTTCAGCTGAGATGGGCTTATCAAACTGTTCCCTGTCTGGAACAGGAATAGGTTTCGGGCCATAGGTTTGGAGGAAGTCTTGGATTAAGTTTGCGCGCGTTTGGTTTGCCCCAGTGACAGCTCGTGGAGAGGGAAGGTTGTACAGTCCCTTGTAAAAGTGTTCGAACAGGCCTGCTGTCACGTACCTGGTAGGCGAGTCTGACTTATGCAGTAGGCAACCTCCCTTACTCACCTGACTCGGGAACCCCTGGTAGAGCAGACAGGGGGCTCGGGAGTACAGGAGAGCACGAGGGTCGGACTGGATCACTGATGATGGTAATAGGTCCGTTGGAGCGTTCGTGCAGCAGAAGCGTGGTCGTGCGGGCTGGGTCGGCAACTGGCTGGCGGTGCGGTACAGAGGAACAGGCAAAAGAGTGGTCGGGTACAGGCAGAGTTCGTTAACAGGCTGACAGCAGAGGTACAGAAGGATCAGGCAATCGGATGGTCGTAGGCAGGCCAAGGGTCGGTACAGGCGGAGTTCAGACAAGGTCGGGCAAGCCGGGTCACAGGAACAGGAGACAGGAACAGATAACAGGCACAAGTTGCTCAGGAAGGACGGGTACACGCTGTAGATCAGACAGCATCTGCTTACAGGAAGCAGGAAGTTTAAATAGAGCTGCCCTTCATGGAATGAGAGGAAACCACACCCAAGTGCAATTAACCCTCGCACAGTCTTCTAACACCTGCTATCTCCTCATTTGTAGATATGGAGCGACCTTGTGTAACCTTTAATAGATACACGTGGGAATCGGCCTTTCAGGCATGGAGGGCTTTAGCTAAGAGTCTTCCGCTCTTGTTCCCTTGCTCATAATAGAGTTTCTGGGCAAGAGTGAGTTTGCGGCGGGTTCTCCGATTAAGTTCCTCTAGTAGGAGTTATCTGGTTTGGATTAGCTCCAGATAGGTGTTGTGGGCCTGAGATTGTTTGTGCATGCACTCTAAGACTCTGATCTTATTCGAGAGATCGTTAATCTATTATGCATTTTTTTTATCCATTTATTTATTTATTTTCTTTTTTCCATCTTTATTTCTAATTTTCATATTCATTTTTGATTGCATTTTCATATGGGGCCACAGTAGTCCCCCATAGTATCCACCTGATATTACGCCATTTGTATCCTCTAGAGCAGGGATATGCAATTAGCGGACCTCCAGCTGTTGCAAAACTACAGGTCCCATCATGCCTCTGCCTCTGGGTGTCATGCTTGTGGCTGTCAGAGTCTTGATATACCTCATGGGGCTTGTAGTTCTGCAACATCTGGAGGTCCACTAATTGCATATCCCTGCTCTAGAGGTACTCAGGAGGCTAGAGTGTGTGTGTTCTATGTAGGGCAGTTGTTCAGCCTGTTCATGACAGGCGCACTGTGTCAGGATGAGCTCCGCTTATGTCGAATGTTTCAGACCTGGCTTTGTTTCCCCCGGATTAAGACCTGCCAGTGTAGCTGTCGATTGGCAGGAGGAGCGCGGCTGGAGCACGGTCTGGGGAGTCTTGGCTCCCTCACTTCCGGGTTTCAGGGGATGTCTCCGCCACCCAGCGGTTATTAGTGCGACACTAGTACAGGGGTGAGTTTACACTTATGGCTATGTTTAAGTTTATAAATAATTTCATAATGGCTTTTATTGTAAATATCTTATGCGAGAATACAAAAATATATTTACACCACATTTAATCTAATTTCATTTTATTATTGTTTATTTTTTTTTGTCTCGCCCCTATGCTCATCCTTGATGGGTGGGCCTCCCTAATCAATCAAATTGGTTAATTAATTGATCGATTCACCAATTAATTAAACATTTTTGAGTTTCTTTCTCATATTAAACACTGGGCATTGTCCTCCAGACTAGCTTGGCTCTGAGGAAGGAGGTGCGCCCTCAAAACGTGTCAACCTACCCTAACTGTGTCCACACCACTTTATTGTGCAGTTGAATGGCCCATTGTGGGTCGCCAGTTTTGTGAGTATCCACTTTTAAACCTTTAAACACCTATTAAATGTGTTTGGTAATACACTAGGTGTGCGCACCTCCCTTTTGTTCTGTTTCATAGTCAGGGTCAGAGTATTTTGAATATGATTAACCACTTCAATACAGGACACTTACACCCCCTTCCTTCCCAGACCAATTTTCAGCTTTCAGCGCTCTCACACTTTAAATGACAATTACTAAGTCATGCTACACTGTACCCAAACAAAATTTTTATCATTGTTTTCTCACATATAGAGATTTCTTTTGGTGGTATATAATCACTGCTGGGTTTTTTATTTTTTTTCAATATAAGCGAAAAAGTAGCGAGAATTTTGAAAAAAAAAAGTTTGTTTTGACAAATTTTTCAAAAAAGTCATTTCTCTTCACAAATTTGGGCCATAATTTATACTGCTACATATCTTTGGTAAAAAATAACCCAAATGAGTGTATATTATTTATTCTCTGTGAAAGTTATAGAGTCTACAAGCTATGGTGCAAATCGTTGAAAATTGATCTCACCTGATGTACTGACCACCTATCTCATTTCTTGAGACCCTAAAAAGCCAGGAAAGTATGAATACCCCCAAATTACCCCTTTTTGGAAAGTAGACATTCCAAGGTATTTATTAAGAGGCATGGTGAGTTTGTTGAAGTTGTCATTTTTTCCCACAATTCTTTGCAAAATGAAGAATCTTTTTTTTTTTTACACATTATATAACAACAAGTTATTTCTCACACACAGCATATGCATACTTGCAATAACACCCCAAAACACATTCTGCTACTCCTCCTGAGTATGGCGATACCCCATGTGCGAGACCTTCCTGGCCACATACAAAGGCCTAACATTGAAGTAGCACCTTTAGGCATTCTGTGAGCATAAATTACACATCTCATTTCACAGCCACCTATTACACTTTTGAAGGCCCTGGAGCACCAGGACAATGGAACTGCCCACAAAATGACCCCATTTTGGAAAGCTAACACCCCAACGTATAATCTATGAGGCATGATGAGTCTTTTTAACATCTAATTTTTTTCCAGAAGTTTTTGGAAAATGTGGAAAAAAAATGAAAACACATTTTTTTACACAAAGCTGTCCATTTATAAGATATTTCCAACACATAGCATGTACATAGCAAAAATGACACCCCAAAACACATTCTGCTTTTCCTCCTGAGTATGGCGATACCACATGTGGGAGACTTTTACACAGCCTGGCCACATACACAGGCCCAACATTGAAGTAGCATCTTTAGGCGTTCTACAAGCATAAATTACACCTCATTTCTCAACCACCTATTACACTTTTGAAGGCCCTGGAGCACCAGGACAATGGAATTGCCCCCAAAATGACCCCATTTTGGAAAGCTAACACCCCAACATATAATCTATAAGGCATAATGAGTCTTTTGAACATGTCAGCAAAAATGACACCCCAACATACTTTCTGCTACTCCTCCTGAGTCTGGCGATACCACATGTGTGAGACTTTTGCACAGACTAGCCACATACAAAGGCCCAACATCCAAGTAGCAACTCCAGGTGTTCTAGGGACATAAATTACACACATAAATTCCTGCCAACCTCTTACATTGTTGAAAGCCCTTCATATTTCTAACACATAGCATGTACTGTAATACCAATTACAAACCAAAATACATTCTGCTGATAAAAGGGTAAAGAAAATATTACCTGCGGTTTAGTAGTGCAGGGGCCCACAGAGGAGAGCATTGGTCCAGGCAGCAGGCAGGAATGTGGACAGTGACAGCAAAACAGACAGCAGGCAGCAATACTGTCCATAGTCAGTACAGGTAGAGATATTAGCAGCACAGCCAAAGCATTGGTCCAGGTATCAGGCAGGGATGTGGTCGGCAGCAGTGAAAGGATTGTCTATGCAGCAGGCAGGAATACTGTCCATAGTACAGGCAGCAGACAGAGATATGGTCAGTACAGCCAAAGTATTGGTCCAGGCAGCAGGCACATGGTCCATAAAAAGTCCTGGGTCAGTGCAGGCAGAGATATTGTCAGTACAGCCAAAGTATTTGTCCAGGCAGTAGGCAGGACAATCAAGCTTAGGGCCTCAGGAAAGAATGGGGATAGGGGGACAGGGGTAGAGGCTTCTCCCACCCAAGCGCTTTGAAGCCTCTGGACACCAGACCCTATTCTGGGAATTACAAAACAAAGAAAAAAACAATAACTGTTTTTCTCAAATCAGAATATCATTCTGGAGCCCCTCACATATGTGAGACCCCTGTGTAGCAGGGTGAAAGATCAGTCCAAGGGGCAGGCAAAAACATGGTCAACATTCCGAGGTCAGTACAGGTAAAAGGCAGACATAGACGGTAGGCAGAGTCGATACAGTCCAGGGTCAGTTCACGTGAAAGGCAGAAACATGGCGGATAAACAATGCAGATGGCAGGCAGAGGCATAGTCGATAAACAGGCCAGGGTCAGTTCACATGGAAGGCAGTGGTATAGTTGGTTGAGGCAACAGGGAACTAATCAGCACAGGAATTTGTTTTTTCAGGGATGTAAAGCTCGGAAAACCTCTTGGAGAAATAATCAATAAGGGGGCGAGTTTTAAATAACTTGTCAAAGTCGGGATAATTTCGGGGGGAGGGGCACTGCCTGTTGTCACTAAAATGCAGGAAGCGCATTATAATTTCGCTTGTACTGGGCATTTCCTCCTGGGATCTAGCGCCGTTGGCATTTGCCGATTGGTCATTGGGGTGTCTGGCGCTGCTGGCTGCTGCCTGGTCTTCAGTCCGTCTTCTTTTAGGATGGACTGCTTCCTCCTCAAACTCGGATGAAGATGTACTGTCTTCAGCGGGCACGTATTTGGAACCAGAACTGGAATCAGAACTGTGACTGGGCGATGAGAGCTCCCCGCTGCTCTCATCGGTCAGGCTCAGCATCTGATATGCCTCTTCTGTAGTGTATAATGTCTTTCTGGACATGATGACAGGTACTCTGTTGACAGGTACTCTGGTGACAGGTACCTGGACTGGTGACAGGTACTCTAATTGGTGACAGGTACTCTAGTGACAGGTACTGATTGGTGACAGGTACTCTGATTGGTGACAGGTACTCTGATGACAGGCACTCTGTGACCGGTACTCTGGTTGGTGACAGTTACTCTAGTGACAGGTGCTCTAGTGACAGGTACTCTGGTTGGTGACAGATACTCTAGTGACAGGTACTCTGATTGGTGACAGGTACTCTAGTGACAGGTACTGATTGGTGACAGGTACTCTTATTGGTGATAGGTACTCTGGTGACAGGCACTCTGGTGACAGGTACTCTGGGGACAGGTACTCTAGTCACAGGTACTGATTGGTGACAGGAACTCTGATTGGTGACAGGTACTCTGGTGACAGGTACTCTGGTGACAGGTACTTTGATTGGTGACAGGTACTCTGATTGGTGACAGGTACTTTGGTGACAGGTACTCTGATTGGTGACAGGTACTCTGGTGACAGGTGCTCTTGTGACAGGTACTCTGATTGTTGACAGGTACTTTGGTGACAGGTACTCTGGTGACAGGTACTTTGGTGACAGGTACTCTGTTGACAGGTACTCCGGTGACAGGCACTCTGATTGGTGACAGGTACTTTGGTGACAGGTACTCTGGTGACAGGTACTTGGACTGGTGACAGGTACTCTGATTGGTGACAGGTACTCTAGTGACAGGTACTGATTGGTGACAGGTACTCTGATTGGTGACAGGTACTCTGATGACAGGCACTCTGGTGACCGGTACTCTGGTTGGTGACAGTTACTCTTGTGACAAGTGCTCTAGTGACAGGTACTCTGGTTGGTGACAGATACTCTAGTGACAGGTACTCTGATTGGTGACAGGTACTCTAGTCACAGGTACTGATTGGTGACAGGTACTCTGATTGGTGACAGGTACTCTGGTGTCAGGTACTTTGGTGACAGGTACTCTGATTGGTGACAGGTACTCTGGTGACAGGTACTCTGATTGTTGACAGGTACTTTGGTGACAGGTACTCTGGTGACAGGTACTTTGGTGACAGGTACTCTGGTGACAGGTACTTTGGTGACAGGTATTCTGGTGACAGGTACTCTGGTTGGCAACACGTACTCTGGTGACAGGTACTTTGGTGACAGGTACTCTGCTGACAGGTACTCTGATTGGTGACAGGTACTTTGGTGACAGGTGCTCTGGTGACAGGTACTTTGGTGACAGGTACTCTGGTGACAGGAACTCTGACTGGTGACAGGTACTCTGGTGACAGGTACTCTGATTGGTTACAGGTACTTTGGTGACAGGTACTTTGATGACAGGTACTCTGATTGGTGAAAGGTACTCTGGTGACAGGTACTCTGGTGAAAGGTACTCTGGTGACAGGTACTCTGATTGGTGACAGGTATTTTGGTGACAGGTACTCTGATTGGTGACAGGTACTCTGGTGACAGGTATTCTGATTGGTTACAGGTACTCTGATTGGTGACAGGCACTCTGATTGGTGACAGGTACTTTGGTTACAGGTACTCTGATTGGTGACAGGTACTCTGTGACAGGTACTTCAGATGGGGTGATGGTTAATCTGATTGGTGACAGGTACCCCAGATGGGGTGACAGGTACTCCAGATGGGGTGACGGGTACTCTGATTGGTGACAGGTACTTTGGTGACAGGTTCTCTGGTGACAGGTACTCTTGTGACAGGTACTCTGTTGACAGCTACTTTGGTGACGGTACTCTGGTGACAGGTACTTTGGTGACATGTACTTTGGTGACAGGTACTCTGGTGACAGGTACTCTGGTTGACAACAGGTACTCTGGCACAGGTACTCTGATTGGTGACAGGTACTTTGGTGACAGGTACTCTGGTGACAGTTACTTGGACTGGTGACAGGTACTCTGATTGGTGACAGGTACTCTAGTGACAGGTACTCTGATGACAGGCACTCTGTGACCGGTACTCTGGTTGGTGACAGTTACTCTAGTGACAGATGCTCTAGTGACAGGTACTCTGATTGGTGACAGGTACTTTGGTGACAGGTACTCTGATTGGTGACAGGTACTCTGGTGACAGGTACTCTTGTGACAGGTATTCTGATTGTTGACAGGTACTTTGGTGACAGGTACTCTGGTGACAGGTACTTTGGTGATGGGTACTCTGGTGACAGGTACTTTGGTGACAGGTACTCTGGTGACAGGTACTTTGGTGACAGGTACTCTGGTTGGCAACAGGTACTCTGGTGACAGGTACTTTGGTGACAGGTGTTCTGGTGACAGGTACTCTAGTGACAGGTACTGATTGGTGACAGGTACTCTGATTGGTGACAGGTACTCTGATGACAGGCACTCTGGTGACCGGTACTCTGCTTGGTGACAGTTACTCTAGTGACAGGTGCTCTAGTGACAGGTACTCTGGTTGGTGACAGATACTCTAGTGACAGGTACTCTGATTGGTGACAGGTACTCTAGTGACAGGTATTGATTGGTGACAGGTACTCTGGTGACAGGCACTCTGGTGGCAGGTACTCTGGGGACAGGTGCTTTAGTCACAGGTACTGATTGGTGACAGGTACTCTGATTGGTGACAGGTACTCTGGTGACAGGTACTTTGATTGGTGACAGGTACTCTGATTGGTGACAGGTATTTTGGTGACAGGTACTCTGGTGACAGGTACTTTGGTGACAGGTACTCTGGTGACAGGTACTTTGGTGACAGGTACTCTGGTGACAGGTACTCTGGTGACAGGTACTCTGATTGGTGACAGGTACTCTGGTGACAGGTACTTTGATTGGTGACAGGTACTCTGATTGGTGACAGGTATTTTGGTGACAGGTACTCTGATTGGTGACAGGTACTCTGATTGGTGACAGGTAATTTGGTGCCAGGTACTCTGGTGACCGGTATTTTGGTGACAGGTACTCTGGTGACAGGTACTTTGGTGACAGGTACTCTGATTGGTGACAGGTACTCTGGTGACAGGTATTTTAGTGACAGGTACTCTGATGACATATACTCTGATTGTTGACAGGTACTTTGGTGACAGGTACTCTGGTGACAGGTACTCTAAGACAGGTACTTTGGTGACAGGTACTTTTGTGACAGGTACTTCAGATGGGGTGACGGTTAATCTGATTGGTGACAGGTACCCCAGATGGGGTGACAGGTACTCCAGATGGGGTGATGGGTACTCTGATTGGTGACAGGTACTTTGGTGACAGGTACTCTTGATTGGTGACAGGTATTCTGGTGACAGGCACTTCAGATGGGGTAACGAGTACTCTAATTGGTGACAGGTACCCCAGATGGGTTGACAGGTACTCTGATTGGTGACAAGTACCCCAGATAGGGAGAGAGGTACTCCAGATGAGCTCAGACCTGTACTCTGATGGGCTGGCGATGACAGGTCCTCTTTTATTCAGGTTGCAATCAGGGGGCAATCTGGCACATGTAATAGTACAGAAGCTCTAACTCATAGTTTTGCAGCTCTTCTCCTCACACTGGAACGGTGTGTGAGGAGAAGTGCCTGGTAACATCAAGTTAACGGTACTTTGTTGACATTTGTGACCGGCTGTGATTGGACACAGCCGTTCACGCGGTTGCAGGTACTTTGGTGACAGGTACTTTGGTGACAGGCACTCTCATTGGTGAAAGGTACTCTGGTGACAAGTACTATGGTGACCGGTACTCTGTTGACAGGTACTCTGGTGACAGGCACTCTGATTGGTGACAGGTACTTTGGTGACAGGTACTCTGGTGACAGGTACTTGGACTGGTGACAGGTACTCTGATTGGTGACAGGTTTTCTAGTGACAGGTACTGATTGGTGACAGGTACTCTGATTGGTGACAGGTACTCTGATGACAGGCACTCTGGTGACCGGTACTCTGGTTGGTGACAGTTACTCTAGTGACAAGTGCTCTAGTGACAGGTACTCTGGTGGGTGACAGATACTCTAGTGACAGGTACTCTGATTGGTGACAGGCACTCTAGTTACAGGTACTGATTGGTGACAGGTACTCTGATTGGTGACAGGTACTCTGGTGACAGGTACTTTGGTGACAGGTACTCTGATTGGTGACAGGTACTCTGGTGACAGGTACTCTGATTGTTGACAAGTACTTTGGTGACAGGTACTCTGGTGACAGGTACTTTGGTGACAGGTACTCTGGTGACAGGTACTTTGATGACAGGTATTCTGGTGACAGGTACTCTGGTTGGCAACAGGTACTCTGGTGACAGGTACTTTGGTGACAGGTACTCTGCTGACAGGTACTCTGATTGGTGACAGGTACTTTGGTGACAGGTACTCTGGTGACAGGTACTTTGGTGACAGGTACTCTGGTGACAGGAACTCTGACTGGTGACAGGTACTCTGGTGACAGGTACTCTGATTGGTTACAGGTACTTTGGTGACAGGTACTTTGATGACAGGTACTCTGATTGGTGAAAGGTACTCTGGTGACAGGTACTCTGGTGAAAGGTACTCTGGTGACAGGTACTCTGGTGACAGGTACTCTGATTGGTGACAGGTATTTTGGTGACAGGTACTCTGATTGGTGACAGGTACTCTGGTGACAGGTATTCTGATTGGTTACAGGTACTCTGATTGGTGACATGCACTCTGATTGGTGACATGTACTTTGGTTACAGGTACTCTGATTGGTGACAGGTACTCTGTGACAGGTACTTCAGATGGGGTGATGGTTAATCTGATTGGTGACAGGTACCCCAGATGGGGGTGACAGGTACTCCAGATGGGGTGACGGGTACTCTGATTGGTGACAGGTACTTTGGTGACAGGTACTCTTGTGACAGGTACTCTGTTGACAGGTACTTTGGTGACGGGTACTCTGGTGACAGGTACTCTGGTGACAGGTACTTTGGTGACAGGTACTCCAGTGACAGGTACTTTGGTGACAGGTACTCTGGTGACAGGTACTCTGGCACAGGTACTCTGATTGGTGACAGGTACTTTGGTGACAGGTACTCTGGTGACAGTTACTTGGACTGGTGACAGGTACTCTGATTGGTGACAGGTACTCTAGTGACAGGTACTCTGATGACATGCACTCTGTGTCCGGTACTCTGGTTGGTGACAGTTACTCTAGTGACAGATGCTCTAGTGACAGGTACTCTGATTGGTGACAGGTACTCTGATTGGTGACAGGTACTCTGATTGGTGACAGGTACTCTGGTGACAGGTATTTTAGTGACAGGTACTCTGATGACATATACTCTGATTGTTGACAGGTACTTTGGTGACAGGTACTCTGGTGACAGGTACTCTAAGACAGGTACTTTGGTGACAGGTACTTTTGTGACAGGTACTTCAGATGGGGTGATGGTTAATCTGATTGGTGACAGGTACCCCAGATGGGGTGACAGGTACTCCAGATGGGGTGATGGGTACTCTGATTGGTGACAGGTACTTTGGTGACAGGTACTCTTGATTGGTGACAGGTATTCTGGTGACAGGCACTTCAGATGGGGTAACGGGTACTCTAATTGGTGACAGGTACCCCAGATGGGTTGACAGGTACTCTGATTGGTGACAAGTACCCCAGATAGGGAGACAGGTACTCCAGATGAGCTCAGACCTGTACTCTGATGGGCTGGCGATGACAGGTCCTCTTTTATTCAGGTTGCAATCAGGGGGCAATCTGGCACATGTAATAGTACAGAAGCGGCGCACTTGCCGACACAGGTTAGTGTCGGCCAGTGTTTACAGTTGTTTCATGGCAATTGAACTACAATGGTCCGTGAAGAGGAGTGTGTGGCAAGGTCACACTCCTCTTCTCGACGTTTTGATACTCAATCTCGAAGACATGATAATGTACACGGTCTAACGGGGGACTAACGTTGGACTTATTTTCTCCTGGACAGTAGCGGTCGGGTAGTCTCATGTCCAGACTCGAGTAGACCTCATGGACAGAGGGATAGACCCCATGAACAGTGGTTAGTCTCATGGACAGTTGGGTAGACCCCATGGACAGTGGT
>BLSH010558206.1:219679-233187 GCA_018402905.1 Glandirana rugosa
TCATGGACAGTGGTCTCATGGACAGTGGTTTCATGGACAGTGGTTAGTCTCATGGACAGTCGTCTCATGGACAGTGGTTTCATGGACAGTGGTCTCATGGACAACGGTTGGTCTCATGGACAGTGGTCTTATGGACAGTGGTTTCATGGAGACAGGTACTCTGATTGGTGACAGGTACTTTGGTGACAGGTACTCTGGTGACAGGTACTTTGGTGACAGGTACTCTGGTGACAGGAACTCTGACTGGTGACAGGTACTCTGGTGACAGGTACTCTGATTGGTTACAGGTACTTTGGTGACAGGTACTTTGATGACAGGTAATCTGATTGGTGAAAGGTACTCTGGTGAAAGGTACTCTGGTGACAGGTACTCTGGTGACAGGTACTCTGATCGGTGACAGGTATTTTGGTGACAGGTACTCTGATTGGTGACAGGTACTCTGGTGACAGGTATTCTGATTGGTTACAGGTACTCTGATTGGTGACAGGCACTCTGATTGGTGACATGTACTTTGGTTACAGGTACTCTGATTGGTGACAGGTACTCTGTGACAGGTACTTCAGATGGGGTGATGGTTAATCTGATTGGTGACAGGTACCCCAGATGGGGTGACAGGTACTCCAGATGGGGTGACGGGTACTCTGATTGGTGACAGGTACTTTGGTGACAGGTTCTCTGGTGACAGGTACTCTTGTGACAGGTACTCTGTTGACAGGTACTTTGGTGACGGGTACTCTGGTGACAGGTACTCTGGTGACAGGTACTTTGGTGACAGGTACTCCAGTGACAGGTACTTTGGTGACAGGTACTCCAGTGACAGGTACTTTGGTGACAGGTACTCTGGTGACAGGTACTCTGGTTGACAACAGGTACTCTGGCACAGGTACTCTGATTGGTGACAGGTACTTTGGTGACAGGTACTCTGGTGACAGTTACTTGGACTGGTGACAGGTACTCTGATTGGTGACAGGTACTCTAGTGTCAGGTACTCTGATGACATGCACTCTGTGACCGGTACTCTGGTTGGTGACAGTTACTCTAGTGACAGATGCTCTAGTGACAGGTACTCTGATTGGTGACAGGTACTCTGGTGACAGGTACTCTTGTGACAGGTATTCTGATTGTTGACAGGTACTTTGGTGACGGGTACTCTGGTGACAGGTACTTTGGTGATGGGTACTCTGGTGACAGGTACTTTGGTGACAGGTACTCTGGTGACAGGTACTTTGGTGACAGGTACTCTGGTGACAGGTACTCTGGTGACAGGTACTCTGATTGGTGACAGGTACTCTGGTGACAGGTACTTTGATTGGTGACAGGTACTCTGATTGGTGACAGGTATTTTGGTGACAGGTACTCTGATTGGTGACAGGTACTCTGATTGGTGACAGGTAATTTGGTGCCAGGTACTCTGGTGACCGGTATTTTGGTGACAGGTACTCTGGTGACAGGTACTTTGGTGACAGGTACTCTGATTGGTGACAGGTACTCTGGTGACAGGTATTTTAGAGACAGGTACTCTGATTGGTGACAGGTACTTTGGTGACATATACTCTGATTGGTGACAGGTACTCTGGTGACAGGTACTCTAAGACAGGTACTTTGGTGACAGGTACTTTTGTGACAGGTACTTCAGATGGGGTGACGGTTAATCTGATTGGTGACAGGTACCCCAGATGGGGTGACAGGTACTCCAGATGGGGTGACGGGTACTCTGATTGGTGACAGGTACTTTGGTGACAGGTACTCTTGATTGGTGACAGGTACTCTGGTGACAGGCACTTCAGATGGGGTAATGGGTACTCTAATTGGTGACAGGTACCCCAGATGGGTTGACAGGTACTCTGATTGGTGACAAGTACCCCAGATGGGGAGACAGGTACTCCAGATGAGCTCAGACCTGTATTCTGATGGGCTGGCGATGACAGGTCCTCTTTTATTCAGGTTGCAATCAGGGGGCAATCTGGCACATATAATAGTACAGAAGCTCTAACTCATAGTTTTGCAGCTCTTCTCCTCACACTGGAATGGTGTGTGAGGAGAAGTGCCTGGTAACATCAAGTTAACGGTACTTTGTTGACATTTGTGACCGGCTGTGATTGGACACAGCCGTTCACGCGGTTGCAGGTAGTTTGGTGACAGGTACTTTGGTGACAGGCACTCTGATTGGTGAAAGGTACTCTGGTGACAAGTACTATGGTGACAGGTACTTTGGTGACAGGTACTCTGGTGACAGGTACTCTGATTGGTGACAGGTACTCTGGTGACAGGTACTCTGGTGACAGGTATTTTGGTGACAGGTACTCTGATTGGTGACATGTACTCTGGTGACAGATACTCTGATTGGTGACAGGTACTCTGGTGACAGGTACTCTGGTGACAGGTATTTTGGTGACAGGTACTCTGATTGGTGACAGGTACTTTGGTGACAGATACTCTGATTGTTGACAGGTACTTTGGTGACAGGTACTTTGATTGGTGACAGGTACTCTGTGACAGGTACTTTGGTGACAGGTACTCTAATTGGTGACAGATACTTTGGTGACAGGTACTTCAGATGGGGTGACTGTTAATCTGATTGGTGACAGGTACCCCAGATGGGGTGACAGGTACTCCAGATGTTGTGACGGTTACTCTGATTTGTGACAGGTACCCCAGATGGGGTGACAGGTACTCCAGATGGGGTGATCTGTACTCTGATTGGTAACAGGTACTTTGGTGACAGGTACTCTTGATTGGTGACAGGTACTCTGGTGACAGGCACTTCAGATGGGATGACGGGTACTCTGATTGGTGACAGGTACCCCAGATGGGGTGACAGGTACTCTGATTGGTGACAGGTACCCCAGATGGGGAGACAGGTACTCCAGATGGGGTGACGGGTACTCTGATTGGTGACAGGTACTTTGGTGACAGGTACTCTTGATTAGTGACAGGTACTCTGGTGACAGGCACTTCAGATAGGGTGACGGGTACTCTGATTGGTGACAGGTACCCCAGATGGGGTGACAGGTACTCTGATTGGTGACAAGTAGACCAGATGGGGAGACAGGTACTCCAGATGAGCTCAGACAGGTAGTCTGATGGGCTGGCGATGACAGGTCCTCTTTTATTCAGGGGGCAATCAGGGGGCAATCTGGCACATGTAATAGTACAGAAGCTCTAACTCACAGTTTTGCAGCTCTTCTCCACACACTGGAACGGTGTGTGAGGAGAAGTGCCTGGTGACAGCAAGTTAACGGTACTTTGTTGACATTTGTGACCGGCTGTGATTGGACACAGCCGGTCACGTACTAAAGAGCCAATTTCATTGGCTCTTTACCCTAATCGGAGTTGGGCTTTGTCCAAGGGACAAGCTGTAACCCTGATCGCCACGCTGCCTGCCCCCCAGGGGCGCACACGAGCGGCGTGCACAGGGGAATCCAATTACATAGGAAATGACCGGCTGTGATAGGACACAGCCGGTCACATGATAAAGAGACAAATTTATTGGCTTTTTACCCCGATTGGGAATGGGGTGAGTCCCGAGGGACACGCCTGATCCCCAATCGCCACAATGCGGGCCCGCAGAGCGGCGAAAACAGGAGGCCGTCCACCCAGGATGGGGAATGCACCTTGCCGGCGTATTTTTACTATACGCCGGTAAGGAAGTGGTTAAAAAGCATTTTTTTAAATTAGTGTCAGGTAGTGTTATTGTCAGTGTGTTGTAGGTTGGATAAAACAGATAAAATAAGCACTATTGTTTCTGGGCCTTACTAAAGGTACAAAGAACAAATATACATATATTTGGTATTGCCTGTGATCATCAGGAGCAGGAGATTTTGTTTTTGGATGTTTTTTTCATGGAAGATCATGTAAATAGCAAGAAATCCACAGCTAAATTGTAAAAAATTATTAGTTTTTTTACTTTTTTTGTGCCAGTTTTCCTTTGAAAAAAATCAGGAGATATCCACTACCATTTACATCCAAATGAAAGCCCAATTTGTCTTTAAATAATGTAAGGTATGAATCACCTGGATAAACTAAGTAGTACAGTTAAGGCATTAGGATTTATTTTACCCTTCATCATGAAGAGGTTACAGCATATGTCAAGACAAAAAAAAAATATATATATTGTGACAGCCGGCAGGTAAAGACGCCTGGTTGCGTGCAGGATGGCAGGTACATCTGTCCAAGATTCAAAGTGTATACAGACTTATAACACTAGGGGGAGTGCTGAGTCTTGCAGGGGTAGAGGTAATGAGTTCAGCTGGGTTGAGCTGGCTCATTAAGACCTTTACATAAACTCCCAGCAAGCATAGGTTAGTGCTCCACCCTGCAACCAGGTTCTGTGTCAGGTCAACAGACTGGGGAGTGTAACAGCTTGTCTGGTAAGAAGCCTGTGTGGCTGACTGTTCAGTGAGAGATAGGAGCTAGGTACAGGGGTAGGCTGTACCCAGCTGACAGACAGGGAAACCTATTGTGTAGTCAGTGGCCAAGTGGCCTAGGATTTATTTTGTTGTTTGTTTTTGTTTTGCTGTTTTTCACATTGTATCTAGTGAGAATAAACTACCTTTTTGTTTTTCTCTGAAACTGCTGTCTCGCTGTGCCTAAATTGTGTAGTGTACCCTTCTAGGGGGTCAAACACACCCGCTGCCGAGCTGACTTCCTTACAATATATATATATATATATTATATGTGTGTGTATGTGTGTGTGTGTGCAAGTTCAGGAAAATACTTATCCGATATGCAAGAAATGCTCTCAGATCTTAAGCTGTTATGTGCTGATGTCACACTGCCTTCTGTGGTCTGTAACATAAACCATGGCAATGGCATGAGTCCTTCTTAACATTTTTACCAGACCATTCAGATCTGGTATAAATTTTAGGGGAGACCCCACACACAGTAGAGAAAAAAAAATATCCCCCCAAAATCTATACCAGACCCTTTTCCAAGTAGGCAACTTAGCTAGTAAATAAAGGATGCGGCGAATATGTGGCCTCTCTCCTAAACCATTACGGGCCACATGCCCTCAACAAGGGAAGGATACCTTGCCAGGGGTCCCCCAGGCCAATAAGCTTGTTCCCCTGTTGAGGGGATAAGGGCTTATTGCCTACATCCTTGACCCAGTGGATTTGGGATTCTGTGGAGGGGGACTTTTCTGAATCTGTAAGCCCTCATTTAACATAAAGAGATATCCACTCCCACACAATGTCCTTTATTTAAAAAAATGCCCCACAAGTGTACTTGTGTGCTTATTTACTATTTTATTAGTAACCAAAGGCACTTTGCATCCCTTACTCATTAATGTAGGGGGCACCAGATATCAAGGTATCCAATCCTTAGATAAGCATCACATACCTGGTGAAGACTGAAATGTTGTAGAGGCCTCTCTTGCACCCCCCATCCAACACTCCTGAAGGTGGAGACAGAAAGTAAAAGGGCAAGGAGTGGCATGAGTGCCGTAGTAGCTAGCTGGTGATGTCCACTCTGTAGGTGGATAGAGCTGGTAGTTATAGTCCTCAGAACAGGATGCAGCTTGGCACCAGAACAAGGGACGGAAGCAGGACAAGCATGAGCATGTGTGCTCTATGTATGCGCTATTTTAATGTTGTCCTTTAAGCCCTTTAAAAAGATACTCCCAGCAAAACGTTATTTTACTTTTTTTTTTTTTTGTATGAGTATATGCTCTCCATGGCAGTCATGCCATAAAAAAAATTAGAAGATTTGGCACCCATAGGCTTTAATGGAGTCCGTAGGCTATATAGAGGTTTGCAGATTTGCAGTTTGCTTTCAATTGTTTGGTGAACCTCCAGCAAACTGAACTCTGCTTAGTTTGCGCATCACTACTCAGTGACAATCAAATTAGAATGTCAGAATTTTTATGTTTAAGGTTAATCTTACAGTACTCTACCTATATTTTTTTCCATGTGTTTACATTTGATTTGTAGTTAGAATTGGCATTCATGTTGGTATAAAGGATATCAGTTTATCTAAAACTAGAAACAAAAAAAATATATTTGTGTTTTAAATATTTTACATATCAAGCTATTTATAAATCAGAGGATGTGACTTTCATGAACATTCCCTGGTGGAGAATCTACCAGTTGCCTGTATTTAAATGGTGGTGACTGATTTTCCCCTAGCGATTGTGAAAGTCACATTCTCCGCTTTATAAATACTGTATAATAGACCCTATAGTGATAGTGCAGTAACATTTTAACCAAGGTGTTAAGGTGGAACAACATTTTACTTTACTTTGCACTTGGCATCCACAAAGGCTAGTCATAATTCATAATTTATCGTAACATTTCCTGTTCTAAAATGCATTCTTGTAGGGACGTAGAACTGAATTAATTATTTATATAGTGTGAGTAGGCAGAATGTTTGAGGGAGGGTAATATTATCACAAACAGAAATAGGTTTCTCCCACTGACAGCCTGCCATCTCCTTGTGACAACAGTGGCATTTTACACTCTAAATATAAGTCCACACTGCTGCAATCCGATTTTGTCCCAACCTTCAGTACAATAATGTAGTGCTGAGTAGATGCTACTTGGACGCTACTTGGAAGTGGTTTGCATTTTCTGTGGAGCCAAAATCATGCTGGAATCACACCAAAGTAGTGCAGGAACCTTTTCCAAAATACCTCCATGCATTGATCTGAACGATGTGACACTACTGAAAACAATGCGATATCCATTGACATACAATTTTGTGCGACTCAATTATTATCTAAAATCCCACTAGCGTAAACCAGGCCTAGCTGCTCTCTCTCTCATGGGGCCCTCCCAACTCCCAACTCTCCCCATCTGAATCTCTAGATAATCATTATCCACTTCCAGTCCTGCCTCCTCTTAGGCTACTACAATTGTAGTATGAACAAATTCAGAGTGGTGGATTTGTGGGTTTGCCTGCATTCTGCAAACCTTCTATGCCAGATTGCCAATTTACTGACCACTGCTTTGGTCTGCCAACCTAAAGATTGCTGAACCAGTGATAATATTGCACACATAACTAATTATAATATGTTTTAAATCAAATACTTAAATCAGCAAACTATATCAGTGTTACAAGTAACACTAAGCAATATTTAAATCATTAAGTACAATAAGGGGCCTATACTGTATATAAAACAGAATTACAACGTGTTTTTAGGTGCCATTGAAATGAATGGCACCTGAACATGCTGATATGCAATTTGACATTTTAACAGCGCATTTTGAAATCACAGGCAGAATTGCGATTCAAAATACCTATGTGTGAACGGAGCCTGAACTTTCACTGGTAGCAAATTAATCGTTGTCATTTAAAATACATGCCCTTAGAAGATTTTCTTGTTGTGAATTTTTTGGTGAATGTCAGAAATGACATGTTCTCTTGAAAAAGAAAAAGAAAAGAACAATCTCTACTTATGTACAAAAATACAAAAAAATACATTTAAGAAAGATCAATAAACACCCCTACCTTACACCCATCATTTATTGGTTAAACCTTTACCGCTAGAAAATGATCCAACTCTGAAAAGGAAAATGCCCTTATGAGGTTTGTACAAATTTAAGAAACACTTTATGCAAAACACATAATTCCATAATACAGCATATATAAGATATGAAAACAGTTATATACATCTGTCTGCGTTTTATTTGTGGATGCAATCTTGTAACAAAAGATAACAACTCCTATGATAAGATAAATACCACTTTGTGCCCACTGGTAACATGATATTAACTGCACTGTAAGTTCTGTATGTGTAAAAAAACTTGCCTCTGCTGTGTTGTGTAGCTTTAAGTGGTAAGTCATGAGATCGCTGTCAGCTCCATTACGTCAAAACTGGAAGAGATATTGCCACTGAGCTTCTGTGTTTCCATGGCAATGGAACACAATCGGCAGCAAAAGTCACTCCCCCCTTTCCACATCTTAGAGCAGGGATGGTTTGGGCTTCACACTGAATTAAAAATACTGTGCTGTGCTAAACAAAGTAATAATATTGCAAAGATTAGTGAAGTAGCAAAGAAGCTATTTAACATTAAAAAAGCATATAAAAGTGAAAAAATGTCCACTTAATCCAGTGGTAGGCAACCTGCGGCCCTCCAGCTGTTGCAAAACTACAGGTCCCATCATGCATTTGGGAGTAATTGTACTTGTCAGCCTTGCAATGCCTCATGGGAAATGTAGTTCTGCAACAGCTGGAGGGCCGAAGGTTGCCTACCCCTGACTTAATCTGTCCACTTAAATTTATCAGTGCATCCTCCACCACTGTAAACCTTAACCAAAAAATGTAGGACACACAATTTGATAGATCAAATGCAAAACCACCCAACAATGTCAGATTGTTCTCATATTAAGGTTAAAGAGGACTTCCAGGGCAAGTTCAAGGGATTTTCTCTAATGCCAAACTCCCTTGCACCTGCCACTGAAAAAAACATAAAATGAGACCCATGCTCCACAAAGTGTGAACCAGATACCTTAATTTGATATAAAAACTAGAAACTGCACTTACGCAGAAAAAAGGCAGATACTGCACTGTATAATCGCATGTACATGAAGGACACATCCAGATCGCGATGACATCACGTGCGTGGCCCCATCCTGACCGGTTTGTCAAATATGACATTCTCAAAGGATGGGGCTTTACACTGACCATAGAAGATACAGGTGAGTTGTGCTCCTGCACAACGTGCCTGTATGTTTGGCGTGGTGACATAAGACAGAAACTGATCACACTAGTTTGGATCCGCCGCTCTGCTATCGTTGTCAGTTTACTTGTAGGAGGAGCTGCACAGGCAGGATCAAACAGGTAGATCAGAGCAGGAAATAAAATGAAAATATAAGAAATCACATTTAAATAATTTAAAGAGACAGTGGATTTTTTAAATATTTGCCTTTCCTAACACTTTAAGGGGGATTTTTGTCCTCGTTGAAGTTTTACTTTATTTTGCATAGAATACACAAGCCTATGAAAGTAAATGCCCGATTTCATAATAGTATGCCAATGTTTAATAGTAACATGATACATACATTAAATAATGTCTCCAATCTGGTTGGCACTCATATGGACAAGGAAATTGGATAAATATGATATTTGCATTTTATTTGTTTTAATTACAGACATGCTTCACAGATCCTGACTTGCAACACTGCTTATTTAGAACAATTCTAAGTATTCCAGGGAGATACACATCTTGTTTCCCCTTGCCCCTACCCATTTTTTTCTTACCATCTGGGCAAAACATTAGATCCTATTCGGTACCTTTTTTCACTTTTTTCAGATAGGCTATGCGTTTGCTTCTGATGAGTGCCAACTGGCCACGAAACGCGTCCAGCCTACTCAATGTCATAATTTTCCCAACACATAGCTTGACCTCAACTGTGATTCATCTGTATCCTATAACCCATTTTTATGCATTACCAAAATAAACATTTGGGTTTTTATTCCAGTTACCTTTACAGGATACTATGCGATTTCAGATGCGTGCATGTATACATATATGAATTCTTCTCTGTTGTATGTCATTGTCTTGTATATATTAGATTAAAATACTCATGCTCAATCATGTATCACCTGTTATGAGGTATGCTTTGTTTTTATGCCAATTAATGAATTTACATAATTTCTCCTACCACATGTCTTGTGCCTCACTCTAAGTCCCAAAAAAAAACCCTTCTTTTTATTTCTGATGTAGGGATGGAGGTGCATGTAATCATGCACGTCATTTAAAGTCCCATTACCCCCTTGCTTTCTTGTTTTAATTACAATTTCATTGAGTAAATCATTTTAATATCATGTGAGTAAATTATGTTAAGATAAAATCTGATTTTACGTATAAAGACTATGGTATGCGTGGATAGCTGTAATATTCCCAGGGCCCCATCAGACTGTCAAATGAAAATCTGTAACATGAAACAATTATGAGATCATGGACTTAAGGTTTACCTCATACTTTTAATTTAAGGGCTATTTATTTTCCTAAAACCATATTTAAACTGTTAACACTGGTGTCTTTTTATTCAGTGGAATATTGCTTTTAACGTGAGGAGTTGTTGAAATCATTGCAAAACCAAGAAAGTATTCCTATCTTTCTTGCAATGATAAAGCATCTAATCCGCAGCTGAATTGAGATACTTTTGGAATAGCTGTGCATGTCCCAGCTCCTTTCACTGCATCATACTGAATGACAGCACATCGAACACAAAGCAAAGCTTTGAAGTGTTGCATTGCATGATGGCAGCTGGATTTGTGTCCTTGTTTAGATTTACACAATTATACCACCCTGAGGAAGATATGTAACCAGAGAGGGAAAAAAAGACTTTGACAGTGCATTTTTTTCCAGAAAGGTTTGTTATTTTGAATGCATAACAGGTTCCTATCATCATTATGTAATGGAGCTATTAGTAATTCCAGGGCACTTCCACATTTTTGCCTAATTCTGTGTGCAGTAATAATCAGAGTGAGCTCCTATCAAATGCTGAGGTGTCCCTTCGATGTAGAATGGGGACTGTTAATCACACTCTTACCCAAACAGTATATTGATAATGAAAAAAAAATGTATTAAAGGTTAGCAAAAAAACCCCCAAAACTTTTATATTTGATATGGTTTGTAAAATGGCAAATATTATGTTAACTGTCTTCATGGTCCTGTTTTCATGAAATCCTGCTGATGCTTGAATTATGTGCCGCTCTTATAATATGACAATATATGACATCACATTTGGGTGTGTTGACGCCAAGGCTTGTTCGACCTGCTGTGGTATAAGCCCCACAGGTCCTTTACATCTGGTAAGCCCCCTATATATCTTTCATGCATGGTGGCTATATGCACGGTGGAATGTTCTCTTGGGAAGAGGATTTTTTCTGAATTTTCACAGAGTTTTCTTCATGCACTTTAATTCACAGGACTGTGTGCAATTAAGGACTTTTGTTTGTACATTTTGATTCACAATTATGTTCACTATAATGTCTTATGGACTTTAATGATTTTGAGATTACCAGTTTGAAATTCACTATATATATACTGTCATATTATAAGTGCGGCACATTACCCCTATTTTCTATATCACATTTGTCTGTGACAGTGCTCGCTGCTATTATCTGGGGATTAAGCAAGCGGGATATAACACACATTTTCACTAATATACCTACAATCACCTGAAACATATATCATGCAGACACATTTTTATGATGTCACTATTTTTCTACACACTGAATGTCTGTAATAATTATATATATATATATATATATATATATATATATATATATATATATATATATATATATAGATATATATATATATATATACACAGTATCTCACAAAAGTACACCCCTCACATTTTTCTAAATATTTTATCATGTGACAACACTGAATAAATTACACTTTGCTACAATGTAAAGAGTGTACAGCTAACAGTGTAAATTTGCTGTCCCCTCAAAACAACTTCAACACACAGCCATTAATGTCTAAACCGCTGTGTGTATATATATATATATATAATATAGTCATTCTGAGACGATTAGTGGGAGTCCGACCCAGATTTTGCCGGCCACTGTGGCAGAGCTGGTTCCGGCCAGGACTTTCTGGTCCACTCAAACCCCTCACCACCTGCATTTAATGACCAGGAAGAGAAAAAGAGGAAAGCTCTATCTTGGATCTCAGCGGGCGAAAGCTGAATGCACTCTGTGTGCTAATTTGAACTCAAAGAACAAGGTTTGCACTGTACTTATGTTTTGTGGGTGTTGGGGACAGCCCCATACTGTATAGAGAGGAACCTGAGTGTTTAGTTTAGTGCCAGGCGGCAAGGTTTTGTTTTCTGTTCTTTTATGTGTGTTGAGCCTGCAAAACTGTAATAATAAACCTGGGAAGCCGCCAGATTTTAAAGTACCTGACCTCCATGCTGAGTCTTTTCCTCTGAAGAGTGATCCCCACGAGCTAATCCCCATACATGGTGGAGTCAGCGGGCATCTTCCTGGAAGATGGAGGATGTGGTAAAAACCCTTTTACAGGCCACTGCGGCCCAACAAGAGTGCAATCACCAGCAGCGGGAAACCAACCATCAAGTCACAGAGGCCGCTGCAGCAGAACAAGCGGCCCGACAGGAGACGAACCGCCAGTTTGCGGAGGCCCTGGTGGAATTAAAGAAGGGGTCCGTAAGTCCTGTGCCCATGGCACAAAAGATAGTACATGCCAGCTACCACCTGCAAAAAGATGACTCCTGCAGATGATGTGGAGGCATACCTTACAACCTTTAAAAGAGTCGAGGATCACGAAGAATGGCCAAAAGAGCAGTGGGAGGGACTATTAGCACCTTTCCTGACAGGTGAGCCCCAAAAGGTCTACTTTGACCTAGAACCAAATAAGGCCCAGGACTATAAGACTCTAAAGGCAGAGATACACGCACGCCTGGGGGGTCAACATGGCAGTCCGGGCCCAACGTGTGCATCAGTGGACCTACCACACTGACAAGTCACCTTGTTCACAGATGTTTGACCTAGTTCACCTTACCAGGAAATGGATACAGCCGGAGGCTTTGCCAGGTCCCCAGATTGTGGAGCGTGTGGTCATGGACAACTATCTACAGGGGCTCCCTGCTGGCTTTGAGGAAATGGGTCAGCCATGGGGACCCCAAAACTGCAAGCCAACTGGTGGACCTCATGGAGAGAGATAAACGGCTGCTGAGGACTTGTTGCGCCCATCTGTGCCCTATTCCAATATATCTAGAGGTGAAAGATCGCCCAGCAGACCCGGTAAGACTGTTCCAGGATTCAGGGGCGTGGGGAAATTTGATAAGACTGATATGGTTAAAGAGACTGGGGTATCTAAACCTAGACACTGGCCAAAGAAGCCAGGAAGGTCTTGGGGAGCCATGAGAGGACTGGGTATAGAACACGTACAGTGCTACCGATGCCATGTATTGGGCCATTTTGCTGCCAATTGCTCCCTGAATGATGAACCTTTGGAATGCGATTATGCTTATGTGAATAGATGCTTTTCTCTTTTTGCCCAGGTCACATAAACAACATCATGTTCAAGTAGAGGAGCAAATGTGTGATACATTTGTTGATGGGAGACCAGTCACTGCACTGCTTGACTCAGGTAGTATGGTAACTAGTGTTGAGCGAACCCGGACTGTAACGTTCGGGTCCGTACCGAACTTTCGGGTGTCCGTGGCACGGACCCGGACCCGGACATTTCAAAAATCGTTCGGGTATCAATGGTATGATGGACTCAGTTCGTCACGTCACTGACCAGAGGGTAGTTGTTTACATAGTGTGTAAACGAGGAGATGAACTTGTACTACAACAAATACACTGGACCCGTTTTTCTCTTTTCGTAGATAAGTGTATTCGTATTAGCGTAAGGTTTCCAAGTAGTAAGTCCCTCGTTAACCGTCGTTTTACCGGGTTATGTACCGTAGCCATCGTGACATGCACAAGATATGGGTCAGGAGAGTACCGAGGGGTTCTGGAAGGACCGAAGAAACCGGTCACAGATCCAAATCTATGGGGTCAGAGAAATTGGTATAGTCAGAAT
>BLSH010558206.1:241679-253561 GCA_018402905.1 Glandirana rugosa
GGACAGCCACGACACTCCCTGTCTAATAGCAAGATTTTAGTAGAGTATGATCTCATCCCTCTCCAAGGACAGCCACGACACTCCCTTTCTAATAGCAAGATTTTAGTAGAGTATGACCACATCCCTCTCCAAGGAAAGGCACGACACTCCCTGTCTAATAGTAAGATTTTAGTAGAGTATGACCTCATCCCTCTCAGGAACCTCTCCCTACTCCAGTATGAGATGATTTTAGAATGATAATCTGTCCCTCAAAGCACAGACAGGAACCTCTCCCTACTCCAGTATGAGATGATTTTAGAATGATAATCTGTCCCTCACAGCACGGAAAGGAACCTCTCCCTACACCAGTATGAGATGATTTTAGAACGATAATCTTTCCCTCACAGCACCGACAGGAACCTCTCCCTACTCTAGTATGAGATGATTTTAGAACGATAATCTGTCCCTCACAGCACCGACAGGAACCTGTCCCTACTGCAGTATGAGATGATTTTAGAACGATAATCTGTCCCTCACAGCACCGACAGGAACCTCTCACTACACCAGTATGAGATGATTTTAGAATGATAATCTGTCCCTCACAGCACCGACAGGAACCTCTCCCTACTCGACTATGGAATGATTTTAGAACGATAATATGTCCCTCGCAGCACAGACAAGAACCTCTCACTATACCAGTATGAGATGATTTTAGAACGATAATATGGCCTTCACAGCACTGACAGGAAGCTCTCCCTACACAAGTGTGAGATGATTTTAGAACGATAATCTGTCCCTCACAGCACCAACAGGAACCTCTCCCTACACCAGTATGAGATGATTTCAGAACAATAATCTGTCCCTCACAGCACCGACAAGAACCTGTCCCTACTCCACTATGAGATGGTTTTAGAACGATAATCTGTCCTTCACAGCACCGACAGGAACCTCTCCCTACACCAGTATGAGATGATTTTAGAACGATAATCTGTCCCTCACAGCACCGACAGGAACCTCTCCCTACTCCACTATGAGATGATTTTTGAACGATAATCTGTGTCTCAAAGCACCGACAGGAACCTCTCACTACCCCAGTATGAGATGATTTTAGAACGCAAATCTGTCCCTCACAGCACCGCCAGGAACCTGTCCCTACTTCAGTATGAGATGATTTTAGAAGGATAATCTGTCCCTCACAGCACTGACAGGAACCTGTCCCTACTGCAGTATGAGATGATATCAGAATTCTAATCTTTCCCTCACAGCACCAGGAACCTGTCCCTAATGCAGTATCATATGATATTAGAATGCTAATCTTTCCCTCACAGCGCCAGGAACCTGTACCTAATGCAGTATCAGATGATATTAGAAGGCTAATCTTTCCCTCACAGCACCAGGAAACTGTCCCTCATGCAGTATCAGATGATATTAGAACGCTAATCTTTCCCTCACAGCGCCAGGAACCTGTACCTAATGCAGTATCAGATGATATTAGAATGGTAATCTTTCCCTCACAGCACCAGGAAACTGTCCCTAATGCAGTATCAGATGATATTAGAATGCTAATCTTTCCCTCACAGTACCGCCAGGAACCTGTCTCTAATGCAGGATGAGATGATATTAGAATGCTAATCTTTCCCTCACAGCGGCGGCAGCATCCTCTCCCTACTCCAGTACAAGACCATGTGACACGCGGCACTACGTGACTCCAGCTCATATATAGGCTGGGTCACATGAAGCACTAGCCAATCACAGCCATGCCATTAGTAGGCATGACTGTGATGGCTTCTAAGGGCAAACGAGTGAAACGCTTGTTGATTTGCTGCCCGGCAGCTATTCAACAGGTGCCAAAAAATAGTCTGGGTCACATGATGCACTGGCTAATAACAGCCATGCCATTAGTAGGCATGACTGTGATGGCTTCTAAGGGCAAACGAGTGAAACGCTTGTTGATTGGCTGCCCGGCAGCTATTCAACAGGTGCCAAAAAATACCCGAATACCGAACCTTATCCCGGACTTTTTTTGAAATGTCCGGGACCGGGTTCGGGGCACGGACACCCTAAAGTCCGGTACGGACCCAAACTTTACAGTCCGTGTTCGCTCAACTCTACTTATGATCATTTTTTACACCTATTTCTGGCCATTCTTTAATGTTTGTAATCTTTATTGTCTGTCCTTTTATCTTCAGATCCCAGGTAATCCTTCCGATTCGTAATCATAGTGTGTGGGGCGATTGACCCTTTTCATCTCCATTGACACATTACCATATGTTATCTTTAAGAGTCAAATTGATTGTTCTCTAGTGTCTAATTAATTGGTTCCACATGTTTTCTTAGAGTTATATACTATTGTCTATGACTTGTGCAGTTGTCTGTGTTAGTTGGCTGAAGAAGGGCATTATCTATTGTAGACCAAAACCGTACTTTGTAACACATGACAGCTTGTATGTGATTTTGGATGTAATAAATTATTGTACAGCAATCCTTTCGTCTTTCTCTATAATAGATACATGGGAGGGTCTGATTGCTAGTGCAGATTCCTGTGTTGAAGTGCACCTCACCCTGCAATATTTGGAACTATATATATATTTTTATATATATATATATATATATATATATATATATATATATATATATATATATATATAGTCTATATATATATATATATATATATATATATATATATATATATATATATATATATATATTTATATATATATCTGATTAATTTAATATACAAAGAGTTTGACTGCCTAAAGCCCTCCCTCAACGTCTTTTGAAAAACTCTAGTCTTCCTTTTTTTTAACCTACCTTGCTCATGTCTAAAAAAATAAAACTATCTGGTTGACACCATCACTTAGATTCAAGATCTTCTTTTTCCACCAGCACAGGCAGAAGTACAGAAGAATCTGCAGGGCTACATCCTGTATGGGCACCCAGCAGTACAAGTAAGAGACTGGAGATAGCTGGCTGAGGTGTCTCCTAAACAGGAAAAACAACAGCAAGGTCCTTGAGCGCTAAAAGCTGTAAGTCATATGTTAAGGTGTCATAAACTGAAAAGGTTAATGGACTAGAACCCAACCACTGTAACAATGGGTATGGAGGATGAAAAAAACATTATAGCGGCGCTCTATGGGTTAAATCCAAAAAATGCATATAAAAACCATTGATTATATGAGAAAACTTGTTTATTGCACTATTGGCCAAACCAAGATGAAATAGACTGCAAAAACTTTAAAAACTTGAGAGAACTACAATAGTTGATCACCAAAGTATATGACAAAAGTTGTTCACAATTGTAATAAAAAGCAAACAGTACTTTGACAAAGTGCATGCGTGCAAAACATGTAGCTTACGATCCACGGTGCATCATGGGTTTCCTGTTTCCCCTTGTCTCCAGCTCGATGCTGACATCATCCAGCGTGCCTGATCCCTCTGGTTTTGCTTGGCTCTCCCGGTCTTGATAATGTCTCACGGTAGCTGTTACATCTCACCGTCTGCGGCACAGTCCAGTCCCTCCCTGCTACCAGCTTAGGATTTAACAGCGGTTGGCACAGTGTCCTCCTGCATTCTGTGACTTCATCACCTCTGGAGACAGGAACAGCCTGACCACCATTCTGCAGGCAGCGGGCTGCATCCCTCTCCACTGGGCTTCCATCAGTCCAAGCATGGTTATTGGCGCCCTTCCCCATGCTAGACCAGCAAGTCATTTGGATGGCTTTAACCCCTTCTCACTTTTGTCATATACTTTGGTGATCAACTATTGTAGTTCTCTCAAGTTTTTAAAGTTTTTGCAGTCTATTTCATCAACAGTTTTTATATGTATTTTTTGGATTTAACCCATGGATTAGAGCTTTTTTTCCTAAACAGGAAATGCTGCCATTAGAATAGTTAGCAGGTAGCATTTCCTGATCAGTTGAGTGTGAACAACCACTTTATGTATATAAATGTAAAACCAATACATACTTCTACGAAAAAATAAATGTGTTTGCATATAAACATAACTTCCTACTATTTTCATTCAAAGACAATTTAGTTACTTAGTAAATATAAGTACTGGTAAATGACAGGCTTAAATGAGTCTATATACAGTATATACAGTGCCTTGAAAAAGTATTCACACTCCTTTTCCTCATTTTCCACATTTTGTCATGCTACAACCAAACATGTAAATGTATTTTATTGGGATTTTATGTAATAGACCAACACAAAGTGGCCCATAATTGTGAAGTGGAAGGAAAATGATACATTGTTTTTTAAAATATTTTACAAATAAATATCTGGACAGTGTGGTGTGCATTTGTATTCAGCCCCTTTACTCTGATACACATAACTGAAACCTAGTGGAACCAATTGCCTTCAGAAGTCACCTAATTAGTAAATAGAGTCCACTTGTGTGTAATTTAATCTCATTATAAATACTAGGGATGGACCCGATGTTCGAGTTCGACTAGAACATTGGGCACTTGCCCGGTCGCCAAAATCCGAACATTATTGAATGCCCCACAATGCACTGCAAGATTGTACCTCAAGAATGCCCTGCAAGAAGTACCTCAGTCTACCACCCTTAAACGGATGAACTTGCGGAGAGGTTTAATAAAATGCTCAAAAGCATGTTGAAAAGGGTAGTGGAAAAAAATGGGAGAGATTGGGATATGTTGCTGCTGTACCTCATGTTCCGCAGGCATCTACGGGGTAATCCCCATTTGAACTCTTGTATGGCAGATATCCCCGGGGATTGTTAGATGTCGCCAAAGAGATATGGGAAGGAGAGGTCACCCCTCATAGGAGCGTCATCGAGCATATTTCCTTGATGCGGGATCGAATTGCATCGGTCCTGCCCCCAGTACGAGAGCATATGGACTGAGTCCAGGAGGCTCAGAGGAAGGTTTATAATCAGGGTGCTAAGACCCGAACTTTCAACCCCGGGATAGAGTACTGGTGCTGGTCCGTACTGTTGAAAGTAAATTCCTCACAAAATGGCAGGGTCCCTTTGAGATTAAGGATAGGGGAAGTAAACTACAAAGTTTACCAGCCGGGGAGAAGGAAGCCCGAACAAATCTATCACGTTAACCTCTTAAAACCATGGAAGGACAGAGAGGCTTTGCTGGCCGTACCACCTGAAAACGGATGTCCCCCTGACGGAATCCTTGACAGTAGCCCAACAACAGGACGTTAAAGAGTTTGTGAACAAAAATAAAGACTTTTTCTCCCCTTTGCCCAGACTGACCACAGTGATTCAACATGACATAATCACAGAGCCAGGTGTTGGCGTAAATGTGAAACCTTATAGAATATCTGAGGCTAGGTGCTAGGCAGTAGCAAAGGAGATAAAAAATATGTTGGAGGTGGATGTGATAGAGGAGTCCCACAGTGACTGGTCGTGTCCCATAGTGTTGGTTCCAAAGCCTGATGGCCCTATCCAGTTTTGTAACGTTAGAAGACTGAATAGCTTATCCAAGTTTGATGCGTACCCAATGCCACGGGTCCACGAACCTGTGGATTATTTGGGAGGGGCCCGGTACATAACAACCCTGGACCTAACTAAGGGCTACTGGCAAATACCCCTAACAGAGTTAGAGGAGAAAACGCCCTTTTCTACTCCCAAGGGCTCCTTCCAGTACAAACAAATACTGTTTGGTCGGCATGTGGCTCCTGTATCATTTCAGAGGATGATGGACAAGATGTTGAGGCCACATCGCCCGTATGCAGCCGCTTACTTGGATGATGTGGTATTCCACAGCCCTGATTGAGAATCCCATTTGCCCCGAGTGTAAGTGGTTGTGGATTTCCTCAGGAAAGCAGGGCTCACAGCCAGCCCCAAAAAGTGTGCCATCAGTCTCGAGGAGGCCAAATACCTTGGCCACATTATTGGGCGGGTACTTGTTAAACCGCAGACCAAAAAACTAGAGGCAATCCAGAAGTGGCCCCAACCTCAAACTGAAAAGCAGGTGCGTACATTCCTGGGGATCGTGGGGTACTATAGGTGCTTCATACAGGACTTTGCCACCATTGCAATTCCCCTGATGGAACCAATGAGGGGCAGAGGGTTGGTTATGCTGAAGTGGAGCCTGGAAGCCAAGAAGGCATTTCAGAAGCTAAAACAAGCCCTGTGTCTACAACCGGTGCTTGTGACCTTGGACTTTACCAAAGAATTTGTGGTGCAGACTGACATCTCTGATGTGGGTCTAGGTGTGGTACTGTCCCAGATCAGAGACGGGGAGGAGCACCCTGTTATATACCTAAACAGGAAGCTGAACCGGCACGAGAAAAAAATTATGCCATAGTCGAGAAGGAGTGTCTCGTGATTAAATGGGCCTTGGAGAGCCTAAAGTATTGTCTAGTGGGCAGGCCGTTAGACTAGTCACTGACCATGCCCCCCTGAAGTGGATGTGCGACAAGAGAGAAAAGAATAGTCAGGTGACAAGGTGATTTTTGGTCCTACAGCCCTATAAATTCACAGTGGAACATAGGACGGGAAAGCTGCAAAACAATGCAGATGCCCTTTCCCGGGTCCACTGTATGGGGGTAACAGTTTCTCAGCCACAGGGGCTTGAGCAGAGGGGGCGGGATATGTGACATTATGCAAGGTGCAATAGTGGACGGCGATATTTGTCGCATTGCATGTGTTCACCTGGAGTGGACCGGTGAGAGTCCAACCCGGGTTTTGCCAACCACCATGGCAGAGCTGGTCCAGGCCCGGAGTTTCTGGTCCACCTAAATCCCTCTTCAGCTGCTTGAAATTAGGGATGGGCCGAACACCCCCCTTGTTCGGTTCACACCAGAACATCCGAACAGACGAAAAATTTGTGTGAATATTCGAACACCGTTAAAGTCTATGGGACCCGAACATGAAAAATCAAAAGTGCTCATTTTAAAAGCTTATATGCAAGTTATTCCCGTAAAAAGTGTACAGGGACCCGGGTCCTGCCCTAGGGGACATGTATCAATGCAAAAAAAAAAATTCAATTGATCATTTTTTTCAGGAGCAGTGATTTTAATAATGCTTAAAGTGAAACAATAAAAATTAAATATTCCTTTAACCACTTCCCGATCAGCGCCGTAAATAGGCAGTGGTCGGGTTTGAGCGGCTCTCCCGGGACATAGCCTGCACCTGCAGGCTATGTCCCGGTATCATTTTTTAGAGCTGGCGGTCGGCTATCCAGGGGTAACGACTGATTGGTCTTTACCCCAGGGGGCGGGAGGGGACACCCCCCCTCCCGCCGCCTTCCGCCGCTCTTCTCCGGCCTCCCGTCTCACCGGGAGACCGGAGCGACGATCCGGCGCGTCCGCCGGCTGGAAGGAGACCTGACAAAAGCTGTAATCAGCTCCGATCGGGTCTCCTTCGGCAAATTCCGGAAGCGACGTCACAACGTCACTTCCGGTTTACACGGCGGCTAATGGCGCCAAATTTAAATAAAATGACAGTATTCAGAATCGCCGTTTTTGGCAATCTGAATACTGTGAAGTGCAAAGGAGGGATGGGGGGTCTTTTAGACCCCCCGGCCCTCCAAAAAGAGTACCTGTCACCATATATTACTATCACAAGGGATGTTTACATTCCTTGTGATAGCAATAATAGTGATCAGATTTTTTTTTTAAAGGAACAGTGCTAAAAATAAATAAATAAATAAAATTAAAAAAAAAAAAAAAGATTTAAATCGCCACCGTCCCCGCGAGCTCGCACAGCAAAGAAAACGTATACGTAAGTCGCGCCCACATATGAAAATGATGTTCAAACCACACATGTGAGGTATCGCCACGATCGCCAGAGTGTGAGCAATAATTCTACCAAAAGACCTCCTCTGTAACTCTAACCTGGTAACCGTTTAAATTTTTAAAAGCGTTGCCTATGGAACTTTTTAAATACCGGACTTTGTCGCCATTCCGCGAGTGCGCGCAATTTTCAACCGTGTCATGTATGGTATCTATTTACTCGGCATAACATCCTCTTTCACAATATAGAAAAAAATTGGGTTAACTTTACTGCTGTCTTATTTTTTTAACTCAAAAAAGTAAAATTGTTCCAAAAAAATTGCGCTTGAAAGACCGCTGCGCAAATACCGTGTGACAAAAAGTATTGAAACAATCGCCATTTTATTCTCTAGGGTGTTTGAAAAAAAATATATAATGTTTGGGGGTTCTAAGTAATTCTCTAGCAAAAAAAATGTTTTTAGCTTGTGACCACCAAATGTAAAAAAGTGGCCCGGTTGGTAAGTGGTTAAATAATGTGCCTGGGGGGATCCCTTAGTCTGCCTATAAAAGGGCGCACCTCTGTGATGTTTAGAACATAGCCAGAGCAAAATGACATTTCCCAAGGAAAAATTGTAATTTATTATCGCGGCTGTAATGTATTGCCAGTTCCCAGCAATATAAAAAAAAAATCACTGAAAAAAATTGCGTAGCCCCCCCCCCCCCAGTCTATTTCAGGCCCTTTGAGTCTGGTTTGGATTTTAAGGGGAACCCCGTGCCAAAATTGAAAAAAATATTTACGTGGGGTCCCCCCTAAAATCCAAACCACACCCTTATCTGAGCATGCAACCTGGACAGCCAGGATAGGGGGGACGAGCGAGCGCCCCTCCTGAACCGTACCAGGCTACATGCCCTCAACATGGGGAGTATGGGTGCTTTGGGGTGGGGGGCTCTGCGTCCCCCCATCCCAAAGCACCTTGTCCCCATGTTGATGTGGACAAGAGCCTCTTCCCAACAACCCTGGGCTGTGGTTGTGGGGGTCTGTGGGCGAGGGGCTTATCAGAATCTGGAAACCCCCTTTAATAAGGGGGCCCCCAGATCCCGACCCCCTCATGTGAATTCGTATCAGGTACATCGTACCCCCACTAATTCACCAAAAGTGTCAAAAAAGAAAAAAAAACACAGGAGACAATTAGGAACAAGTCCCTTATTAAAAAATAAAAAAGAGCGTTGCCCCGTTGTAATCATTCATCAATCACGGTGAGCGTCGGACCCAAAAAAAAAAAATGAACAGTTCCTCCTTGACTGAGCTCTCTTTGTTTTGACATTTTATTTATAGTGAAGGGCGGGGCCACCCGATGACATGATTAAGCGACCAGCTCCCTTGACGTCACATGATGTCAAAAGGGGCAGGGTCACCCATACTTCACCTGGTGGCCATGCCCTGCACTATAAATAAAACAACAAAACAAAGCCAGTGCAGACAACGGCAGCCCTACCATGGAGGAGGGGCTGTGTGCGCCATCTGCGGGCATGGAGCGTGGGTGATTATGGTGTTTGGCGGCACCAAAGTCGCGCCAAACACCCCATAATGTTCTAAATTCAGGGAGCTGGCAAACAGCGAATTTTCGGCCCGAACATATGCTCAGGCCGTACCGTTCGCCCATCTCTACTTGAAATAACCAGGAAGAGATCTCAGTGGAGCTCACCCTGGAACTCAGTATGCTTGCACTGAGAGAACTAAGACCTTGAGTTGTTGGTTGCTCTAAAGACTGCAAAAGGAAAAAGGCTTGCATTTGTTTGTTTGAAGGTGTCAGGGACAAGCCCGACAACGTATAGAGAGGTATCCTGTCTGTATTAGTTTAGCGCCAGACGGCAAGGTTTTGTTTTTGCCATTTTTGTTTGTTTTTTGATCTGCAACCTTTACCAAATAATACTGGCAACCAGCCTAACTTTAAGAAAGTTTGCCTACAAGCTGCCTACCTCCCAGGAAAGGTGATTTACATGAACTAATCTCCCACAATATATATATATATATATATATATATATATATATATATATATATATATATGTGTGTGTATATATAGTAAATCCGCTCTAGAGCCAAAAGCAAAATTGTTCATAAAAGTATTGCCGCCAGCAGATTAGTTCCGGGTGGGAAACAAACGAACAGATGTAGATTTCAGTGCAGCGCAAATGATTAGTAGCATATAAAACAGTCTATGATGAAAACGTGCTAATAGAAAGAATGTCCAGTGCAGCCCTTCACCAGAATCACCACCGAATTGAGCCGCTTACCAGAACCCACAGACCCCCTGTTATGGAGGGTCGGTGTGCGCCTTCAATACACAGTAAGATCGATCCAACAATCTAGCTCTAGGCAGCTGCAAGCGACCAGGAGCTATCCGCTTTCAGTGGTGTCCCCAGTGGTATTGTAAGCCGGTCTCCAACTCCAGTATAAAATGGCCAATATCCCATATGTAAAAGAAAGGGGACTCCAATAGTGCAGATGGTAACGTGTAGTTTTATTTATAAAAAGTAGTAACTCACATGTTAAAATGACAACTCAAGCCTGGTAGGCATATATATATATATATATATATATATATATATATATATATATATATATATATAGTATCTCACAAAAGTGAGTAAACCCCTAACATTTTTGTAAATATTTTATTATATATTTTCATGTGACAACACTGAAGAACTGACACTTTGCTACAATGTAAAGTAGTGAGTGTACAGCTTGTATAACAGTGTAAATTGCAGCCCCCTCAAAATAACTCAACACACAGCCATTAATGTCTAAACCGCTGGCAACAAAAGTGAGTACACCCCTAATTTAAAATATCCAAATTGGGCCCAAAGTGCCAATATTTTGTGTGGCCACCATTATTTTCCAGCACTGCCTTAACCCTCTTTCACCAGAGCTTCAAAGATTGCCATTGGAGTCCTCTTCTACTCCTCCATGATGACATCACAGAGCTGGTGGATGTTAGAGACCTTGCGTTCCTCCACCTTCTAATACTGTGTATATATATATATATATATATATATTCTGCATTCAGTGTAGGTCAGTGTAGACTATACTGTACATACAGTGCATTCGGCAGTGTACAGTATATAATCCGCTTCAGGCGGTGTATTAATATATATATATATATAGAGAGAGAGCCTAGTATATATATATATATATATATATATTATATATACTCTGCATTCAGTGTAGACTATAAATACAGTGCATTCGGCGGTGTACTGTATATAATCCACTTCAGGCGGTGTATTAATATATATATATATACAGTATCTCACAAACTGAGTACTCCCCTCACATTTTTGTAAATATATTATTATAGATTGTCATGTGACAACACTGAAGAAATTACACTTTACTACAATGTAAAGTAGTGAGTGTACAGCTTGCATAACAGTGTAAATTTGCTGTTCCCTCAAAATAACTCAACACACAGCCATTAATGTCTAAGCCACTGGCAACAAAAGTGAGTACACCCTTAAGTGAAAATGTCCAAATTGGGCACAAAGTGTCAATACTGTGTGTGGCCAACATTATTTTCCAGCACTGCCTTAAACCCTCTTGGGCATGGAGTTCACCAGAGCTTCACAGGTTGCCACTGGAGTCCTCCTATACCCCTCCATGACGACATCACGGAACTGGTGGATGTTAGAGACCTTGCGTTCCTCCACCTTCCGTTTGAGGATGCCCCAGAGATGCTCAATAGAGTTTAGGTCTTGTGACATGCTTGGCCATTCCATCACCTCTACACTCAGCTCCTTTAGCAAGGCATTGGTAGTCTTGGAGGTGTGTTTGGGATCGTTATCATGTTGGAATATTGCCCTGCAGCCCAGTCTTCTAAGGGAGGGGATCATGCTCTGCTTCGGTATGTCACAATTAGAGTTGAGCGAACTTCTAGAAGTCCAGGTTCTGCTGGTTCGGCCGAACTTCGGGACAAAGTCCGGGTTCGGGTCCGGACAGAACCCGAACTTTGTCCCGGACCCCGAACCCCATTGAAATCAATGGGGACACGGACTTTTAGGCACAAAAATGGCTGTAAAATAGTCCTGGAAAGTCCTAGAGGTCTGCAAATGGAAGGAAATGGGGGTAAGGGTGGGACACGTGACCTAAAAAGAAATGGGGACAGGGAAATAACTTTAAATATTAAAAAACATAAAAAAAGCAAAA
>BLSH010558206.1:256553-280431 GCA_018402905.1 Glandirana rugosa
AGTCAAGAGATTAGTAACAGGGTACCTCCCTGATGAGTATTGACTGACGACACGGAAAACAATGGTTTGCCGGTGAAAAACTGCACAAGGCACAGCAGTCAGTTATGAGTAGTCCCTCCATGGGACAATGATTAGAGAACTGATTTATGCCTATCATTTGTCTGCACTTCACTTTACTGGAGAGAATAACATAACTCATCTTTTGCATAAAAATAGTAGGAAGCTATGTTTATAATTTGAGAAATGAAACTGATTCATCCATGCACATGAAAAAATCTGTTCATTAGGCATTCCGTGACAGCTTGTACCCGTGGGAGCCTGGGATGCTGCCGTTCTTTTTGAACTTCTCTTCTCATTTTATTTCTTCTCCAAAGAAAACACTTTCAAAATAAAGGTATTTTATTTTGAAAATAACAAAGAACAGAAGATATGGGAAATCGTTTTAAGATACTAGGCAGAGAATAAACAAGATCGCATACACATATGTTTTTGATGTTTCTTGTTCAAAGGCGGTAAATAGGTTTGCATATGGCAATCTAGCCATATTAATAGCTTCTAACTATATTTAATTTCGACAGCAACTGCAGATTCTTCCATTGAACTATTGTATTATAATGTTTGTGACCCATAATTTGAATTTACAAGGATCTGGTTTTAAATGTGTAGGTATGCCACTAGTAAGGACTAGCCAGAATTATGATGGGCATAAAATTAATTAGCATGATCTATTTGAGGGCAAGCCCATAAATATCCTTGAGTAATGAATATGTGCAGAACAATTTGTCTAAAATAGTGTTAAAGTAATATTAAAGCTTAGTTTAAACAAACACACAGTGGTTTTGCACAGAGCAGCTTAGATCCTATTCTTTTCAGGTCCACTGCTGGCGCTCCTGGCTCCTCCCCCTCGGGTAGTCTTGCTCCCAAGCTGGAGCTCTGTGTCCATAAGACAAATAGAGTCGCAGCTCGTCCCCCCACTCTCTCCTCATTGGCTCACTGGTTGTGATTGACAGCAGTGGGAACCAATGGGGAGAGTCCCCATACAGCCGAGGCTATCATGAACATTGCTAGATTGCAGGGGGCTCAGGTAAGGATTGGGAGGGCTGAGGGGAGCTGCTGCACACGGAAGGTTTTTTACCTTCCAGCATAGAAAAAACTTTCAGCCTTAGAACAGTGTTGCCAACCTCCAGCAGCGTTTTTTACTGGCAAAACATAGAAAATTTACTGGCGAAGCACATTTTTTACTGGCAACTTGAACATTTTTAGTCACTAAAAATGTTGACAGATATTTATAGTCCCAGACTATTAAACAGTATGACACGACTGAAAAATTCACATTTCGTCCGTTTAATGAACTATACCCATAACAGTCACAAAGGTACAACACAAATTTATAGTTAACAGAAGCAAAAATTATCCTCAAGATAATAAAAAGTTCAACGGTCATTTTTTACACGAAGCGGTCATTTAAAAGATACAAAACGGTCATTTTTTGCGACGACCTCCAACCGTTGTGACAAGATTCCGACTTTCAAAAAAGATACTTTTTTACTGGCAAAACATAGAAAATTTACTGGCGGAGCACATTTTTTTACTGGCAACTTGAAAAATAATAGAACTCCTATTAAAAACGAAGACAATTGATATTTAAACACAACATGGAAACACTGACAATACCCATATCAAGTAATTTGCCTGCTTTACACTTAAAAAGTCAGCACAGTATGACAAATTATCAGACCCTGATATTTATAGACAGTTGTAAAAATCACTGATTTTTACAAACTGTCAGTAAATTTACTGGTGGTTGGTAACCCTGCTTTAGAACCACTTTAAATTATTAAAGTAATATATTTAAAGTGTTACTAAGCCAATTTTTTTTTTTACCTTAATGCATTGTTTGCATTAAGGTAAAAAACTTTTTCAATATCCCTGTACCCCCCTTCCCCTGAAGAGTAAGAGGGGGAGAAGAGATCAGTGCTGTGCATGGCTGCATCTTTTCTCCCCTTACTTCCTCTTCACACAGCATTCAAGAATTAGCGGGAGCCATTGGCTCTTGCTGCTGTCAATCAAATGCAGTGAAGAGGAAGTAGGGAGTAGTCCCGCTGTGTAAGTCTATGGAGCGCAACTCCATAGACACACAGGGTGGGAGTGCACAGACAACATTCTCCCTATAGCAAGTGGCAGGCTATGATTGTCCTATTAAGAAGATTGGGAGCCAAGATCACTGCTGGAGACCCCAGAAAAGGAGGATCGGGGCCATTCTGTGCAATACCACTGCACAGAGCAGGTAAGTATTGCATGGTTGTTATTTTATTTATGTTTTTAAAAACTGACTTTAGTAACACTTTAAGTAGTAAAAATTGTTATTTAAAATATTGGAAACTTATTTTTCATAACTGAACAATATAACATAGTTATAAAAACATTTTTAATGCCTTGTAATCACAGAGATTGCATGATCGACTCCTGTGTTCACCTCCAATAACCAAAATAGGAATGCAATAAAAATAAAACAAGAATTTTGGTAGGAAAAATTAGATATGAGCTGAAATCCAAATAGTGTTATCATCTCTGTCAAAGGTGGATTACAAAACACCTCACTCTCACTTTATGAAAATAATAATCATGAGGGATGTGTTCTATAATCCAGATGAGACAGGACTGATAAAATTGCTTGGGATTTCAATGCAGCAGAGGCAGTATTGGCAGTTGAAACAAGAATTTGCAGAATAATGGATTTCTCTCAGTTTGGGTAGCCTTCTGAACTTGCAGCATTTTTAAACATATTTTATTAAAGCATTATGATATACAGCGCAGAGCACACTGTTCCAATGCGGGGATGTGAAGAGAGAAGTTACAGCGATCGTTGTAGCAGGCATGCCAGTCATACCAGGAATTCCTGGTATGCCTGGCATGCCTGCTATGTGAGCACACTGATCGCTGTAACTTCTCTCCTCCCATCCCCACAATGGAACAGTGTGCTCTGTGCTGTATATCATAATGTGGGGATGGGAGGAGAGAAGTTAGAGCAATCAGTGTTTTCACATGGCAGGCATGTCAGGCATCCCAGGAATACCAGACCTGTCATTGCCGAGATCTCCGCTCTGTCATTGATGAGAGATGGTGGGCGGGCGGTGCTGACAGGCAGGAGGAGGCAGCAGAGGAGGAGGAGGAGAGGAAACCACCTCTATGGGCGGCACAGACCGGGGGCTGTGAGACCCCCTCTGCCCACTACCGTGAGCAGGGTGGAAATACAAGTGCCTGCTTGCTGTTAGAAAAACTACAGTTGGGAGTTCCAAGACCACCGGCTGGCAGTTCAGGAGCAATATCATCTTACAAACATGAAATCACTGGGCAATAATGTTTTTTCAGCAAGTTCAGCAGGCTATTGCAGAGGAACTACAGAGCTCAGCAGAAGATGGATGGCATAGTTGTTGAAGGTAGGAGATAAGCAACAAGAACATGGAAAAAAGTTTTTTCCCAGAGTTCTGCTTTAAGGGTTTTTCAAAATGATATAGAAAACAAACTAGAGGTTTGATTCCTGCAGCTGTAGAAAGTAATATTCAGCAATAGTACAGTGTAAACCAGTTTGGAAAGGGGCCATCTACAGGATTAGTCCATAACCAGTGTCTGAGACCAAGTTATACTTTGAGTTTACATGACTCCTAAATCACTGTCAGCAGATGTTAGATGGTCTTTGAGAAAGAACAGAAAGAAACAAATGATTGGGATGGGATGGATAGTGCTTGCATACACAAGTGCATTTTAAGAGAGATGGGAGTCCCACGAGCCCTCCCTATGTGAGCAGAGCTTGCAGGTGGTAATCGCATGAAAGCATTATGACAGTGACTTCCTAACAGCCCCACGGGATGCCACTGTGACAAAACTTGTATGTTTAGGGTGAGTCTGCTGTTGTCATCTCACTTGCAGCCTGGTGGATTTTATGCACTTATAATATGCTTTACATATGTGAGTTTAATCTTTTATGATTTAACCACTTGCCGTTTGCCCACTGTCAAATGATGGAGGGGCGATGTGGCTCTAGTTCTGGGAAGAAGTCATATCACGTTGTCCCAGAACGTGCACTCTTGCGCGCCCTAGGGGGCGCGCACCGTGGCAATTGCGGCTGCGCCGTGTTGCTAGGACATGGCGCGACCCCGATCTCTGTAATGAGACACGGCCGCAACTCTTTAACTATGTGATCGACTGTGACCAATCACAGCCAGTTACATGTAATCACGGAAATGCCGGTAATCACCTCTCATCGCCTCGCACTGACAGAGCGTGAGGCGAGGAAAGCCGATCAGCAGCATCTCCTCACAGAGGACATCTAGGCATGAAATCAGTAGGTATGGGCACGCGGTTTGAGTTCGCCCATTTGTCGAATTTAGAACTTTATGGGGCGTTCGTAGCAACTTTGCCGCTGCTGGGCGCCCCATAATGCATTGCGCGCAGCCGGTGCGCACAGCTCCTCTCCATTGGGAGGGCTCCCGCCATCTGCACGCTTTTTGCTTTGACAGTTTATTTATTTGGCAGGGCGTGCCCACCCGGCGACGTAAGCGAGCAACCCCGCCCCTTCTAGTGTCATGTGACGTCAGAGGGGACGGGTCACGCGCTTACGTCACCGGGTGGCCCCGCCCTTCCATATAAATAAACCATCAAAGCAAAAAGCATGCAGACGGTGGGAGCCCTCCCATGGAGGTGGAGCTGTTGCAGATTTTTTTTTTGGGTCCGTCGCGCGCCGTGATTGACAATGGATTACGACAGGGGACACTTATTTATTTATTTTTTTTAATAAAGGACTTGTCTCTAATTGTCTCCTGTGGTTTTTTCTTTTTTTTTGACACTTTTTGGTGAATTAGTAGGGGTACGATGTACCCGATACTAATTCAAATAGGGAGGGGAATCTGGGGGCCCACTTATTAAAGGGGGCTTCCAGAATCTGATAAGCCCCCCACCCGAAGACCCCCACAACCACAGCCCAGGCTTGTGGGGAAGAGACTCTTGTCCCCATCAACATGGGAACAAGGTCCTTTGGGGTGGGGGACGCAGAGCCCCCCCTGCCCCAAAGCACTCACCCCCCATGTTGAAGGCATGTAGCCTGGTATGGTTCAGGAGGGAGGGCGCTCGCCCGTTCCCCCCTATCCTGGTCGGCCAGGTTGCATGCTCGGATAAGGGTCTGGTTTAGATTTTAGGGAGAACCCCACATCAATCTTTTAAAAAATGTTGGTGCGGGGTTCCCCTTAAAATTCTTATCTATATTGCCATGAGCCGGTAATACATTACAGCCACGAGTGGTTTTAAATGACAATTTTTCCTTTACAAATGTCATTTTGCTCTAGCATTGTTCTAAACATCACAGAGGTGTGCCTGTTTATAGGCAGACTAAGGGGACCCCCCAGGCACGATATTTAAATGAATATTTCATATTTATTGTTTCATTTTAAGCGTTATTAAAAACACTGCTACTAACAAAACGATTGATTTAAAAACTTTTTTTTCATTGATACATGTCACCTAAGGCAGGGCAGGACCCGGGTCCCCATTCGCTTTTTTATGGCAATAACTTGCATATAAGCCTTTAACCCCTTCAGATCCAGCGCGGATCTGAATTTCCGGGATGACGTCCATGGACATCGTCCCCTATGCACGCTCCCGGCGCACACTCCTAGGTGTGCCCGCGGGTCGGGCGGACTCGATGTTCGCTCGAGACCCGCGATCGCCTGCCAGAGCTGCAGAACGGGGAACCGCCGATGTAAACATGGCGGTTCTCCATTCTGTGACAGGGGACATGACAGATCTACTGATCCCTGTCACTGGGATCAGTTAGGTCTGTTATGTCCCGGCCAGCCCCGCCCCCACACAGTTAGAACACATGCAGGGAACACAGTTAACCGCTTCCCTGCCCCCTTAGTCTTAACCCCTTCACTGCCAATGACATTTTTACAGTAATCAGTGGCTGTTTACATTTCTGATCGCTGTATAAATGTCATTGGTCCCAAAAAAGTGTCAAAAATGTCTGACATGTCTGCCCCAATATCAAAGTCCCGATAAAAATCTCAGATCACTGCCATTACTGGTAAAAAAAAAAATAATAATAAAAACGCCATAAATCAATTCCCATAGTTTGTAGACACGATAACTTTTGCTCAAACCAATCAATATATGCAGATTGTGATTTTTTTTTACCAAAAATATGTAGAAGAATATAAATTGGCCAAACCCGATGAATAATTTTTTTTTTATATATATTTTTTTTTTAATTTGTATTATAGCAAAAAGTAAAAAATATTGTTATTTTTTCAAAATCGTTGCTCTTTGTTTATAAAAAAATTAAAACCACAGAGGTGATCAAATACCACCAAAAGAAAGCTCTATTTTTGGGGAAAAAAATGATAAAAATGTTGTTTGGGTACAACATCGCACGACCGCGCAATTGTCTTTCAAAATGCAACAGCTCCGAAAGCCGAAAATTGGTCTCTGCAGGAGGGGGGTTAAGTGGCCAGTAAGCAAGTGGCTAAAATAAGCACTTTTGATTTTTCATGTTTGGGTCCCATAGACTTTAACAGTGTTCGAATGTTTACACAAATCTTTTGCCTGTTCTCATGTTCTGGTGCAAACCGAACTAGGGGGTGTTGCGGTCCCATCCCTAGTAATCAGGGCACTCATCATCAGTGCCCTGATTACAATTAGTGCCACCAGTGCCAGCAACCAGTACCCACCAGTGCCAGCAATCAATGCCCACCAGTGCCAGCAATCAGCGCCCACAACTGCCACCAACCAGTGCCTATTAGTGATGCCAGTCAGTGCTGGCTATTAGTGCTGCCTATCAGTGCTGCCCATCAATGTCCATCACTGCTGTCCATCAATGCCCATCGGTGCCACCCATAAATGCCCATCAGTTCTGCCCATCAGTGCCGCCTATCAGTGCCCACCAATGCTGCCTATCAGTGCCCATCAGTGCTACCTATCAGTGCCCACCAGTGCCACCATCAGTGCCGCCTGTCAGTGCTCATCAGTGCCACATATCAGTGCCCATTAGTGCCTCCTCATCAGTGCCATCTAATCAGAGCCCACAAGTGCTGCCTCATCAGTGCCCATAAGTGCCACCTCATCAGTGCCCATAAGTGCAGCCTATTAGTGCCCATAAGTGCAGCCTCAGCAACGCACATCAGTGAAGGAGAAAAAATAATTATTTACAAAATTTACTGACAGAAACTAAGAAAAACTTTTTGTTTTCAAAATTGTTGAGTTTTTTTTGTAAAAAATAAAAAATCCAGCAGTGATTAAATACCACCCAAAAGACAGCTCTATTTGTGTGAAGAAAATGATAAAACATTTCACATGGTTACTGTGTAGCATGACCACGCAATTGTCATTCAAAGTGTGACAGCGCTGAAAGCTGAAAAATGGCCTGGGCAGGAAGGGGGTGAAAATGCCCGGTATTGAGGTGGTTAATAAGGCTGGTACTTCACTATCATAATTTTCTTTTATATTGCTGGGAAATCTATCCTAAGAGTGTCATTTGTGGTTTGGGTGGATTTGGATAGCAATGTTTGACCTTCTGTGCATAGGGGGTGAAATATGACAGTATGCTGATTTCTGATGGAGATTGACACTGTGTTTTTTCAATATCTAATGGGTGACACAGCAGTGGAACACTTTTACATCTTTGGACTCTGGGTGTTTGCATGGACTATTGTATGGTCAGGCAACTTAATTATGGATCTGCATAGTTTATATGGGTACTCCTTTATGTGAGGGAATTTGATGCGTTATTTATGTTTAAAAAGGAAGCTCCCTATTCCTATTCATTTTACATTGTAGTCTTATATTGTGTTATTTATTGTGTATTTGCATTGTTTGATCATTTGGGCACAGCGCTAACTGGTTCCATTTATGTTTAGTTATTATTATGATTAAGGTGAATATCTGGGTAAGCTGAGGTAAAGAAGTGCCACATATAAAGGTCTGAAAACAGGATATTTCATTTTCCATTTTATTAACTCAAAAAATCCATTAAAGATACACTTTTTAATGGATGTTTTAACAAAAGGACAGAAATCTAAGGGGTCACTTACACATCTTTTGTCCTTTTAAAAGCAATCCAGGGTGGAGCACTTTTCAGAGGCTGTTTGACAGGCAATGAGGAGGCAATACCACAACCGTCCTGCAGCTGTGTGCACAGCACCATGTCACAATGCACTGCATCGTAACTGTGTACATTACATGCAGTTGTGTGGCAGTTGTGACACGGTCTCATTCAGTTGAACGGGGGGGTCATTTTTGGCACTCCACTCTGAAAAACATCATGACAATGGCAGGTTTACACCTTGTCTGCAATCATCATCAGACCTGATTTGATCCAATGCCGCTGCCACATCACTACTACAGACTAAGATAAAGATCAAACTTAGGAGTCATTCATTGAGAAATCAAAGTAATTTCAAATAATTCACGTTTTCCTTTTTATTTCAATCAAGTCTTGATATAAAAGAATACCAACCCATAAAATACTTTTTTTTAGCTACATTGGGAGTACCCACAGGCTGCAGAGTGGTAACTTTAGAAGATTACAAACCAGATGAATGCACAGACCTCTGTGATAAGATCCTCAGATGCACAAAGTTACATGTTTTAAAACCCAAAGGCACATGGCTCAGAGGTTGCACTGCAAATGTGACCAGTGTCACAGAAAGGATAAACTAAAAACATAACAGAGTACTTACATTATTTGTCTTTTTTCCCATATTGCTGAACTCTGGAAATAACAATTCTAAGCATATGCTGAACTCCAAGGTCCTAAAGATATTTTGCAAATGTTAGCAATGGATTAACTCTCTTTTTTTCTACAGAGTATCTGACTATCAGCCCGGGTTTACATTAGTGTGATCTCAGAGATTGAAGGTGCCGATCACATGCGATCTCTGAGCAGTGTGAGTTCAGCCATACAGGTGATACTCGAAAAATTTGAATATCGTGCAAAAGTTAATTTATTTCAGTAATGCAACTTAAAAGGTGACACTAATATATAAGATAGACTCATTACATGCAAAGCAAGATAGTTCAAGCCGTGATTTGTCATAATTGTGATGATTATGGCTTACAGCTCATGAAAACCCCAAATCCACAATCTCAGAAAATTAGAATATTACATGCAATCAATAAAACAAGGATTGTACATAGAATAATATCAGACCTCTGAAAAATATAAGCATGCATATGTACTCAGTACCTGGTTACCTCAATGAGGCGTGGCATGGAAGATATCAGCCTGTGGCACTGCTGAGGTGTTATGGAAGACCAGGATGCTTCAACAGCGGCCTTCAGCTCTTCTGCATTGTTGGGTCTCATGTCTGTCATCTTTCTCTTGGCAATGCCCCATAGATTCTCTATGGGGTTCAGGTCAGGCAGGTTTGCTGGCCAATCAAGCACAGTAATCCCATGGTCATTGAACCAGGTTTTGGTGCTTTTGGTAGTGTGGGCAGGTGCCAAATCCTGCTGGAAAATGAAGTCAGCATCCCCATAGAGCTTGTCTGCAGAAGGAAGCATGAAGTGCTCCAAAATCTCCTGGTAGATGGCTGCGTTGACCCTGGACTTAATGAAGCACAGTGGACCAACACCAGCAGATGACACGGCTCCCCAAATCCACACAGACTGGACACTTCACACTGGCCTTCAAGCATCTTGCAGTGTGTGTCTCTCCATTCTTCCTCCATACTCTGGGTCCTTGATTTCCAAATGAGATGCAAAATTTGCTCTCATCAGAAAAGAGGACTTTGGACCACTGAGTTACAGACCAGGTCTGTTTTTCTTTAGCCCAGGTTAGACGCTTCTGACGTTGTTTGCTGCTTAGGAGCGGCTTGACAAGAGGAATATGACATTTGAAGCCCATGTCCAGGATCCATCTGTGTGTGGTGGCTCTTGATGCACTGACTCGAGCCTCAGTTCACTCCTTGTGAAAGTCCCCAACACCTTTGAATGGCCTTTTCCTGACAATCCTCTCCAGGCTGTGGTCATCCCTGCTGCTCGTGCACCTTTTCCTTCCACACTTTCCCCTTCCACATAACTTTCTATTAATGTGCTTTGATACAGCACTTTGGGAACATCCAACTTATTTTGCAATTACCTTTTGAGGCTTTCCCTCCTTATGGAGGGTGTCAATTATGTTTTTCTGCACAACTGTCAGGTCAGCAGTCTTTCCCATGATTGTGATTCCTACTGAACCAGACTTAGAGACCATTTAAAGGCTCAGGAACCCTTTGCAGGTGTTATGGCTTTATTAGATGATTAGAGTGGGACACTTTGAGCCTAGAATATTGCACCTTTTCACAATTTTCTGAGATTGTGGATTTTAGGTTTTCATGAGCTGTAAACCATAATCATCACAATTATGACAAATCACAGCTTGAACTATGTTGCTTTGCATGTAATGAGTCTATCTCATATATTAGTTTCACCTTTTAAGTTGCGTTACTGAAATAAATTAAGTTTTGCACGATATTCTAATTTTTCGAGTATCACCTATACAGTTGTATGGCTGAACCCGCATTAGATTTGCAAAAAAAAAAAAAGGTGCATGTACCTATTTTTTCCCGCACTAGAATCGCCCATGCAATCCGATTCATGTGCAAGTTCAAAGTTCGCACTGCGATCTGTGAACAAAACTGGGGGTGTCATTAACATTGTAATGACACCCGCAGAGGTTCGCAGAAGGCAGTGTGAACTGCCTGCGGGAGGGATGTGATGCGGGAACAGGCTCTGGAATTGCGCCGGTTCCCGCATCGCACTAGTGTGAACCCAGCCTGATGCTACCTTTGAAAAAATTGTAATTTGTTAACAGTAAATAATATGTTGTATTGGTTTAATAATATTTTATTAAAAATGTATAAATGATAAACTAATATTTTAATATTCATTTTTTCAGTATGCACTTTTACAGTTTAAATCAACACCACTCAAAAGCTTGTCCCTAATTTTCATTCAGGTACTGTTTGCCACATTAATTTAACCATATAAATATATATATATATTACGACAATATGCGAGGTGAAGTGGTAGATGAACACTACCCGTCGCCTCGTATGCGCTAATGTGGACTGGATTAAGCGGAGTCCAGTCCGGATTTTACCAGCCACCATGGCACAGCTGGTTCTGGTCCAGAGTTTGTGGTCCACTGGGGTCCACCAGTAGGTGGACTTAAATAATCAGGAAGAGATCTCACTTGAGCTCTGGCCTGAACCTCAGAGAGGGATCTGAGGGAGCTCTGCGTGCTATTTTGGACCGTAAACCAAGGTTTGCATTTTGCTTATGTTTGTGGGTATCGGGGGCAAGCCCCACACCATATTGTGAGGAAATTATACTGTTTAGTTTAGCACCGGACGGCAAGGACTTATTTTCTGTTTTGCTTTGTTTGCACGCTGACTATTTTTTCTCCAAGGAGCTGATCCCCACAAGCTAATCTCCTACACGTGCTGGAGTTCAGCGTGCATCTTTACAAGATGGAGGAAATGCTTAAGGCATTGCTACAAGCCAATGCAGCTCAGCAGGAAACCAACTGCCAGGTCGCAGAGGCCACTGCAGCACAACAGGGGCTCAATGGGCAGCGCTGCAGGAAACCAACCCACAGGTCACAGAGGCCGCTGCAGCACAACATTGTGGCTCTGCAGGAAACCAACCTCCAGACTGCACAGGCCGCTGCAGCCCAGTGGGAGGAAAGCCGTCAGGCTATTGCAGCACAACAGCAGATGAACCAACAGTTTGCGGAGGCCCTGCTGGAATTAAAGAAGGGGCCCGAACGTCCGGTGACAGTGGAACCAAAGATGGTACGTGCCTCTTACCACATGCAGAAGATGAAATCTGCAGATGACATGGAGGCGTATCTCACAACGTTTGAAAGAGTCACTCTTTGCGAAGGATGGCCAAAAGAACAGTGGGCGGGATTGTTGGCACCATTTCTGACCAGTGAACCCGAGAAAGCCTATTTTGATCTGGAACCAGATAAAGCCCAGGACTATGGGACAAAATGCAGAGATACTCGCATGGCTAGGGGTCACAATGGCAGTCTGGGCCCAACGGGTGCATCAGTGGACCTACCGCACCAACAAGCCTCTCGCAGATGTTCGACCTGGTCCACCTCACCAGGAAGTTGCTACAGCCAGAGACTCTGCTAGGTCCCTAGATTGTGAAGCATGTGCCAAAACCGCCAACCAACTCGTGGGCCTTCTGGAGAGATACACTGCTGCTGAGGACTTGCTGCACCCATCTACGCCCCACTCCAATGTATCTAGAGGTGAAAGATCACCCGGCGGACCCAGTAAGGCTTTTCTAGGGTTCAGATGAGTGGGGAAATTTGGTAAGACTGCTACAGTTAAAGAGACTGTGGGCTCTAGACCTGGAGACTGGCCAAAGAAGCCAGGAAGGTCTTGGGGACCCTGGAAAAGGCTGAGTGTAGAACACATACAGTACTACCGATGCCATGCATTGGGCCATATTGCAGCCAATTGTCCCCTGAATGATGAACCCATTAAAATCAAAAGGAAATCTGCGCAAAAAAAAAACTGCTATATATAGGACCAAAAGCAGCTGTACATAATGTTCATACACAACACATTTAACAATCCATATATATATATGCAGCGCTAATAGGGATCAAGCAATTGTCAAATGTTCATAAAATAAAGTTGCAGGATGAACGAGAAATCACTCCACAGTGATCAATCTTAAGAGGGATAGATCAGATAAGTCCCACCAGTAGTGCTGAAAAGCTAGAGTAGTGATCACCACTCTGCACACACCGCTCTTACCGGATAAGGTGTGACCCCCTATGTAAGAGTCGTCTGACACGCTTTGTTTACATATGCAGCCTAGGTAAACATCCGTCACTCATAAACTGATCCGGGCTCCAATAAAGCCCCAAGTTCGTTTGTATCACAGTTTGACAACTGGTCATGCAAAGATACAAAGGGCTCTCATAGTGTAATCCCATAAAACTCATCTGATCTATCCCTCTTATGATTGATCACTGTGGAGTGATTTCTCGTTCATCCTGCAACTTTATTTTATGAAATTTGACAATTGCTTGATCCCTATTAGCGCTGCATATATATATCTGGAATGATGAACCCATGGAATGTGATTATACTTATGTGAATAGACACTTTTCTCTTTTTGCACAGGTCGCATATACAGCATCATGTTCAAATCGTATGGAGAGGCAAAGGTGTGTGATTTTTGTTGATGGAAACCCAGTCACTGCCCTGCTTGACTCTGGCAATGTAGTGGCATTGGTAAAAAACAATTGTGTAAATCCTGCAAGGTTACACCCTAAAACTGTCGGGGTCATTTGCATCCATGGGGACACTAGTGAGTACCAAACAGCGGTGGTTGAGATTGACACCCCTTGGGGCAGTGTGACTCATTCAGTGGGGGTAGTACCGTCCCTGCTATATGACTCCCTAGTGGGCAGGGATTTTCCCCATTTTTGGAAGTTCTGGGAAGGCACAAGGAGTCTGGAGGAGAGAGCACCCCCTGCTGCAGATGCACGGGAACTCCCACCCGACCCTTTTTGCCAAATGGAAGGGGAGACTGGTGGCAGGACCGAGGAAGGAGGAGACACTCTTCCTTTTCCTGTACTGGCTGGGGAGCCAGAGGAGCTGGAAGATAGCTCCCAGTTTGAGGCTAATGACTCAGACAATGTCACTGGCCCTGACCATGAGAGTGAACCGAATGTAGTACCTGACTTAGAGGTCCAGAGAGAGGACTTCTGTTCAGAGCAACTATGGGATGTCACTCTCATTAGAACCAGAGAAAATGTGAAGGTGATGGATGGGGAACCTGTGGACCCTAATTGGGGTGTGTCTTTTCCCTACATGGCTCTTAAAAATAATTTGTTGTATCAGGTGGTAAAAGGCAGGAAGGACGAGGTGGAACAGCTAGTGGTTCCCAAACTCTTTCGCAGGATGGTGCTAGACTTGGCCCAAGGACATGTAATGGGGGGGCATTTGGGTATAGATAAGGCCAGGGAGAGGAGAGAGAGAGAGATTCTTCTGGCCTGGGTTGCATGCAGATGTCAGAGAGTATTGTGAATCATGCCCTGAGTGTCAGATGATGGCCCTGTCACCCCATTTTCGCAGTCCCCTTGTCCCACTTCCCATAATTGAAGTGCTGTTTTAACAAATTGACATTTATCTCGTGGGACCAGTAGTAAAATCTGCCTGGGGACACCAGCACATCCTGGTGATCGTGGACTATGAGATGACCTATCCTGAAGCCATACCCTTATGGAACACCTCTGCTAAGACTTTCGCCAGGGAGCTGGTCCAGGTGTTTAAGTCGGGTCAGTTTAGTCGGATCCCTAAAGAGGTCTTAACAGATCAGGGCACCCCATTTATGTCCCGTGTGACCAGAGAATTGTGCAGGTTATATAAAATCTCCCATCTCTGTACCTCGGTCTATTAATCCCAAAGGAATGGACTTGTGGAGAGGTTTAATAAAATGCTCAGAAGCATGTTGAAAAATGTAGTGGCAAAAGATGGGAGAGATTGGGATATGTTGTTGCCCTATCTCATGTTTGCCATACGAGAGGTTCTGCAGGCATCTACGGGGTATTCCCCCTTTGAACTCTTGTATGGTAGACATCCCAGGGGTCTGCTAGATGTTGCAAAAGAGACATGGGAAGGAGAGGCCATCCCATATAGGAGCGTTATTGAGCATATTTCTTTGATGCAGGATCGAATCGCAGCAGTCCTGCCTCTAGTGCAAGAGCATATGGAGCAAGCTCAGGAAGCCCAAAGAAGGGTTTATGATCGGGGTGCCAAAACCCAAACTTTTTTTTTTTTTTTTCAATAAAGGTAAACCCGAACTTTTAACCCCGGAGACAGAGTGCTGGTACTAGTCCCCACGGTTGAAAGTAAATTCCTAGCAAAGTGACAGGGTCCCTTTGAGATTAAGGAAAAAGTAGGGGAAGTGAACTACAAAGTTTAACAGCCAGAGAAAAGGAAACCCAAGCAAATTTACCATGTGAACCTCTTAAAGCCATGGAAAGACAGAGAGACTTTAGTGGCAGTGCCCACTCCTCAAGAGGACAGGCTATCCATGACCCCGGACGTCCTCATAACTTGTCCTTGTCACTAACACAATAAAATGACGTCAAGGAGTTTATCAGTAGAAATAGAGATTTTTTTCTCTCCCCTACCCAGACTCACCACCGTACTACAACATGACATAATCACGGAACCAGGGGTCTGCGTAAATGTAAAACCCTACTGAATACCTAAGGCTAGACAGGAAGCGGTAAAGAAAAACCATGTTGGAGTTAGACGTGATAGACAAGTCCTACGGCATCTGGTCGAGCCCTATAGTGCTGGTCCCAAAGCCCAATGGCACTATCAGGTTCTATAACCATTTTAGGAAGCTGAATAATGTGTCTAAATTTGACACATACCCGATGCCATGGGTTGACAAACTGGTGGACAGGTTGGGAGGTGCCCGGTACATAACAACCCTAGACCTAACTGAGGGCTACTGGCGGATCCCCTTAACTGTGTCAGCAAAAGAGAAAACTACCTTTTCTACCCCCGAGGGGTCCTTCCAGTACAAGTGAATGCCGTTTGGTCTGCATTGGGCCCCTACATCCTTCCAGAGAATGATGGACAAAACCTTGAGGCCGCATCGCCCCTATGCAGCAGCCTATTTGGATGATGTGGTCATGCACAGTCCAGATTGGGAATCACATCTGCCCCGAGTACAAGCAGTCATAGATTCTCTGAGTTAACAGGTTTAACAGCCAACCCAAAAAAGTGTGCCATAGGCCTGGAGGAGGCCAAATACCTTGGGTATGTTATTGGTCGGGGTCTGATTAAGTCCCAGACCAATAAGATTGAGGCAATCCAAAAATGGCCCCAACCGGTGAATAAAAAACAGGTTTGTGCCTTCCTGGGGATTACAGGGTATTACAGATGGTTCATCCCTGACTTTGTCACCATTGCCATCCCTCTGACCGATCTGACAAAGGGTAGAGGGTCGGGCATGATTAAGTGGAATCCTGAAGCCGAGAAGGCATTCCAGAAGTTGAAACAGGCCCTTTATGTACAACCGGTGCTCGTGACGTTGGATGTCACAATGGAGTTTGTTGTACAAATGGATGCCTCTGAGGTGGGACTAGGCGCTGTTCTGTCCCAGATCAGAGACGGTGAGGAGCACCCGGTTGTCTACTTAAGCAGGAAGCTTAACAGGCATTAGATGAACTATGCCATTGTGGAGAAGGAGTGCCTGGCTATCAAGTGGGCCTTAGAGGTGCTAAAGTACTACCTTTTAAGTAGGTTGTTTAAGCTAGTCACTTACCATGCCCCCCTGAAGTGGATGTGTGACAACAGGGAGAAAAATAGTCGGGTGACTAGGTGGTTCCTGGCCCTACAGCCATTTAAGTTCACAGTGGAACACCGGGCAGGAAGACTCCAGATCAATGCAGATGCCCTCTCCCGGGTCCACTGTATGGTTGGGACAGTTGCTCAGCCGCAGGGGCTTGAGCAGAGGGGGAGGATATGTGACGCTACCTGTCGCCTCGTATGCGTTTATGTGGACTGGATTAAGCGGAGTCAGGTCCGGATTTTACCAGCCACCATGGCAGGGCTGGTTCCGGTCCGGAGTTTGTGGTCCACTGGAGTCCACCAGTAGGTGGACTTAAATAATCAGGTGGAGATCTCACTTTAGCTCTGGCCTGAACCTCAGAGAGGGATCTGAGGGAGCTCTGTGTGCTGTTTTGGACTTTAAACCAAGGTTTGCATTTTGCTTAGGTTTGTGGGTGTCGGGGGCCAGCCCCACACCGTATGGTGAGGACACTATACTGTTTAGTTTAGCGCCGGAAGGCAAGGACATATTTTCTGTTTTGTTTTGTTTTATTTTAACCTGCAAAGTTATTTATCAATAAACCTGGCAAGCTGCAAGATTTAAAGAAAGTTGCCGGCACTTTGGTCCCAATTTTGACATTTTTGACTTAGGGGTGTACTCACTTTTGTTGCCAGCGGTTTACACATTAATGGCTGTGTGTTGAGTTATTTTGAGGGGACAGCAAATTTAAACTGTTATACAAAGTGTACACTCACTACTTTACATTATAGCAAAGTGTCATTTCATCAGTGTTGTCACATGAAAATATAGAATAAAATATTTACAAAAATGTGAGGGGTGTACTCACTTTTGTGAGATACTCAATACACACAGTACATATATATAGAGATATACTGTGTGTATACAGTATCTCACAAAAGTGAGTACACCCTCACATTTTTGTAAATATTTTATTTTATCTTTTCATGTGACAACACTGAAGAAATTACACTTTGCTACAATGTAAAGTAGTGAGTGTACAGTTTGTAAAACAGTTTAAATTTGCTGTCCCCTCAAAATAACTCAACACACATCCATTAATGTCTAAACTGCTGGCAACAAAAGTGAGTACACCCCTAAGTGAAAATGTCCAAATTGGGCCCAAAGTGTCAATATTTTGTGTGGCCATCATTATTTTCCAGCACTGCCTTAACCCTCTTATGAATTGAGTTTACCAGAGCTTCACAGGTTGCCACTGGAGTCCTCTTTCACTCTTCATAATGACATCACAGAGCTGGTGGGTGTGAGAGACCTTGCGCTTCTCCACCTTCTGTTTGAGGATGCCCCACAGATGCTCAATAGGGTTTAGGTCTGGAGACATGCTTGGCCAGTCCATCACCTTTACCCTCAGCTTCTTTATTAAGGCAGTGGTCATCTTGGAGGTGTGTTTGGGGTCGTTATCATGTTGAAATATTGCCCCGCAGCCCAGTCTCCAAAGTGAGGGGATCATGCTCTGCTTCAGTATGTCACAGTACATTTTGGCATTCATGGTTCCCTCAATGAACTGTAGCTCCCCATTGCCGGCAGCAGCAATGCAACCCCAGACCATGACACTCCCACCACCATGCTTGACTCGAGGCAAGACACACTTGTCTTTGTATTCCTCACCTGGTTGACGCCACACACACTTGACACCATCTGAACCAAATAAGTTTATCTTGGTCTCATCAGACCACAGGGCATGGCTCCAGTAATCCATGTCCTTAGTCTGCTTGTCTTTAGCAAACTATTTGCGGGCTTTCTTGTGCGTCATCTTTAGAAGAGGCTTCCTTCTGGGATGACAGCCATGCAGACCAATTTGATGCAGTGTATGGTCTGAGCACTGACAGGCTGACCCACCCCCCCTGCACCCCTTCAACCTATGCAGCAATGCTGGCAGCACTCATAGGTCTATTTCCCAAAGACAACCTCTGAATATGACGCTGAGCATGTGCACTCAACTTCTTTGGTCGACCATGGCGAGGCCTGTTCTGAGTGCAACCTGTCCTGTTAAACTGCTGTATGGTCTTGGCTACCGTGCTGCAGCATAATTTCAGGGTCTTGACAATCTTCTTATAGCCTAGCCCATCTTTATGTACAGCAACAATTCTTTTTTTCAGATCCTCAGAGAGTTCTTTGCCATGAGGTGCCATGTTGAACTTCCAGTGACCAGTATGAGAGAGTGAGAGCGATAACACCAAATTTAACACACCTGCTCCCCATTCACACATGTGTCCTTGTAACACTAACAAGTCACATGACACCGGGGAGGGAATATAGTTACATAGTTGCATAGTCAGTCAGGTTGAAAAAAGACACAAGTCCATCTAGTTCAACCAAAAAAATAAGGCTAATTGGGCCCAATTTGGGCATTTTCAATTAGGGGTGTACTCACTTTGGTTGCCAGCTGTTTAGGCATTAATGGCTGTGTGTTGAGTTATTTTGAGGGGACAGCAAATTTACACTGTTGTACAAGCTGTGCCCTCACTACTTTACATTGTAGCAAAGTGCCATTTCTTCAGTGTTGTCACATGAAAAGATATAAAATATTTACAAAAATGTGAGGGCTGTACTCACTTTTGTGAGATCTTATATATATATATATATTTATATATATACCGGTGTATATATATATACACCGGCGGCACAGTGGTGTAGTGGGTAGCACTTTCTCCTGGCAGCAAAAGGGTCGCTGGTTCGAATCCCAACCACGACATTACCTGCCTGGAGTTTGCATGTTCTCCCTGTGCCTGCGTGGGTTTCCTCCGGGTGCTCCGGTTTCCTCCCACACTCCAAAGACATGTTGGTAGGTAAATTAGATCCTGTCTAAAATTACCCCTAGTATATGAATGTGAGTTAGGGACCTTAGATTGTAAGCTTCTTGAGGGTAGGGACTGATGTGAATGTACAATGTATATGTAAAGCGCTGCGTAAATTGATGGCGCTATATAAGTACCTGAAATAATAATAATAATAATATATATATATATATATCAGATCCAGCAGAAGAATAAAGGCTCTTAAAGTGGCTTAAAGTGACAAGCCTCAGGTGATACACAAAGATGAAACAAATCCTCCAACATAACTTGTACATGTTTATCTACAGCCTTCTTTTCTTTACAGCCTTCTAAAACACACAAGGACTAATAACAGAATAAATGTAGTGCTCTGACTCTGCCAACATCCCTGCTAGCAAATACAAAAAAGGAAAGATTCCTCTTTGTTTTGGGACTTTCTAGGCTCCATCCGTTGTCGTTTCTTTTAACCTTCTGCCTACTTGGTGACACGAATCGTTATTCACCTCTATGGGGACATTTTTGTGAATATACATGCTGTATCCTCTTTTTGTCAATGTGCTGTTATCATTGATAGGCCATTGCATGCTCATCTCAATGTAAGATACCTAAAGACACTATACAATATAAATACTATGATTACTTTGCAGTAACAGAAGATGTCTATTGGATGAAACGCGTCAGTGCCACCAGACCGCACACAACGTCACTTCCGGTCACTTCCAGACACTTCCGGTTCCGCTGTCTGAAGCGCAAGGACACGCGGAGGACGTGTGTACCTGCCTTCATCAATCAGGAAGCCTTCTGCTTCCACATAGGCGGAGAAGTGCCTTGGGAAAAAAGTGACTGACTTTTTGCTTTGCTTGCTGTATATTGGATAAACGCACGCATGATTTTTTCCTATATAACTTTTAATTAAATAAACCTGTTTTAAATTGAATTACACTATGGAGTTGTTCCCATTCCTTCCCTGAATTGGACATCCCACACATGACGGAGGACCTAGTATCCAACCCTTATCTTGGAAACCACATTGGAGGAGGGGACCATCATCCACCCTCAGGACCTGGGGTGAACCTGCTAAATGAAAATTATCCTTAGGAAAATACCCTTGTGAAGAAATAACCACCCGGTAACTTGGATCATACAACTGGAGAGGAAGGAGAGACCGAACACCATCCCAAGGATCCCTGACACACCTGCCTGAGACAGGCGCCTCTGCGCTTTACCCCTGTGTGGGGTGGCGCTGTCCAGTAAGCAGGGTGAAAATTGGGGAGCACGCGTGTCACACAAAGGAAATATTATGTTTGGACTTCACTTTATGGACACCTGATTTTATCTGCATTAATAAGGATATAGCATGGGTTACTACTGTTTTTAGGTTGAAGGAAAACAGTGGAGAGCACCCAATTTACTTCACCAGGGGTGCTGCGATCAAACAGAAACACTGTTTAAGTTTTTGCATACAGGTCTTATGTCTTGATGCTCAGGTATTACCAATCGTATAGGTACATTATGTACTAAACTAATAAGCACTGTATTTTGGTTTAAATCACAGTATTTTTTCAGTGATACTAGCACATCAGTACTAGCACATTAGCACTTTCAACACTGCTGTTGGACACATTTTTTCTTTGTTAGAGCAATACTAGCACTTTCATATATCATTCCTATAAACACTATATATGTCATCTATCCCTGGGGTACTGTACTATATAGCGATACTAGCACATTATCACTTTTGATTTTTTACAAATTGGATATATTTGTTTTTAGTCCTTTTTTATCTCTTTATCCAGACTCACATCCAGCACCTTATATGAGAATATCCATTTTATTATAACATAGAGCGATACTAGCACATTAACACTTTATAAATTGTGATTAATATTTATTGGTACGAAATTGAACATTTTCGGATTTTATCCCATTTTTATTTTTTTGTGTTATACCCACACTCAGCACTCCACATGAGAAAGATCTCTACAAAATAAGGAGACATTTACTTTATATTTTTCCATTAGGGGAGCGCCAACCCAGATTTCTTTTGGTGGTATTTGATCACCTCTGCAGGTTTTATTTTTTGTGCTATAAAAAAAAAGGGCAACAATTTTGAAATAAAACAAGATTTTTTACTTTTTGCTATAATACATACCCAAAAACAAATTTCTTCCTCAGTTATAGTGTTCACAAAATAGGGAATAGATTTATGGCATTTTTTTTTTCCCTAGTAATGTCAGTGATCATCGATTATTAGCGGGACTGTGACATCGCAGCGGACTGATTGAACACTTTTGATACTTTTTTGGGACCAGTGACATTTATACAGTGATCAGAACTAAAAATAGCCACTGATTACTGTATAAATGTCACTAGCAGGGAAGGGGTTAACACTAGGGGGAGATCAAGGGGTTAAGTATTTCTAATTGTGGGGGGAGTGTACTGATTGGAGGTAGAGAGAGAACGCTGTTCCTGATCACTAGGAACAGCAGATCTCACTTTAATTCCCTGTCAGAATGGGGATCTATTTGTTTACATTAACAGATCCCCGTTCTGGCTCTCTATGGAGCAATCGCGGGTGGCCGGCGGACGTCGAGTCTGTCCCACTTGCTGACTAGCTCTCCCGCTGGCCAGTGGGAGCTCGCGCATACGCCTCTGGCGGCCCGTGCGCGCCCACACAAGCAGGTTCACGCGCCGCTGTACAGCTATGCAGATTCACGGGAAGCAGCCACCTTGCCGCAGTATAATGACGGCGGCTGGGCCCGAAGCAGTTAGAGGCTAATGGTAGAAATGTATTCAATCTTGATCTAATGAGATTTTTATGAAGGTATGGTGTTACTCTCCTCAGAATTGGTATGAACTATAATCCAAAATAACTGGTGAATATACTTCAAAATCACCCAAACGTGCAAAAAATAATAGTAAAAATAATAGTAAATTACAAAACCACTCTCTCTAAATTTGCTACATAAGTGAGGAAGTTCATGTGCAAAAAAGCAAAATAAACCATACAAGCAGATCAGATTCCACTGAGGAAAGTCTAAGTGGAAGCAATCAACTAAGTGTTTGGTATATAGGATATTATATGGCAATACCAATGAGGGTTTGCCAAAAGTGACTAAAACCTTTATCCAAACAATGTGAACACTGGATTGTGAATATGCATATGAAAAGTAATCCAATGAATTGAGACCCCTAAACAAAGGTTAATTGTGCAGGGCCATCTTTACCGCGGGGCAAATGGGGCAACTGCCATGGGCTCAGTCATTGTTTGGGGGCCCAAAGCAGCTGCCCCTTGAGCCTGCACTGCCCACAAATCAGGGCCACCGTTTGCATTGTTGATGGACCGTACACACACTTTATACAGCCAGTCTAGGAGATGACTGTGCTGTATATTAGTACCGAATTCCCAGCAAGTATGGAGCTCCACTGATGCTCTGACCCCGCCCCAAGCCATGCTCCCTGTGTTCTCAAAGTCGGGATTTGGGAGGCCTGGAGAAGAAGCTGATAGTGTGAGCCGGCAGTACTGAGAGAGTCCATGGATGGTAAGCAGAGCTCGGCTGGCCAGGAAAAGGTATGTGCTTTTGCCTATAAAGACTACTCCTACACCCTGACTTAGCTGTGGCTGTCATTCTGTAAATAGAGGGCCACCAGTAGCATTGGCACATGACATCTTCCACACAGTCATAGTGATACACAACACAAGCTTGATGGGCTTCTTTTAAGCCTGGTTCACATCTATTCGGGTTTTCGTGGGCACGACATCCCATTCATTTGAATTAGCTGCTGTGCCTGCATTTCCCGCAGACAGAAAATGCATGCAGCATTTTAAAAACACAGTGAGCTTGAAATCTGTGGTTTCTCTGTGGTTCCTGCCCCCGCAAATGAGATTTTTACATGCCTGGCCCGCACATCTAAAAACGCAGCACATTTGCGGGTGCGGGAACCACAGAGAAATTGCATGGTGCAAAATAACCAGGCCTAAAGTGGTAGTAAAGTCGTTTTTTAAAAGTACAAACACAGGGGGCGGAGCCGGCAGCCGGAGCGGATGGACGTGTAAGGACTGAGCTCCGTCTGTCTGGTGGATAAACAGCGTGACCCAGCGGCTCTCAGCAGCACCCGAACGGCTCATCCATCCCAGCTAAACCTGGAGAACAACATGCGGGCAGTGGGGAAAAGAAAGGAGCGAGAAGGCCCGAGGAAAATCCAGGACTTCTTCGCTCCTGCACTCGGCCGGCGCGGCCAAGATGGCGCCGCCGATAACACACAGCATGGCGCAGCAGAAGCGAGGAGAGGCAGTGCAGCCACCCAGGACAGCGGCTCTCCAGGTGAGCACCCAGGGGAAGCGTTCCCTCTGCCGATCTCCCCCTCTAACGGGACTCCAACCCTTACGCAGATTGACGACCCGTATCCTCTGGCGAAGGAGGTAGAGGAGACAGGGGAGTAGACGTCCGAACAGATCGGACAGACAGGAAGAGGAGACGAACTACCCCGACAGTCTCCCCCTCTAGCCGTCTCCCTTGCGAAGGGGACCCACGAGTGGACCTCTCGGCGACAGGACCCACCGACGTGACGGAGAGGAGCGAAGACGACGCGGTACGACACACAATAGCCGCCGCGGTAGAACCGGCGCGGCCGGCTCACGTCCTCGCTTCTTCAGGACCTAAAAGGAGCCCGGAAGAGCGAGGAAAGAAAAGGGGTGACGGGCGTACAAC
>BLSH010558206.1:325323-335995 GCA_018402905.1 Glandirana rugosa
ATGGCTTGCTGCTATCTGTCCTCAGAGCAACAGCACAGACAGCAGTAGTAAAGTAATCTATCTCAGGATGCAGGATCAGGTCTTAAAATGGCTAAAATCTGTCCCTCACGCCGTCAGCTACCTTTCCCTACACTAACCCAAGGAGCATGTGACTGCAGCACTGTGACTCCAGCTTATAAAGAGGCTGGGTCACATGATGCACCGGCCAATCACAGCCATGCCATTAGTAGGCATGGCTGTGATGGCTTCTAAGGGCAAACCAGTGAAACGCTTGTTGATTGGCTGCCCTGCAGCTTCTCAACACGTGGAGTAAAATAGCAGAACCCCGGACCGAACCCGAACGATTTTTGAAATGTCCGGGTCCGGGTCCGTGCCACGGACACCCTAAAGTTCGGTACGGACCCGAACGTTACAGTCCGGGTTCGCTCAACACTACTAGTGAGGTTTTCAAGTTTGTAGAAGAGGTCTGTGATCTCTTCATATTCTGATTCCTCTGGTTGATTGGCTAATTCTGTGGATTGGTACAGGCTCGCCCTCCAAGACTCTCTATTTTGGTGATAATCCGTCTCAGGATCCTTCGTGAAGTGTTCCGCTGCAGGTCTGTGTAAACCCCACGGGGGGGGTATTAAATGATACTCAAGGGATGGAGAATGGACTGCGCTGGAACAAGATCCCTCATGTGGGGATGTCGTCTGTGTGGAGATATGGGTTGATCCCCAGCTCCCAATACCTCTATGAGGCGAGATCAGGAGCCTCTTGCGGGGCCTGGGCTGCTACTACTGGAAACGACTGAGTGCGTCGATTCACATGTATGATCATATAATGGATAGGATAGGAAAGGAGCACCCAAGACAAGGATGTAAAAGCTACAACTTTGATTTTATTTAGTTTGGAGATCAGTAAAAAGATGCCAATGCGTTTCGGGGGTCAAATACCATACCCCTTCCTCAGGGCTATTAGAAACAAAGACAAAATTATATATATACTCAACATTGTCACATAATGTCCAATTAATAAGAAATTAAAATGATAAAAACTATATATATACATTCATAAGATTTGTATTAAAAACTGAACATTAGTTGATCAGTTATTACTTTATAAAGCATGTGGAAAAAGAAAAAAAAAAATTAAGTAAAGTGAATAGAATATAATGTATAGGAATTTCTTTCTTTTTTTACTTTCTTTTGTAATTCCCAAAAAGCAAAAGTCTTACTTAAAAAAGAAAAAAAAATTAAATTAAATTGAAATTAAAATTTTTTCTTTAAAACCAAAAATGACAGAGTGGTATTGTTACTAAGAAACTTGACTGACCTGCTGATCCGGATGTTTGTCCGTTTAGAGTGGAGATCTGTAAGGGGAAATATGCAGATCTAAACTCCCGGGATCAGCTAATAGGGATATGTATGCAATGTAGATCCCCAGCATGAGCTGCGAGGCAGCTATCATCTAGCTGACATGTAGTTGGGGTCTCCCTCAGAGCACCAACAGGAACCTCTCCCTAATGCAGCAGGAGATGGTTTTAGAACGATAAACTCTCCCTCAGAGCACCAACAGGAACCTCTCCCTAATGCCGTAGTAGATGGTTTTAGAACGATAAACTCTCCCTAAGAGCACCAACAGGAACCTCTGCCTAATGCAGTAGTAGATGGTTTTAGAACGATAAACTCTCCCTCAGAGCACCAACAGGAACCTGTCCCTAATGCAGTAGGAGATGGTTTTAGAATGATAATCTCTCCCTCAGAGCACCAACAGGAACCTGTCCCTAATGCAGTAATAGATGGTTTTAGAATGATAATCTCTCCCTCAGAGCACCAACAGGAACCTGTCCCTAATGCAGTAGTAGATGGTTTTAGAATGATAATCTCTCCCTCAGAGCACCAACAGGAATGTCTCCCTAATGTACTATAAGATGGTTCTGAACGCTAATGTCTCCCTCACAGCACAGACAGGAACGTCTCCCTAATGCACTATAAGATGGTTCTGAACGCTAATGTCTCCCTCACAGGACTGCAATGAAGGTCTCCCTACTCTAGTCTGAGACGATCTGACAGGAGGAGCTACGTGACTCCAGCCTCATATAGAGGCTGGATCATATGATGCACTGGCCAATCATAGCCATGCCATTAGTAGGCATGGCTGTGATGGCTTCTAAGGGCAAACTAGTGAAAAGCTTGTTGATTGGCTGCCCAGCAGCTATAGAAAAGGCGCCAAAAATACCCGAATACTGAACCCGGACTTTTTTTCAAATGTCCGGGTTTGGGTTAGGGGCACGGACACCCCAAAGTCTGGTACGGACCCAAACTTTACAGTCCGGGTTTGCTCAACTCTAATCGAAATATAAGTGTTAGCCTTTCAGGAGCGGGTAAATGAGGTCCCAAATGACTTTCCCGCTTGAGCCTAAATAGTCTGGGCAATTAGAGGGATGCAACTGGGAGTCCTTCCCTTCATACACTATGAAGGCATTATAGACTTTCACCCCATAACGGGCTCTTTTACTGGGGATAAATTGTTTTATTCCCAGCCTGCTGCTAAATTTAACAAGTGATTAGTCTATACATATGTGCTGTATCGGGCAAATTTTATAAAGCCGGTCATAATTTGGGGCATTTCGCGGAGGGCACTGGGCATTATCATTCAAATGTAGAAATCTCATAATCATGAGATATCTTGTCCTGGGCATTATCGTTGAGAAGAGCGGCATGTGGTAGATGGGGTGGATGGACCAATTGGAGCGCAGTTCATTTTTTTGTTAAGTCCCATGCAGAATGTGAGGCCCATAAAAGTTTTAAACTCTTCCACCGTTATGTCTCTCCACTCAAAGGGATTGGGATAATAGGAGGTTGGATTATTTTCTATGAATTGATGTGCATACAGGTTGCGCTGGGCCACAATGGATGTTAGCATGTCCTCTGTGAAAATCAAATCAAAGAAATTGATAGGTGAGAAATTATCTGTGTCCACCTGGACTCCTGGCTGGGCAGTGAAAGGGGGAATCCTAGCTTCTCCTGAATTAGGAGGAAGCCACAAAGTGTGCTGAAGGCAATAGGGAAGGCCGGCATGGGACCTAACCCTTTGGGGCTGAGGTGACACCCCACTGATACTTGGCCTTTCTTGCCGAGGTACAGTGGTGCTGGTGGATGGCACTGGGGTGCTGGTGGATGGCACAGTGGTGCTGATGGATGGCACTGGGGTGCTGGTGGATGGCACAGCAGTGCTGGTGGATGGTACTGCCTCCTCACCAATGCGCCTTCGTCTGGCGGGCAGAGGATATTCCTTGTCTGAGTCCGTCAGTGATTCACTACTTGAGACTGGCTTGTAGTTCACATCGGACTCAGACTCAGATTCAGAATTGTGAGAGGAACCTGCAGGAGAGAGCTCCCTGTTGCTCTCGTCGGCAGCAAGAATACAGTAGGACTCCTCAGCAGAAAAAGATATCTTTGCCATTGTTGATGTGCCGCACTAATGACACGGATGGCACTTATGGGCTGACACTGATGGGCACTGATGACACATGGCACTGATGGGACTGATGACAGGTGACACTGATGACAGGTGGCACTGATAACACATGGCACGGATGACAGGTCAGGTGGCACTAATGACACGTGGCACTGATGAAAGGTCAGGTGCCACGAATGATATGTGGCACTGATGACAGGTCAGGTGGCAATGATGATACATGACACTGATAATTGATGGCACTGATGACACGTGCCACTGATTGATGGCACTGATGACAGGTCAGGTAGGTGGCACTGACACATGGCACTGATGACAGATCAGGTGGCACTGACACATGACACTGATGACAGGTCAGGTGGCACTGATGACAGGTCAGGTGGCACTGATGACACGTGACTCTGATCAATGGCACTGATGACAGGTGACACTGACACGTGGCACTTATGACAGGTCAGGTGGTACTGATATGTAGCACTGATGACAGGTCAGGTGGCACTGATGACAAATGGCACTGATGACACTTTGATGACACGTGACACTGATTGATGGCACTGATGATACATGGCACTGACAGGTGGCACTGACAGGTAGCACTGCTGATACGTGGCTCTGACAGGTGGCACTGATGAAACGTGGCACTGACAGGGGGCACTGACAGGTGGCACTGATGACAGATGGTGGCACTGTGACAAGTGATGGGACCTTGACACCAGTGGGCACTGTGCTGTGCAGTATTTGGGCACAGTAAAATAGCACAGTAATAGTGTTTTTCACTCACTGAACTGATCTCGGCACCGATCGCTCTCTCTCTCTCTCCTCACACAGCGGTCTCCATGTAAGGAGAGAAAGCTGGCAACGAGAGATGATCTCATATGTTTACATTTGAGACCATCTCTCATTGGACCCGCTGATTACGTGGTAAATGGCCATTGTGATTGGCCATTTACTGCGATCTGTGTTTGGCTGTGTCCAAGGGACACGGCGATCACAGATCTTCCCCGCTGCACACTTGTGATGGCGGATGGGGAGTTCGCAAAGGGGCGGATGTACATGGACGCCCTCCAGGCAATTCAGGTCCGCGCTGTAGCCATTTTTCGGCTATAGCGCGGATCTGTAGTGGTTAAAGTACCATTTCTGTCTTTGCTGAGGACATCAAGCTATGCAGTGGAATAACATCCTTAAAGGACGTCTCCAACTTACAAGCCGACCTCAATGCACTGTTTAATTGGGTAATTATGTGGCAAATGAGGTTTAATGTTGAATTATAAATGTAAAGTTATGGACTTGGGGGCTAACAATATGCATGCATCATACATACTAGGGGGAGTACAACTGGGGAACTTGTAGATCATAAGCTTAATAATGGCAAGCAAAATCCTTTCTTGTATTAAGAGAGGTATAGACTCCAGAGACAGAGATATAATTTTACCCCTGTACAAATCATTAGTAAGACTTCATCTGGAATATGCAGTTCAGTTGATTTTTGCAATTTATCAGCACTCCCCCCAGTGGTGGCCCGTCGATTAAGGGCAGACGGGCGCCGCCCCCTCTCTCCTCGCCACCCCCATCTATGCTATGGATAGATGCATGCATAGCTTGAATCTATGCTATGGATAGATTCATGCATAGCTTGAATCTATCCATGGCGGCCCACGACCACCCTCTATTCATGCGGCCGGTCCCTTTGAGGCGCCAGCCGCATGAATTACCGCTGTAGGGTGTTATTTTGAAGCATCTCATTAGAGTTGTAGGCTCTAATAGGCTTCAAAATAGTGTGGCTTGTGGCACAGAGCGTGCCACCACAAGCCCTTAGAAAGTGAATGAACATTTGCCTTTCTAACACTAAACCGTTCTCCTGCAATCAGGAAGCACCGGTATTTTACCAATTTCCCGATTGGCGGAGAAGACAGGTGATCCTATTGGACACCTTTCTCTTCGGAGGAGGGGGATGCACGGCTGAAGCAAAGCTGCTCCCCGCTCGCCAGACACCGCTCTGCCTGCTGCCCGCTCCCTGCTCCCCGCTCGCCAGACACCTCTCTGCCTGCTGTCCGCTCCTAGATGGGGTAAGTGCGGGACTTTGATGTCCCGACTACCCTGGGGGGATCTTCTGTCAGAGCCATGAGCCCCGCAGTGGGTGGGCTGTAAAACCCTATATGTGGTGCCGTATACCCCTATCTGTGATGCTGTATATCCCTATCTGTGGTGCTGTATACCCAATCTATGGGGCTGTGTACCCCTATTTATGGTGCTGTATACCCCTATCTGTTGTGCTGTATATACTGATCTTTGGTGCTGTATACCCCTATGTGTGGTGCTGTATATACCTATCTATGGTGCTGCATACCCCTATCTATGGTGCTGTATACCCCTATCTATGGTGCTGCATATCCCTATCTGTGGTGCTGTATATCCCTATCTGTGGTACTGTATATACCCCTATCTGTGATGCTGTATATACCCCTATCTGTGATGTTGTATATACCCCTATCCATGATGCTGTATATACTCCCATCTGTGATGCTGTATATACCCCTATCTGTGATGCGGTATATACCCCTATCTGTGGTGCTGTATATACCCCTATCTGTGATGCTGTATATACCCCTATCTGGCAATGCTGTATACCCTACCTGGTGATGCTGGCCCGTATACTCCTGACACAATGGGTGGAATCTATAAGGGATGGGACTTATGGAAAGTGGGAGGGGTCAAAAAGTAAGGGCGGGATCTGGCGTCCCATCCTAAAATTTCACCAGCCGTCACTGTTTTCCCTCTCTGTTACAGCGGACGAGAGATCCTCTTCCTGCACCCCCTGTCACTATTTCAAAACAGCGTGACTGTGTGGGGCGCTGCATCATTCCGTTACAGATTCCTTTGAATGAAAAAAGCTACAAGTACTGTCTTTCACCGCAGCAGACATTTGTGCCCATACGGGGATATGGGCACAAAGCTAGAGGAAGACTGTGCAGGAGCCTGACATTGCACCAGCAAACCGTGGGTGCAATGCTCTGTAGGCTCCAAATAAATAAATGCAGTTTTTTACCTGCAAAAATATTTGTATTTATTTATTTATTTATTTATTTGAAAGGTGAAATTAGCCTTTAAAGAATCATTACTTTAGCTCTTTAGTTGCAGTTTAAGCAAGCTGTGTTTATATATTAAAATATGTTCAACTGAACTACCAAAAAACTTGGGTGTTACTAGTGTAATCCCTTATGAGTAAACAAGGAGAAGCATTTCAACTAACAGACTCTGCGTGAAAGTTATTTGTTTCCCCCGCATCAGAATGTCACAAAAATTTGGAAAGCATCCATCAGGAGATGCTGCATCTTCTGGAAGAGTTGTTAATTTACAGAGTGTATGCTGTAAAATACTTTGGGTGCTTGCCACGTCATGTCATGTGAAGTTAAAAAACAACAAAGTGCAAAAAAAAAAAAATGAGAGGGGTGGGAAACTATTTTGTGAAGGTTCATTAGAATTTTAAATGTTACATTTGTATCAGTAAATTATGCATATTGAAATAAAAACAAAAATTTGCAATACTTATTGCTAGAACAATTTTAATGATTTTGATGATGATAATATTACATTTTGTGAAATGTACTTAAAATGAAGTATAGATAAACCCTAAATATTTTTTCAATATGTTTGGCAGCATGACTCATTGTAGAAAGTTTTCCTGCAGTGTATGTAAACCCTAAAAATGAACTTTCCTTGTTTGCTTGTTTTTGTTTGTTTAATATACTATTTGAAGCATTTTTCTATATCTATTTTATAAAGATAAGAGATAAAAGGTTTATCTTTTCAGAAATTCAGAGATGTCGTGTGGTCTCTGTACACTTCCTGTATTATTGCTATGTTTTATCTTGGACTGCAAATGATTAGTCCTTATTTTTTAAACATCTAAGAGTGGGTGCGGTTTATTAAAAAAGGAGTGGATAAGGCTAACAACACTTTTGTCCAAAAAATACATTGTGTAGTGAGGCTACAACAGTACATTTGTGGCAGATCAACATGCATTTTCTATACTTGCGAGGTCAATAAAGGAAAAAAACAAAAGTAATATGCATGTATTGTATGTATATATTTTTTTCAATACTAACACAAAGACATATTGAAAAATAATGTACTGTATGTGTTAAGCACTTTGCTAAGCTGCAGTTTCTCTGGCCATGATGGAAGTTCATATGCAAGTGGACAAATTTAGGAATGTAGTGACGGCTATTTAATCAGGAATTATTTTACCATATTTATATTTTGTTGTCATATTCAACAAAATTGAGAGTGACTTGGATGAGGATGACAATGAGGAAGAGCAGGTGGAAGCTAAGAAGGACAAGTCTGTGGTGGATGCTGCTGCGGAAAAAACACAAGGTAATCCAGCATTGCCAGCAAATTTGGAGGAAGAGGTGAGACCCTCTAGATCAGTGGGTCATTCAGAGGGTATGCACCTCAGTACGCCTTTGCTTTCTTGTTTTTGTGTCATTTCCAATGCAACACTCTATTGGCATTTTAAGCAGCATTTTTCTGGTGAGCTGTGACAGGGTAGTGGAAATGTGGAAAGACATAATGGACCTACTTTGCTTATACCATCCAGATATCCCACTAAGGGACACCGGATCCACTATGTCCACTCTACAGTGACCTGGTAACAAAATATTAGCTTAGATCATTACCAACATTCCAGAGTGTAACCACCAGCTGTCCACAGGGTGACACAGCTTTCCAGTAATTTGTGTCCTGCAGTTAAAGGTCATGCATCATGGTTTACAGGAAATGGTCAAAGCTACCAAAAATAGAAGAAAATAATTTAATGAAACAACATACATACACATACACACACACACACACACACACACACACACTGCCACTGCATGCCACATGCTACACAAATGTAGCGAGGGGCCGCTCTGTCATCTGTGGTCCCGCCCTTAATCCGGCCACCCCCGGATTTAACACTGACACAGGCTCACAGAGGGAGAGAGAGATAGCCTGTCCATATCTGTGGGGGATTTGTCCCCTTCCCTCTCCTTTTCCTCCATTGACAAGCGGCGCACACACACAAGCATCCACCCACTCTGCTCCCTCCCTGTCATGAATTGGCAAGAAGGGAGCCAATGAAGTAGCAGCAACAAGGAGCCAATCAGAGAGGGGTTCAGCAGCGAACAGCACTCTGGGACATGGATGCCCAATCTCACACCGCCCCATAGCCTTCTATGGGGAAAAGAACTACAAGAACCATCATGCTCTGAAGTAGGTGAAATTCCTGTCAGGAGAGGCTGTCTGGGAAGAGGGAAGATCACCATGAGGCAAGGAAGGAAATGGAAGTGACTGGAGAGACTGCTGTATCCACTGAAGAACCATCCAGAGATGGTTCCAGAGATGGTGGGAGTTGGGCATCCCACCAAAGAGAGAACTCCAGTGCATCTCCGGGCAGCTGAGGGCAAGAGGTGATCTGGTTGCAAGGTGACCAGGCGGGCCGCTGAACAACTTTCTGCCAGGACATCCTCTTTGGTCACAGGATTGGTGAGGGTACTTGCCCACTTTGCTGACGCACTACCACTTTGAACACTGCAGGCAGACATTGTAGTTTTGGAAGTGTAAAGAGGACTTGTTACTGCCATATCAAATCCTCTATGCTAACTAATGACACTTTGCGGATTCATTGTCTTCTGTAAGCTCCAACTGCTGGTGAAGACGTTTACAAGGCATTTTACCCTGAACACTGTCTTTTATTGCTCTTAAAGGGGACAGGTTGTTGGTCCCTATATTACTCCATCTCTTCTTAGAATTATTTTAGGTTGCCCTCCTTCCCTTTTAGTGGTAGCCATTTCAGTTAAACTTCTAGTACGAAGAAATCTATTTGCTAAAACTCCTGGTTTTGCTTTGTTTATCCTAAGTATAATTGTTATACGCCTGTCATTACTACTAGTGCCTAATAATTTTCTTAGAGTCAATTCAAACAGGTCTGTGGGTTGTTTTCTTGCAGGATTTGGCTGAACGACACTCGCTTATGTTCTCCTCTTGAGTAAGTAAACAGTGAAGGTTGAATCCAGTTGAACTGTGTCTGTATGCCATTTATTGTGGTGTTTCACTAACTTTCTTGCTAGGTGTGCCAGAGGGGCTGAGACGATCCTTGGGGTTGAAGGGCAGAGTAACGGAACCAAACAAACTCAAGTGGTTCCTACGGGGTAGCGCTACACAAAGATATATGAAAACAAGGGAAATCATTATTCTTGTTATCTTTATGAATTGTGCATGATGTCTACGTTTGTTCTACACCTCCATGCTGTGTTTACCCATATGTCCGTCTCTGAAGCATTTTCTAGTCAGAAAATTTTGAAATGCTATGTGGCAAGATACTAAGTAACTTTCTGTAGAAGATGTCTAACACACAACACGCCTTTCTCCACATGACACATGTCTTTGTCTTGGTATTCTAAATTATGGTAATATTAAAGTTAACAGTATTGCATAACATATCAGACATTGGAAAATTATGCATTCCAAGTCAAAACATGTAGGCATGCAAACATTACCTACCCTAAATGACATCCTGGTATATTAAAAAAACTTGTCTCAATGGGAATGCAGGTGATGGTACAGAGTCCAAAACTGACCATTTATTTCTTGACTGGTCCAGAGCAGAAATACCCAAAACCCACTCCTCTGCCAACTACACCTTCTTAGAATGGCAATGACTACCATAAATTGTGTAGAGTATAATTCCTAATCTTATAGGATCATCCCATTTGAATTAGTGGGTACCATGACCAACGGGTATGGTAATGTGACTCGTTGCACATCATGGGAGATGTTTGCATTCTTTGAGCATCTGTTTGGGGGTGAATACTGCTGCACAAAATGTGAGCAGATTGTTAACACGTCGTCATAAGTGGGGGTTTGTCTACGAGTTTCTTACGTTTGTAGAGGGTACTACACGTTGCTCAGTGTAATGGTATGGGCAACCAGTACCATGGGTGATTAAGTTTACCCTACTAGGATATTCTAATCCTTAATATGAGATGTGTTAAATACCATCAGTAACGGTAAGATTCTTCCACATCAACCGTCTCCTCACCCAAAACCCATAAAGACGAGACCTGGTCAGTTCTTTATTTACCAGTCAAAACCTGAGACATGGTAGTGGACGTAAGGGTAACTCTGTTCAAAAAAATTATATGGTCCTACAGTAAATCCCATCCAT
>BLSH010558206.1:360934-386908 GCA_018402905.1 Glandirana rugosa
CATTCCCTGTCTAATAACAAGATTTTAGTAGTGTATGACGATCTCCCTCTCCAAGGACGACCACGACACTCCCTGTCTAATAACAAGATTTTAGTAGTGTATGACGATCTCACTCTCCAAGGACGACCACGACACTCCTTGTCTAATAACAAGATTTTAGTAGTGTATGACGATGTCCCTCTCCAAGGACGACGTCACAGCACCAGCAGGAACCTCTCCCTCTAGCAGTATGTGATGATTTTAGAACAATAATCTGTCCCTTACAGCACCAGCAGGAACCTCTCCCTATAGAACTAGGAGATGATTTTAGAACAATAATCTGTCCCTCACAGCACCAGCAGGAACCTCTTCCTCTAGCAGTATGTGATGATTTGAGAACAATAATCTGTCTCTCACAGCACCAGCAGGAACCTTTCCCTCTAGCAGTATGTGATGATTTTAGAACAATAATTTGTTCCTTACAGCACCAGCAGGAACCTCTCCCTATAGAACTAGGAGATGATTTTAGAACAATAATCTGTCCCTCACAGCACTAGCAGGAACATCTCCCTATAGAACTAGGAGATGATTTTAGAACAATAATCTGTCCCTCACAGCACCAGCAGGAACCTCTCCCTCTAGCAGTATGTGATGATTTGAGAACAATAATCTGTCCCTCACAGCACCAGCAGGAACCTCTCCCTCTAGCAGTATGTGATGATTTTAGAACAATAATCTGTACCTCACAGCAACAGCAGGAACCTCTCCCTCTAGCATTATGTGATGATTTTAGAACAATAATCTGTCCCTTACAGCACCAGCAGGAACCTCTCCCTATAGAACTAGGATATGATTTTAGAACAATAATCTGTCCCTCACAGCACCAGCAGGAACCTTTCCCTATAGCACTAGGAGATGATCTGAGAACAATAATCTGTCCTTTATAGCAGTGTTTCTCAACATTTTATGATGAAGTACCCCTGCAGATCTAAAAAAATTCCTAAGTACCCCTGTCTCGAGAAAGTAATTTCTATTGCTTGGGTGTCATGGTTTCAGTGTGTGTATGTGTAATGTCAGTATGTGTTTGTGATTATTTCTGTGTGTGTTTGTGATGGTTTTTGTTTGTGTGCAAAATCATCATCAAATGCAGCCTCACCAGTGCCCATTAATGCAACCTCAGCAGTGCCCATCAATGCTGCCTCACCAGTGCCCATCAATGCAACCTCAGCAGTGCCCATCAATGCAGCCTCACCAAAGCCCATCAATGCAGCCTCACCAGTGCCCATCAAATGCAGCCTTACCAGTGCCCATCAAATGCAGCCTGATCTGTGCCCACCAATGCAGCCTTACCAGTGCCCATCAAATGCAGCCTCATCAGTGCCCATCAAATGCAGCCGATCAGTGGCCATCAAATGCAACCTGATCAGTGCCCATCAAATGCAGACTTACCAGTGCCCATCAAATGTAACCTTACTAGTGCCCATCAAATGCAGCCTTACCAGTGCCCATCAAATGCAGCCTCACTAGTGCCCATCAAATGCAGCCTTGCTAGTGCCCATCAAACGCAGCCTTGCCAGTGCCCATCAATGCAGCCTTGCCAGTGCCCAGCATAGCAGCCTGATCAGTGCCCAGCATTGGAGCCCGATCAATGCTCAGCAATACAGCCTGATCAGTGCCCCGCATTGCAGCCTGATCAGTGCCCAGCATTGCAGCCTGATCAGTGCCCAGCATTGCAGCCTGATCAGTGCCAAGCATTACAGCCTGATCAATGCTCAGTACCCAGTAATGCAGCCTGATCAGTGCCCAGCAATGCAGCCTGATCAGTGCCCAGCAATGCAGCCTGATCAGTGCCCAGAATTGCAGCCTGACCAGTGCCCAGAATTGTAGCCTGACCAGTGCCCAGCATTGCAGCCTGATCATTGCCCAGCAGTGGAGCCCGATCAGTGCTCAGCAATGCAGCCTGACCAGTGCCCAGCATTGTAACCTGACCAGTGCCCAGCATTGTAACCTGACCAGTGCCCAGCATTGCAGCCTGATTGGTGCCCAGCAATGCAGCCTTGCCAGTGCCCATCAAATGCAGACTTACCAGTGCCCATCAAGTGTAGCCTTACCAGTGCCCATCAAATGCAGCCTTGCCAGTGCCCATCAAATGCAGCCTTGCCAGTGCCCATCAAATGAAGCCTTGCTAGTGCCCATCAAATGCAGCCTTGCCAGTGCCCATCAAATGCAGCCTTGCCAGTGCCCATCAATGCAGCCTTGCCAGTGCCCAGCAATGCAGCCTAATCAGTGCCCAGCATTGGAGCCCGATCAGTGCTCAGCAATGCAGCCTGACCAGTGCCCAGCATTGCAGCCTCATCAGTGCCCAGCATTGCAGCCTCATCAGTGCCCAGCATTGCAACCTGATCAGTGCCAAGCATTGCAGCCTGATCAGTGCCCAGCAATACAGCCTGATCGGTGGCCAGCAATACAACCTGATCGGTGGGCAGCAATACAACCTGATCAGTGCCCAACAATGCAGCCTGATCAGAGCCAAGCATTGCAGCCTGATCAGTGCCCAGCAATACAACCTGATCAGTGCCAAGCATTGCAGCCTGATCAGTGCCAATCATTGCAGCCTGATCAGTGCCCAGCAATGTAGCCACATTTGTAATATGCAGCATGGAAGGGGTTAATGCATTGCCAATGGTTACTGATGTATTAGTGACCAGTGACAGTAACTCCTTTGTGCTGCATTAGTGATACCAGTGTCAGTGTTTATTAACCCCTTCATGCTGCATCATAAAGGGATTAATTAACACTGCCACTAATGCAGCACAAAAGGGTTAATTAACTGCTACTGGTCACTAATGGATCAGTAAACAATGGCAATACATTTACCCCTTCCATGCTGCATTACAAATGCATTGTAGTTTAACCCCCCCTTCAAAAAAAAAAAAGTTAAGCACTGCAGAGCACAGATAACATTACTGACTGTAGTGTTATCAGCCTCTGCTCACTCACTTGTCCAGGACAGTGGAAGCTCCGAGCAGAAGCACTCCTCCACCATCCCCCGCTCCCGGCCTCAGTGACATTGTGACAGGAAGTTCCTGTCAGGGGAAGAGTGTGTGAGGCACACTCACTGCTCCGCTGTGGGCAGCTCTGCAATTACCATACTGTGTAGCGGCGGCTGTATACAGCAAGCCGCCGCTACATAAAACCATTTACCCAGCATCAGAGCAGCAACTGGCATCCTGCCCCTCACACAGCTGGCGTACCCCCTGCCTGTGGTGCACGTACCCCTAGGGGTACGCGTACCACAGGTTGAGAAACTCTGCTTTACAGCACCAGCAGGAACCTCTCCCTCTAGCAGTATGTGATAATTTTAGAACAATAATCTGTCCCTCAAAGCACCAGCAGGAACCTCTCCCTCTAGCAGTATGTGATGATTTTAGAACAATAATCTGTCCCTTCCAGCACCAGCAGGAACCTCTCCCTTAAGAACTAGGAGATTATTTTAGAACAATATTCTGTCCCTTACAGCACCAGCAGGAACCTCTCCCTATAGCAGTAGGAGATGATTTTAGAACAATAATCTGTCTTTTACAGCACCAGACAACACTTCCCCTATGGCTGTGGTAGGACACTTACCGGCCTTGGCATGGCAGTTTCTCACCAGATGTCCTGAACCCCCACAATACAGACACAGGTTGATGGTCATGCACCTCTGTCGTTCCTCAGGTGAGAGAGAGTGGCGGAAGGCCCAAGCTGCATTGGCTCAGGGTGGTCATGCGGAGAGGAGGAGGAGGTTGCAGCCAGGCTAGGTCCCGGGTAACTAGGCACTCTTGGCATCCTCCAAGTAGGAAGCAGGGATCCGGTGGCTCTCTCCGCTCTGTGCTCACACAGGTGACAGTCGATTTGGATTGCCAAATTGACCAGCGCATCCAGGGTGTGAGGAACCCCAACGCGTGCCAGCTCATCCTTGAGTGGCTCAGAGAGCCCTAGCCTGAACTGCAGTACAGGGCAGCATCATTCCAGGCTGTATCGGCACTCCAGCGCTGGAACTCCGACACATATTACTCTGCTGTACGACAGCCTTGCTGAAGAGCATGGAGTGCCGCTTCAGTGGTGGCAGCCTGGTGGGGATCCTCGTACAGCTGGGTCATGGCATGGAAGAACATGTCTGGGCTTGAGGTCTCTGGGGCTTTCTGCTCAAGCAGGTAGTGAGCCCAGGTTTGAGGCTGTTCCAGGAGGAGTGAAATGACTAGGCCCACTTTGGTGGCTTCCAGGGAGAAGGTGTGGGGCTGGAGAGCAAAGTACAACTCACAGGAGTTGCGAAACGCCCGAAACTTCCTGCGGTCCCAAGCAAACCGCTCTGGCATGGGCACCTTAGTCTCCGTAGGTAGAGTCACTATAGTGGGGAAAGTAGCTTGGCTGGTACCAGCTGATGCTGGGGCAGCAAGGTCCTGGACTCGGTTTTCCAAGCGTGTGTATCCCTCCGGAAGATTTTTCACCGCTTGGGTCAGGCCGGCTAGATGAGCACACAGTTCCTCCATAGGAGAGGGCCCCGGCGCAGACTCGGACATGGCTGTCCGTTGCTGTCACATACCTGGTGGTCGAGTCTGACTTATGCGGGGGCAACCTCTCTTGCGGCCCTAGTTCGAGAACCTTTGATGATAAAGTACACAGGGAGCTTTGGAGCACAGGGGAGCACAAGGGCTGGACTTGGTCACTAGTGGTAGGTGAAGGTCCACTGGAACTCTTGCAGGCAAAAGGATGGTGATACAGGCTGGGTCGGTAACAGGCTGGCAGTGCAATACAGGTGGATCAGGCAAGAAGATAGTCGGGTACAAGCAGGGTCAGCAACGTGCGTGCAGCAGAGGTACAAGGGATCAGGCAGAACAGTAGTCGTAGACAGGCCGGGGTGAGGGCAGGCATAAAGCAAACAGAGTCCAAAGGAAGCCTGGGCCACAGGTACAGGAAGTCTCTCAAGAGTAAACACTGGGGTCACAGGTGCAGGAATGCTGTAGAATGGACAGCACTGGCTGCAGGGTGCTGTTTGCTTAAATGGCCGTTTTGGCGCCATTGCTAGCGCACAGGCACGCGCACGGACACACGCACACACTACGTGCGCCTGCGCATAGGCATTCCAATGGCCACAGATGATTCCTTACAGTGGGTGACATGTCCATAATAGGGGTGGTAGTGACAGCCCCAAATGATCCACAATGGCTCAAAAGTGAAATGGTCCAGAAGTATTTAGACAGAATAAAGATGGATTAAGCACCTGGACCAGATGGCATCCATCCACAGATCCTAAAAGATTTGAGCTCTGTCATTTCAAAGCCATTGTATCTCATTTTTAGGGACTCGTTAATGACTGTATTAGTACCACTGGATTAGTGTAGGGCCAACGTGGTGCCCTTATTTAAAAAGGGAGCAAAGTCTTTACCAAGTAATTATAGACCTGTTAGTTTAACTTCTATAGTCAGGAAGATATTGGAGAGTTTAATAAAAGACCACAGAGATGAGTTCTTGTTGGAAAAAAGTATTTTAAGCAACAGACAGCATGGATTTCTGAAAGACAGAAGTTGTAAAAAAAAACTGATTTCTTTTTATGAGGAGGTAAGTAAAACCTTGGACAGAGGGGTGGCTGTGGACATGATATACTTGGATTTTGCAAAAGCGTTTGACAGTTCTCCACACACAGCTAATGTGTAAGGTAAAGTCTACAGGCTTGGAAAGATCAGTTTGTAAATGGATAGAAAACTGGCTAAAAGACCGAATTCATAGAGTAGTGGTTCATGATTCATACTCTGAATGGTCTAAGGTTATCAGTGGTGTACCCCAAGGTTCAGTGTGGGGACCCTTATTTTTTAATATCTGTATACATGATATTGGGTCTGGGATTAAAAGTACCATTTTAGTGTTTCTAGATGACACCAAGCTATGCAGTGGAATAACGTCCTTACAGGATGTCTCCAACATACAATCCAACCTCAATGCATTGTTTAATTTGGCGACTATGTGGCAAATGAGGTTTAACGTAGATAAATGTAAAGTTATTCACTTGGGGGCTAAGAATATGCATGCACCATACATACTAGGGGGTTGACGACTGGGGGAATCCATAGTACAGAAGGATCTGGGGGTTTTGGTAGATCATAAGATTAATAATGGCATGCAATGCCAAGCTGCGGTTTCCAAAGCGTGTAAAATCCTTTCTTGTATTAAGAGAGGTATGGACTCCAGAGAGAGGGATATCATTTTTTTCCCCCTGTTCAAATAATTAGTAAGACCTCATCTGGAATATGCAAATCAGTTTTGGGCACCAGTTCTCAAAAAGGATATCGGGGAACTGGAGAAAGTGCAGAGAAGGGTAACCAAACTGATGAGAGACATGGAGGAGCACAGCTATGAGGAAAGATTAGAGGAGCTGAATTCATTCTCTTTTGAGAAGAGGAGATTAAGGGGGATATGATCAACATGTACAAATACATAAGTGGTGCATATAATGATCTTGGTGTTGAGTTATTCACTTTACGTCTAGAGGAAAACAGATTTCATCTCCAAATATAGAAAGGTTTCTTCACAGTCAGAGCTGTGAAAATGTTGAATAGACTCCTGTCAGAGGTGGTACTGGCCAGCACAGTAGATTGCTTTAAAAAAAGGCCTGGATTCTTTCCTTAATGTACATAACATAACTGGGTACTAACATTTATAAGTAAAGTTGATCCAGGGAAAATCCGATTGCCTCCCGGGGGATCAGGAAGGAATGTCCCCCCCCCCCCCCGCTATAGCAAATTGGATCATGCTTTTCTGGGGTATTTTGCCTTCCTCTGGATCAACTGTGGGTGAATGATTGTGTATATGGGATTGTATGATTATATATATATTGTTTTTTTGGTTGAACTAGATGAACTTGTGTCTTTCAACCTGACTAACTATGTAACTATATGTAACATAACATGGACGTTGTGCCCTGGTCGGCTGGGTGGTATGCCAAGAAAGGGGGCAAAAATACTCGGATAGGGAAATAACTCTTTATTGGTCCTGTGACATTTATTGAGCAAGCTTGGTAAAGGCTTATACCATTTCTACTTGAGGGTTCAGAATGTAACGAGCAAAGCAGGCGGATTTCCACCTGCCCAATTTCTTAATGACATGGTCTGGCACCCCGTGCTGAGATGCGACCAAAGCTGCTCCAATCCGAAAGGAGTGTCCAGAGTACTGGCCAGGGTCAAGGCCTAGGTTAGCCAGGAAGATTCTAACATACCTAATGAACTGGCTGCCACTCAGGGGGTGGTTGGAAAAGGTAGCTATGGGCTAGAGTTCGATTGGCTGGGTAAGTGAGACAGTAAGTGGTTGAGTACCATAACTGGGCACCAGACGTTGTTGGTCTGGAAGAGCTTAATGTCGACCCGGGTCCAAATGGTTGGGTTTTGGAGACTACGAGGTGAAGAACAAAATGAAAGCGAGCTAGGTGGTGTCTACACAGTATCTGGCCACCAGTGCCACTAAAGGTAAACTTGGTAGGCTGCAGAAAGCTGTAGAAGGCCAGGTAGACGGCCGCTTAGATGACCAGGCTGGATAGAACCCCGAACGGGGAATATGAGAGGGTAGTCGACATGTCCCTAAAGATGGCACTTGTAATTGGTAAGCGCTTGCCATTGGCTATGGGCTGATGCTTCTGGATGCCGCATAGGATGGATCTGACTGTATGGGCTGCGAACAAAGACGGCTTTCCAGGGTCATGTAAGGACAAGAAATGCTGGATGCCAGCTACGTATAGCCTGACGGTGTTATGAGATAGAGCCAGCTGCGTGTGGCAATACGATATGAAGGCTAGGATGTGCTTAATGTCTCCTGTCATTGCTCCGGGGCATGAGGCTAGAAACCTGCAGTAGGAGTTCCAAGCAGTGTGATAGGCCTTCACTGTGTTGTGGGACAATGACTGATTGATGAGCTGGGTTGCATTGAGAAGGTGTGACTTTAACCCGTCGTCAGCTGTGACCAAGGTGGGATAGGAGTAGTCGTTGGGTTGGCTCCCGGTTTCTGCTAAAAGAATGAAATGAAATTGAAAGGGACAGTGCGTCTGCTGCAACGGTGCACTTGCCCAGAATATCCGTGCAGTGAACATTAAATTGATGTTGCAGGGACAACTGCACCAGCCTGCATAGGAAGGACATGATGGGGAGTGACTGGGACCTGCCCTTGTTTATAATTTTGGCCATAGCCCGGTTGTTTGTGGCAAAGACCACCGTTTGTCTTGTCCAGGTATGGCCCCAAACCTGAGCAGCTGCCACAATGGGATACAGTTCAAACAATGAGGATGACTGAGTAAAACCAGGGATTAGAAGGATTTTTGGAGGCCAAGGCCCTGCGAACCAGTTAAACCTGTGGAGGCTGTGGCATCCGTGACTACCTGAGATGATAGAGCTGATGCTGCCGGGATGAACACAGATATGCTGTTCCAGTTTGTAAGCAACTCATCCCACATTGTCAAATCTGCTATCGCTGCTGGGCCCAGCCTGAGAATTTTATTGGGGTCTTGTACTTAAGAGAGAAAAAAAAAAAAGACATAAAATGAAAGACCGCCCCTGAGGGATAATCATCATGTCAAAATTGAGCATCCCTAACAAGGAGTGTATTTGTCTCTTAGTACACCCTTGCAAAAGGGTAAAGTTGTGAATGACCGACCTGATTCGGGCCAGTTTGTCAGGAGGCAGGCTAGCCTGCATGAAGCAAGTGTCAAGAGTACTGCCTAGAAAGGTGATGGAGTGTGCCGGGCCTTCCACTTTATGTTCAGCTATGGGCACGTTGAGATTGTCAAACACCACTCTTAGTCTATCCAGGTCTACCGGGGGTATGCCGGGCTGTTCAATGAGCAGAAAGTCATCAAGATAATGAATGACCATCTGGCACTGGGCTTGGTGCAACTGGATCTAGGTAAGGGACTGAGTGAAGGTATCAAACAGCCACGGGCTGCTTTTAGAGCCGAAGGACAACTTGGTGGTGAAGTAATATGAATCTTTCAGTTTGATACTGTGCCAAGTTTATTTGAGAACTTGCCCTTGAAAAGCCCAATAGTGCTTACTCTCTAGGTAGTGAAGGTGAGTGCATGAAGGGGTCGATGATGAACCCTCTGTCCAATTCAGCCTGCAATAGACTGTCTATAGCCTGTTCATCAATGGCAGCTGACAGGAGATTCCTGCACTCGTGAGTCGAGTGGGGTAAGGTGGTGAGGCCGGTGTGGATTCCTGATGTGAACCTGTGTATCAGGAAAGTGGCCAGTGAGGGAGTGGGGAGAGTGGAGATGTAAAACCCCAACCATCGGACATCTACTCGGCCCAGTCAGGAAGTGTTGTGCTGTTTAAGATGGCATGTAATCTTCTGTTGTGCCCTGTGGCACATCGCACAAATGTGGAGCAACCGGCATTGACTAAAGTTGCATGAGCCATAATTGAAGTTATTGCAGATTGATGCATCCCCTACTGATAGGATAGGCTGTCCCAACTTGTCCACCTGGTGTGGGGGGCCGACAAGCCCTGACCGGTACTGGAGTTGGAGAGGAAGTTGAGGATGCATCTAGTGGCTGCACTGCAGCACCAGTTTGCCGTATAGGTGGATAGCAGCTATGATTAAGCACCAGCCCAAGGTGCGAAACATGTAAGCTGGGACCTGTGGTTTGCCTATCTGTACTTGCACCTTTGGTATCAATAAAATCACAAGATTGGATCCAGTGTGCGGCCGTCCAGCCTCATTCTTTTCAGCCATTTATGTGCATTCATTAGCCTGCACCTGAATTGGAATACACACAACTAATCCAGTGTCTCAGTCCGGATTGTCCTGGATCGGTGAGTGCTCTATTGCCGTATAGGTGGATGACTGGATGATAGCGCAGAGTGGGGAGCATAGACTGGCAAAGTGGCGGCAGAAAAGTTTGATGACACTTCAGTTCATACTAGCCTGAAACTGCGTGAGCCTGGCTGCTGCTTTAGCTGAAAGCGATCAGTGATAGTCATAAAACGAAACCCCCCCTTATTTATAGCCTAGGTCCACCACTGTGTGGAGGTACAAGTCCAGCTCCTCCCTCCGGCTGGGGCTGACCGAGCAAAGGATGTCTCTAAACATACTGAAAGCCAACACAAATTCTGTGACTGTCTGATTGCAGTTGAGTCTAGGGACTTTGGACTTAAGGACCACTGAGACGCCCCCCCCCTCCCCCAGGCGTATGACTTATTCTTGACCAGGTCATGTATCGATATAAGGGAGGGAAGCCAGATTGATGCCCTTGCCGTCCAAGATGTCCTTCCTGATGCTGGCTGGAACAAGATGAGCGGGGAAGATGGTAGGACTCATCTCTGGCGTACCTGCAGGAGGAGGTGCCAGGACCGGAACAGCGACCGAGTCTGAGAGGCCTGCAGCTGGGTGCACTTCCAAGACTGCCACTCTGATTTGAACATCAGAGACTACTGTAGATAATGTGGTTACCATGAAGTAAATCTGGGAAATGTCCATGGAGATTGACTGCAGGGTTTATTGATACCTGCTGGGTGCTGTGCCCAGCTGTCGCTGGCGATGGGAAGAGCAGCCTGAAGAGCTCGGCTTTCCTGGCTGTAGTGGGGTAGGGAATGCCCCACACCTCATTTCTGCTGTGAGCTTAGGGATGGTGCATCCCGTGAGGGACTGCAAGCTGCCGCGTTCTGAACTTGTGGAAGGTGACAGAGGGGCGGGTGTGAAGTCTTTGCTGCTGGCCTGCAACATGGCTCTGGCTATAAGAGAAGAAAAGTGCATGTGTTAAGAGGAGTCATAGAAGTAGGATTGCGAGCGGAGTTGCATACAGAAAAATAGAAATGAAGGAAAACGAGAAGGACAGAAAAAGGAATGACATGTGCAGTAAGCGGTTAACGACGGCGTCATCTACATTTACTGCTGCAGAGTGGCAGCTTAACGTAAATCGTCGTCTATAAAGGGTGATTCGCGCAGGGGTGGCTAGGGGGCGAGTGCGCTGGCGCACTCTCCCCCTCAATATATCCCTCAAATATGAGGAAGTATATATATCGGCCAAAACTGATGAATAAATTGTTTTTTTTATTTATTTATTTTTTTGGATATGTATTAAAAGCAAAAAGTAAAATATATATATAATTTTTTTTTCAAAATTGTTGCTTTTTTTTATAGCGGTGATCAGAAGTGACACAGAGGTGATAAAATACCACCAAAAGAAAGCTCTATTTGTGGGAAAAAAAGGATGCCAATTTTGTTTGGGTAAAACGTTGCATGACCGCGCAATTGTCAGTTAAAGCAAAGCAGTGCCGAAACGCAAAAAGTGCTCTGGTCCTAAAGTGGGAAATCCTTCTGGGGCTGAAGTGGTTAAGAAGCCAATGTATTGTATATGTAAATTGTAATACCTAACCCGCGCAGATGTATATATTAGGATGGGGTGACACTCACTGCAGCTGCTATGCACAAAACAAGAGGAAAATAAATTTCCCCGCTGTTAAACATAAAAGATTAAAAAAACACTGCGCTGGCAGCTATAACCTAAAATCATATTCCTTAGAGTGCATCAAGACAAGACATAGTTAAGATAAATGCACCAACGTGCTAGTGCAAAATTCAGATATTCATATGCAAATTAATAAATAAAAATTGAATTATCTAATGAGTTCAAATTTTTCAATCCAATAAAGTGCTAAGGTGCTCATCTAACAAGGAAAAAAAGTGCTTAACAGTTTTAAATCAGAGATAAATGTCAGCAATGGAGTAATAGTTCATGTCAATCCGGAAAGTGCTTGGTGCTTCACTTGAAAAAATCCAAAGAAAAGTGCTAAGTGCTACACTTAAGCGTAAACATGTGTTTCAGTGATGAGAACCACTTAAAACGTGCTCTGTGCCACTCTCCCCCTCTCCTCTCCTACTCACCAGAAACCGATGACCCACAGCTTTTCAGTCTGGGGTCTATTGAGCTTTTTCTGCTGTTAGTAGATGTGCAGCAGGGTGATGTTGCCTTTAAGAGCAAAGTTCCCCCCAGGATCATTGAAACCAATATCATCGGAATTGAGATAGGACAAACATAGTGTAATACTGTATTATAATATTTATTGCGCGTGCCTGTGGAATGCATGATGGCAATCTATGAGGAAGTATGGTGCTGGTTGTTTGAATACTGACAGACCGCTCGTTTTATTTGGATTTCCTGTAAGTTTTTACTCTCTTTTGCGCAATAAATATTATTATACAGTATTACACTATGTTTGTCCTATCTCAATTCCGAGGATATTGGTTTCAATGATCCTGAGGGGAACTTCGCTCTTAAAGGCAACATCACCCTGCTGCACATCTACTAACAGCAGAAAAAGGTCAATAGACCCCAGACTGAAAAGCTGTGGGTCACCAGTTTCTGGTCAGTAGGAGAGGAGCTGTAGCATGTATGAAATGGATCTGATTATGAATCATTGTGCTGCCGATGCGACTAGATTTGAATTGGAATGTAGAGTGTATGAAATGTACTTGATATGAATCGTGCCGCCCATGCGACTAGATTCGAATTGGGCTGTGGTGTGTATAAAATGTATTCGATATGAATCGTTGTGCTGCCAACGTGACTAGACTCGAATCGGGCTATGGAGTGCATGAAATGGTTTAACGAAATTGAAAGGCCTGTGACTGGCCATATGTGGTGCAACGCTGAGGTGGTTGACCTGAGTCAAGTGCTGTCAGATACTGACTGGCTCGGGGATTGCTTAAGGAACTGAAAAATTAATTTTGTGGTTGGTGCGATGGTTAAGACAAAGACTGCGCTCGGAGACATACAAACGATTCGTATGTTCCACTATGGGGCCCATAAATACGAAATGGGGAACACAACGAATCAAATGACTACATATGATACGAAAAATGGTTACGAATCCTACCTGCAACAGTGAGCAAGACTCATTGGAACTCGGGAACACAAACTCACAAACAAGAAGTGAGCTGGAAGAGTCGGCCTAATGACGTAACAAATCTCACATCAGAACCAACAAAGACCACAGGTGAGTGGTCTGCTTAAATACCCCCTGGACTCCTCCCATAAATTCAAGCCACCATACTGGGCTTCTTGTTGTTTGGAAAAAATACTCTGGTGCTAGAATTATTGCTCTCACTCTGACATTCACGGCAATACCTCACATGTGTGGTGCCATCACCTTTTACATATGTGTGCGCGACTTATGCATGCATTCACGTTTACACGTAAGCACCGGAGGGGGGTTTAATTTTTTTATTACTACTTTTATTATTTATTTTATTCAAAACTTTATTTTGATCACCTTTATTGTTTTCACAAGGGATGAACAATAGACTGACCGATCCTTTCTGTAATTGACCAACTGATCCTTCTGCAATCGACCGACCAGTCCTTCCTTTGACCAATTCGTCCATTGATTGATTGACTGATCCTTCCTTACTTTGCTCCTTCCTACGACTGACCAACTGATTCTTCCTGCAATTGATCGACCAAAAATTCTTCCTGCAATCGATCTGCCGATCCTTCCTGCAGTTGACCGCCTGATCCTTCCTGCAATCGACCGACCAATCCCTCCATTGATTTATTGACCGATCCTTCCTTACTTTGATCCTTCCTGCTATTTACCAACTGATCCTTCCTGCGATCAACCAACCGATCCTTCCTGTGATTGATCGATCAATCCTTTAAACCTTGATTTGATCCTGCGATTGATCAACTGATCCTTCCTGTAATCAATCAACCAATTCTTCCTGCAATTGATTGGCCAACCCTTCCTGCAATTGATCTGATTGTCCCTGCAATCGATTGACTGATCCTTACTGCAACTGGTCAACCAGTCCTTCCTTACTTTGATCCTGCCTAAGATTGACTGACCAATCCTTCCTGCAATCGATCCTTCCTGCAACCGATACTTCCTGCAATTGATCCTTTGATCCTGCAATCGATCAATCCTTTGATACTGTGATCGATAAACTGATGCTTCCTGCGATCCATAGACTGATGCCTCCTGTGATTGACAGATACTACCTGCGATCACTTGATCCCTCCTTCGATCAACCAATCATTTGATCCTTTTTTTGATTGACTAATGCTTTCTATGATCAATTGACAAATGCTTCCTGCGATCAATCAGCTGATCCCTCCTGTGATCTATCGACTGAGCCTACCTTACTTTGATCCTTCCTGCAATGACAGACCAATCCTTCCTTCATTATTTTTGTGCTAATAATTCTTTGCAATGTTATTTATCCTTTTAATATAGTACAATACCTGGTCGATCCTGCCTGTTTCTGTTAGCAAACTGACTTTCCACCATTCCACTCTCTCTGCAACATCTGTATCTCCCAATCTCCCCTCCCTTCCTGTCATTTCCATGGTCTGTGTGAAGCCCCTCCTCTCCCCGCCCCTGCCCTCCCCTTCTGAAACTGAAACTAAACCAGCAGAGGAATGTGAGCCCCTCCCACTGGAGTCTCTCTGCTACGGAGTAAGACTTGAGAAAACCATGTGACTGCACATAAGCATTGCTGGTAAAAGGTATTTAGAGATTATATTGCTGAAAAAAAAAACACACTGCATTACTGTTGGCCTATAAGAGAACTTCTCATGGGAGTTTATTGTGGGGAATTTACAACCACTTTAACAGACCCACAAAGTGATGAGCCCAATATACTTGGGTTTGGTTCAAGGAGGATTCCTCGAAGTTTACTGAAGTTCAGATGTTGAATCTGAAGCCCATTTTAGTCAATTGGAGATTAATCTGTAAAAATTATTTTCTAGGCTCATGGTCAAGGGATTGTCAAGCAAAAGTCATTTGTTTGACAATTGCATTACAAAATTCAGTTTGGCAGGGAACAGTGCTTTTATTAATGCTTAGAGTGAAAAATGAAAAATTCCTTTTAAAAAAACATGCCTGGGTGATGTATACAATGTAATACAGTACTACTAAACTGACATTTACAAAGAAAATGTAGTTTAAGTTACAGGTGACAGCTCCCAGGCTGCTTTGTTCTGCTTATGGTGAACAGTCAGAGATTATCCTCATCTATACCATACTCATATGCTAGATGAGGGTCTTGTATAAATATTAAAGGGGGGCCCACACAAAAAATGGCGGGGCATTCCCCCTACAAAAAAATACCATATTCTAAACCTAGATAAGGGTCTGTAATGGATGCCACTGGGGACCCCCACAAAAAAACAGAAAAAGACATGGGGTCCCACCCATATTCCATACCAGACCCTCCTGAACCATACCAGACCACACATTATCCACATGGGGAGGGTAGCTTGCCGGGGGAAACCTCTGGCAAAGCAGCTTGTCCCCATGTTGATGAGTACAAGGTCCTCTTCCCCAAAACCTGGGCCCAATGTTTGTGAGGGTCTGCGGCAGTAGGCTTATTGAGCAATGAAAGCCCCCTTTAAAAATAAGCTAACCACCCCCCTCTACATTAATCAGTAAGTGGAATACAGTACCTTTACTAATTAACAAAAGGAATGGTAGTAGTAAATAAAGACACAAACTTTTCAACAAGTCTTTAAAAAAAAAAACACAAAAGTCTCATGATGTAATTCCATCATAAATTACATCATCCAGTGATCCATTGAACCATGAGGAACAATGCATTATGACCTGAAGAACAAAAAACTGCTGGTCCACAGACATCTCAGCTCCCATCACTACCCTAGCCATGATTTACAAATTCCAGTGCCTACTACTAAATGTAAACAAAATGATGGGGTCTCCCAGATGGCCATATTTGGTCCATGACCAAATCATAAGCTCCCAGAATCAGATAAGCCCCCTGCCCTGCATGTCGCCTAGTATGGCTCGGGGGGGGTCACACCTGTCCCTCCCATTTCCTGGCCTGTTTGGCTGCATATTCTGATCAGTATTTGGATGTGGAGTTTGCAAGGACTCCAGGGACTACTCTTTTTCTATGTGAGGTTCCCCAATAAAATCCATACCAGACCTGCATTTGTGGCTAGAACTCACCAAATGTTTATTGTTCCCACCCCCCACCCCCGCCCCTTTGTATACATTCATCTGTCAGCCAATAATCTCTAGCTGACATCTGAATGGCCATGCAGGGGTGACTAGTTGTTAGGATGTCAGTAGCCTCTGGCTTTCTAACAACCAAGAGCTCGAAGCAGGAAGCTCTCACATTTAGCAGAGGTAATAATATTACTGCTAAATGATTTTATTTCCTCAACTGCTAGTGATTCAACATGGCTGAACACCCATTTACTTCAGCCATTTGCTCAGTCCTTGAAAAGCAAAATGCGGTCTGAACATGGGTTCAAACTGATCTAATGGTTTATATCTCTATTTTCTATTATAATATTGACGTTTAATGGCACACTGGGGGTATGATTTGGTACCCTATAATATCTGCTATCTCCTAGGAGCTTTAGGAGATGTATTAACAGGCTTTGGGCTTTTGTTGATGGCATCAAGAGACATCTGAGATCATTCATAATTTATTGACAGGTGCATGTGACCTCTAGTTGCAGTTAAAAGCCCATCAATGCCAGCCCTTAGGTGACATTGTAATACTAGAGTGTACATTAATAATAACTTCTATTTTTTTTTTTAAATCTTGCTTTAAAGTAGGAGCAAATGTTCTTGTCCAGATTCCGTAATCTTCCATTAGACATATTGCAAAATGAATTGTTTTTGGTATGCTGCACACTAGGCACACACTGCATAAATAGAATATAATATATATTTTTACTTCGAAAGGAAGAGCGATAAAGCTGTGAGTGATTTTTTCTTTCTGTGTTCATAGACAGATTATCACGTAAGAAAGGAAGATGTAATATCTGCCCTCAGGTTTCAGTAGCAGTATACGGCCGATCTACCTGAAAATAATCAGTTGAGCAGCTAGCAAGGAAGAACAAATATTTATTATTTTACCACCTTTCCTCTGGGACTTTACTGTACTCTTATCAACCAGCTTCAGTGAGCTCATACTGCTCAGATCATAACTCAACTTATCTGTTTCATATAAAATGACTTTAGTTTAGAAAACTGTACATAACAGATGGGATTTGTGTTCCCTCTGTAAAGTGATCTTTTCAGCAATGTGTGACTTGGGAGCAATATGTTAAAGAACAAATTTAAAATGCTATGAATAGACATTTTTACATAATGCATATGCAAATATAGAAAGAGAAGGAGGGAGCTGAGTGAAACATGAAGAAAGAGCAACATTTTTGTCTCTAGCATAAAAATGCCTTAATCTTGGTTGTTTAGTCTAATGTATCAATTTACTAAACTCATATATGGTTATATGTCCAATTTTAAAATTAACTATGGGAAGTCCGAACTTAACTTTGAGAGGGAATAATCTGGCCAGGGTCAGAGCTAATTGTCCCTTCACATGGGAAGAGAAGGCCCTTAAATACCTGGGGGTATGGCTTACGCCATATCTGGGATCCATGTATGCGACAAATTTCAAGCCTCTATTATCCAACTTAAACAAGACCCTTACCCAATGGAACTTAAAGTAATTTTCATGGTTCGCAAGGGCGGCGGTAATAAAGATGTTAATTTTGCCACAAGTGCTCTACTTGTTCCAAACTATACCGATACGCATACCCACACGTTTTTTCCTATCATTGCAGACAATGCTTCGGAGATTCTTATGGGCATTCGAAGAAACCATGCATTAAATTGCAACTTCTCACGAGGTCTAAACAGACTGGAATACTGGGTTTCCCCGACTTCAAACAATATTACTATGCCTCTCACATCACACGTATCATAGATTGGAACTGCCATGCTGGAAACAAAGACTGGGTGGCTTTGGAGAATAGTACTGATGAAACCCCTGTGAGTTTTGCACCTTGGATACCCTGGGAGGCGTGTCCCAGTAACCTGAAACGCCATCCCTTGATAGGGGCCAAGCTAGAGATATTCAGAAGGTCGTGCAAGACACTGGGCATCTCATCGTCACCAGGACCTTTGACACCTATACATTGCAATCCGGACTTCCCACCAGGACAAACGTTACATCATCAAGCCCTCACATACAAACACAGCCCCCTGCTGGCCATTAATTGCATACACCAAGGTAGAATGAAATGTTATGCTTCCCTTCAACTCGATCAGGGACATACAGCTCTAAGTTACTGGACATATAAACAAATTCATAACTAAATAACTAACACTTCTAGACTCCCGCACTTTAAAAGAGTGCTTACACCATTTGAGAAGATATGTTTGGAGGGATCCCCAACCCCAAAATCTACTTCATTGGCCTATGCTCTGCTGCGTCCTACCATCCCTGCGGATATAAACACACATAAACTATTTTGGGAGGACACTCTTAAAACAGCGATTACCGATGACCAGTGGCTCCATGCCTGCGTGTTCTCACACAAATGCTCTATAAGCACTAGATTTCAGGAAACGTCATTCAAAATCCTCACAAATTGGTATATAACCCCAGTTAAAGTGAAAAGATGGTTCCCCAAACTTTCTGATGCTGGAGATGTAACAAGGATCAAGGCACTTTATATCACATATGATGGGAATGCCCCCAAATTCAAACCTACTGGACGTCAGTCAGGGACACGATAAAAAAGATCACAGAAACGACCATATCATTAACACCCGCTTGCTGTCTCCTTCACATTTCCAATCAATCTATGACAACATATAAGAGATTACACACAGTTTCCAGATGTTTGCAGAACAGTTTGTCCCGGTTTTAGTTAAAGTGACACACACAGTTTCCAGATGTTTGCAGAACAGTAGTTCAGTTTGTCCCGGTTTTAGTTAAAGTGTTACACGCAGTTTCCAGATGTTTGCAGAACAGTGATAGAGGTTCTCCCGGCTTATTTATACTTTTTTGACACAGTTTGAAGATGATTTTAGAACAGTTATATGGCTTCTACCGTTAATTAATACTTTTCAGACAAAGTGTGAAGATGGTCCACATCCACCTCCATTTTTGATTTTTTTATGTTTTTATTTTTTTAAAAATGCTTTTAGTTATTTCCCTGTCCCCATTTCTTTGTAGGGCACTTGTCCCACCCTTACCCCCATTTCCTTCCTTTTGCAGACCTCTAGGACTTTAGGACTTTCCAGGACTTTTTTACAGCCATTTTTGTGCCTAAAAGTTCGGGTCCCCATTGATTTCAATGGGGTTCGGGGTCCGGGACAAAGTTCGGGTTCTGTCCGGACCCGAACCCGGACTTTGTCCCGAAGTTTGGCTGAACCAGCAGAACCCGGACTTCTAAAAGTTCGCTCAACTCTATACATAAGGCCTGGAACCATCATCCAAATCTATCTGATCTAATCTATCTTTCTCTATTTCTTTATTATATTTATTTTATCTCTTAGAACCTTTCTATTATCTCTTCTCTATAAATATAGTTTCATTATTAATACACAGATCAAAGGCGCTATCAACCCGATGTTGATACAGGGCAGCTTTGTGATTATATTGTTTAGAAGTTGTATGATCGCTCATATGCCCACATCAAGGCGTTAAGTCTACACACCAGATCTTTCAAGAGCCGGCTGGAAGATAAGCTGTGTAGATCTTTAATGAATAAATGATGTACAGTATAGTTTTCAGTGAAGAAACCATATGCAATACTAAGACAAGCCTATGTAAGAGCATAACTAATGAGGTCTAGGCTGTCGGTGGCCGGGTGCTCCTGCCCCCTCGGTCGCAGCTTGATCCCGGGTGGGGCGACCGGAGGGGGGCGTCTGGTGATATGGCAATACACCATGAAAACAGTACGTGGTATTCAAATGATATTTTCTACAAAAGATTTCAAGCTCACAATTAACTGATTAACATAGAAACTGATATTCTTCCGAATTATTGAATATATAATGTACCTGTAAAGCAATCATTGCGATTACTGTAATATGTACTTTTTCTTGAGAATTCAATAAAAACATATTGAAAAAAAAATTTACTAAACTCATTTTTTTTCATAGTGGCCCAATAAACCTGTCCTACTGTACTTTCAGGTGCCCCATCAGTTTATAAAAAATATGCCATATGTGGTGCATGATCCATTAGTTGTAGGATGGTTTGGAAATTGTTGTTAGGTTTATTATTGTTGCCTTTAATTTATACCCTTCTTGCTAAATACTCAATTGGTAGCCTCCTCAGTTCTGGCAACTTTTAGAGAGTTGTATAGAGTTCTTGCATCGGCTCTGTGCCAAAGCACTGCAGATAATTATGCAAAATGACTACACTCATCAAGTAGGACTGGAAACATACATGCGTCCTAACTCTCCACCCACCTCTCTGGAGGAAACCCCCATTTTTTTTAACTCACCTCCAAAGAGGAATCCGTATATACTGCAAAAGGTTGACAAGTCAATCAAAACCACATGAAACAACTGAAGGGCATGAAGTTAATGGAAAATTGTATACTTACCTATCAGTGATTTTCCTTTCCTAACACTTAAGCATGACAACATAACATGGATATAGTTCCGCTCCTCACCCAATTATAGGGCCGGTTATACTATAAATTAAACACCCCCCCGACACAAGTATGACAGCATACCCATGGCACATATCACTCCAAAATAAGGGAGGACAATGCTGAAGTATTTTAAGCAACATACATATCATTAGATGCACTTACAACCGAATGACCAAACTGCACTATGGTTAAGGTTGTTGGATCAACCTTGCTGCTCTGCAGATTAGTTCTGTAGATGTGCCTCTGAATTCTGCCCATGAGGACGCAATTCCTCTTGTGGAGTGGGCCCTTAGATTAATAGCTGGCTCTATCTTCTTTGCCAGATAAGCCCTCCAAATTACCTTGACCATCCATAATGAAATTACTCTAGTAGACACAGGAAGCACTCTCTTGACACCTCTGAAAGTTATGAAACACATTGAAAGTTACCTCAATGTGCCTCAATGTATTTGTTCAATGTACCACCAATAAGGAAAGGTGGATGAGACACTCGCAAGTCCCAAGGAGAGATAAGGTGGATAAATTCTTGAACAGGCTTTTAGGAATTGACACACCAAGCCAAACTAACCAGTCTGCAACCAACTGAACTGATAATTTAGTTGGTTGCAGGCTGGTTGGTAAGTTGAGCTGGGAATTTTCTTTGGTTTTTATGACATGTGTCACCCTTCCATGTGCTCCTTGCTGCAAAGGCCAGTTACTGTATAGGTGGGGGCAATGGCCACTTCTTTGTACTGTTGAAAGGGAAGCCCTGGACACCTTTGCTGCCATTGTGCTTTATGCTGAGTGTCCAGTGCACCCCTGTGCCCTTGAGAAGGGGAGGGCTCCCTCCAGGCTCACTTGCCCTCTATCTATCCATTATAATGCATGTGCTTCTACTATAGAGGCTCTCAAAAATGTATATAGTTAGTACTGCAGATAATACTGGGGTGCCTTGAAGTGGTGCTGAGGCTTACACATGTGTTTGCAAATGTGTGCAAAGGAAACCCCTGTTTTTAATGCAAACTGTTAGACATGATAGTTTGGTTGGTTGCAGGCTGGTTGGTAAGTTGAACAAAACAAGGGGGGATTAGGGGGGAGGGCCCCCTCAAAAATCGGTCATCAGGACACAAAAATCATGAAAATAGGAAAATACTTTATTGATAATTGGTAAAAATGCCAAGCAATACAAAACTCAGTGGGGTATAAGGTGTAGACTATCACCAAAAATTAAATAAAATCAATTAAAAAGACAACGTTGTCTAAGACAGGGAGGGGAAACCGCAGCTGCTCACACACTCCAGGCATCACCACCGGGTGGTGGAAGTGATGCAGTACACTGATAATGTAGGGGTGGTGTTAGCTGGAGCACTAAGGCTATAACAGATGGTAACAGTCCCGGAACAGCAGGTGACACAGTGCTCAAACAGAGTCGGGGGAACAGAGTGTTTGCTCCTACCCCGAATGACAGTGTGGTATGTTGGGGATAACAAGTAACTTAAGGCAGGTCAAAAGTTATCTCACCAAATCCGTCGGGTGTTCATACCCCATGGATCAATAGGCGGTGGGGGGAGGACGGTCTAAACGCTCACGCTGGGCGTTCATTCCCCATGGAACCACTTCTGTCACTCAAACAGCATTTTCCTGGCTGTATAATCCGCCTCATTAGCTGGTCATTACTTCCTGGAGGTTTCCAGTGCTACAGATGGCTGCAGGCAGTGACCGGGATCAAAAACGTGAGTCCACCAGCCCTCGGAGCTCTGAGGAAATTGGCGATTGGCCAATGAAACGTGTCAGCGGCGCGTCATTACACACGTGACGTAGGAGGGGACACCTTGGAAGGGCGGAAGCCATGCACTGAGGGCTGGTGGACTCACGTTTTTGATCCCGGTCACTGCCTGTGGCCATCTTTAGCACTGGAAACCTCCAGGAAGTAATGACCAGCTAATGAGGCAGATCATACAGCCAGGAAAACGCTGTTTGAGTGACAGAAGTGGTTCCATGGGGAATGAACGCCCAGCGTGAGCGGTGAGACCACCCCCCCCCTCACTGCTTATTGATCCATGGGGTATAAACGCCCGACAGATTTGGTGAGATAACTTTTGACCTGCCTTAAGTTACTTGGTACCCCCAACATACCACACTGTCATTCGGGGTAGGAGCAGACACTCTGTTCCCCCAACTCTGTTTGAGCACTGTGTCACCTGCTGTTCTGGGACTGTTACCATCTGTTATAGCCTTAGTGCTCCAGCTAACACCACCCCTACATTATCAATGTACTGCATCACTTCCACCACCCGGTGGATGACAAGTTTTTCTATTACCTTCTACCCCCTCCATACCCAGCTATCCGGATAGCACCGTTCAACTTCTATGAGACTTCACTGTAGTCACCTTAGGAGGAGTGTGTCTGGTTGTATGCCTGGAGGTGTGTGAGCAGCTGCAGTTTCCCCTCCCTGTCTTAGACAACGTCTTTTTAATTGATTTTATTCAATTTTTGGTGACGGTCTATACCCTATATCCCACTGAGTTTTGTATTGGTTGCCATTTTTACCAATTATCAATAAAGAATTTTCCTATTTTCATAATTTTTGTGTCCTGATGACTGCTTTTTGAGGGGGGCCCTCACCCCCCCCTTTTTTTGTTCATGTGTTTTGGCCATAGGACTGCACTGCACCAGCGACCTTGTAGTAAGCCTATTTGGCTACATACTAGCAAGCAACTTTGCACTTACATATTTTAGGCGTGTGATGTTGGTTGATCCAGGTTGTTTTCAAATTTCTTATTGGTTGGCAAGTTGAGCTGGGAATTTTCTTTGGTTTTGTTTCACGTGTCGCCCCTTCCATTTGTTCCTTGCTGTGAAGGCCAGTCATAGGTGGAGGCAGTGACCATTTGTTTGTCCATGTGCCTCTGACCTGTGTGATCTGACCTGTGTTCCTGCATTCTGTTCTTGTACCCCAATCCTGAATTCTAACTCCGATCCTGGTCCTGACCCTGCAGCCTGATCACTTACCTGCCTGCTAGTTCCTTCTCCCATTTGCGCTCTACCTGTCCTGGCTTGCTCCCAGCTCCTTCTGCCTAATCTCCCATGTATGACCTTGGCTCTGACACCGACTAAGCTTCTGATATCCTGCTGTGTGTAAATGTGTGGCCTTGCACGGAGAACACTAGAAACAAGTATATTGTAAAATAATGTAATTTATTAAGAATAAGTGGATAACAAAAATATAAGCACACCTCCAATATACCAGAACTGTATAAATCAAGCCAGAGTCTCTAATAAGTGAAACACAAACAATGAGCAACTGCCCAAACCTAATATACAGTATCTCACAAAAGAGAGTACGCCCCTCATATATTTGTAAATGTTTTATTATATCTTTTCATGTGACAACACTGAAGAAATTACACTTTGCTACAATGTAAAGTAGTGAGTGTACAGCTTGTATAGCAGTGTAAATTTGCTTTCCCCTCAAAATAACTCAACACACAGCCATTAATGTCTAAACTGCTGGTAACAAAAGTGAGTACACCCCTAAGTGAAAATATCCAAATTGGGCCCAATTAGCCATTCTCCCTCCCCCGTGTCATGTGACTCATTAGTGTTACAAGGTCTCAGGTGTGAATGGGGAGCAGGTGCGTTAAATTTGGTGTTATCATTCTCACTCTCTCATACTGGTCACTGGAAGTTCAACATGGCATCTCATGGCAAAGAACTCTCTGAGGATTTGAAAAAAAAGAATTGTTGCTCTACATAAAGATGGCCTAGGCTATAAAAAAATTGCCAAGACCCTGAAACTGAGCTGCAGCACGGTGGCCAAGACCATACAGTGGTTTAACAGGACAGGTTCCACTCACAACAGGCCACTCCATGGTCGACCAAAGAAGTTGAGTGCACATGCTCAGCGTCATATCCAGAGGTTGTCTTTGGGAAATAGACATATGAGTGCTGCCAGCATTGCTGCAGAGGTTGAAGGGGTGGGGGGTCAACCTGTCAGTGCTCAGACCATATGCCGCACATTGTATCAAATTGGTCTGCATGGCTGTCGTCCCAGAAGGAAGTTCTTCTAAAGATGATGCACAAGAAAGCCCACAAACAGTTTGCTGAAGACAAGCAGACTAAGGACATAGATTACAGGAACCATATCCTGTGGTCTGATGAGACAAAGATAAACTTATTTGGTTCAGATGGTGTCAAGCGTGTGTGGCGGCAACCAGGTGAGGAGTACAAAGGCAAGTGTGTCTTGCCTACAGTCAAGCATGGTGGTGGAAGTGTCATGAACTGGGGCTGCATAAGTGCTGCCGGCACTGGGGAGCTACAGTTTATTGAGGGAACCATGAATGCCAACATTTACTGTGACATACTGAAGCAGAGCATGATACCCTCCCTTCAGAGACTGGGGCGTAAGGCAGTATTCCAACATGATAACGAACCCAAACACACCTCCAAGACGACCACTGCCTTGCTAAAGACGCTGAAGGTAAAGGTGATGGACTGGCAAAGCATGTCTCCAGACCTAAACCCTATTGAGCATCTGTGGGGTATCCTCAAACAGAAGGTGGAGGAGCGCAAGGTCTCTAACATCCATCAGGATGGAAGAGGACTCCAGTCGCCACCTATGAAGCTGTGGTGAACTCCATGCTCAAGAGGGTTAAGGTAGTGCTGGAAAATAATGGTAGCCACACAAAATATTGACACTTTGGGCCCAATTTGGACATTTTCACTTAGGGGTGTACTCACTTGTGTTGCCAGCGGTTTAGACATTAATGGCTGTGTGTTGAGTTATTCTGAGGGGAAAGCAAATTTACACTGTTATACAAGCTGTACACCCTCTACTTTACATTGTAGCAAAGTGTCATTTCCTCAGTGTTTTCACATTAAAAGATATAATAAAATATTTACAAAAATGTGAGGGGTGTACTCACTTTTGCGAGATACTGTATATTTGGTTTGGGCAGTTGTTCATTGTTTGTTCACTCACTTATTAGAGACTCTGGCTTGATTTATACCATATTTTATTGAGATTTTTCAGCAGTACATAAAGATAAAGTTAAGGACAAATTATGAAGGTTGCAGAGTATTGTCAATACAATAATAACTTGCCATGACCAGTTATACAATAAAGGCACATCTGGTGAACATTAGTGGGGGGGGGGGTAACATGTTGTATCAGATGAACGTACTCTTTAAGGGGGGAGAGTAGACAATGGGGGGGGGGGGGTGATTACAAGTGGTCTACACGGAAATAACATATTGACCAGTACCGTTCAATAATAACATAACTGTTATGAGACGTTGGAAGTATTAAACAGGAATTGAAATAGAAATACATGACGACTTTTTAGAGTTATTTTATACCATATTTAGTTCGGTCTCAGAGATTATTCACTCACTTGTTTGTTACTTGTTGACGGGTTTGGTTTATATGTCATAGAGCGTTTTCACTCATGTGGGGAGTGTAAAAACATTTATAAAATAATATAGAAAATTACACTTTTGTGACTCCTTTACTGTGAAACGATGTTACATTTCATCTCCCACATGTCGAACATATTGTCACATTTAAACGAAA
>BLSH010558206.1:400593-417091 GCA_018402905.1 Glandirana rugosa
TCGCTTTACAGCACGCCAGTCTCGCTTGACTAGTATCCGATATAATCACAGTACTCTATATTTTGTAACGTCTGACGTCCTATGTTGTCGTTCATTTTCCTTTTTCTTTTGTACTTTAGTACTCTGGTTAATGGTTAACAATCTTTTGGACAGACTAATATTATTGTTCATATTCTTTTAGTCTCAGTGTCTTGGAGAAATGGAGATCTGGCGCCACTCCTCCTCTCTCTGGGATCTTCTTCTCTTCCTCTCCTCTTGTTCTACCTCTCTCTCTCTTTTTCCATTTCTTTCTTCCCCTTTGTTAGGGTTCGGTTGAAATGGCGGAAAGTTAGTTCCCTGGCACAGCTTGTTCCCTTATGGGGTGTCAGGGCATATCTTTCTGATGGCTGTTTCAATCATTCCGCTCAGGGTACCATTCAAGGTTCTGTGACTCTGATTTTCTTATACTTGTTATTATAATCAGACAGGTTTTCTAACAATTGGTAATTGGTCTCATGATTTCATGTTTTCTTTTTCCTTTTACTTGCTGTTGTATCCTGCAGTCTGCAATGTTTTATATCTCATGACACTAATATAGCCTATGATCAGTTCGCTCTGACCGCACGACATTTCGCTCTGGGTCATGGCGAGCTTCTTATGGGGTGTTTGTGGATGGGGAGTGTCACTGCAGGTGTAACATTTTCAATGGATGGATACCCAAGGTTTAATGACTTGTAAAATGTATGCAGAACCTTTGTAACCTTTACCGATTTAATGTTACAAGCTATATGTTTCAATCTACCTGTCACATCGTCAATGTTTTATGTTCATTGGTGAAAATTTAATAAAATTATTGAAAAGAAAATACAATATAAAAAAAATAAATACAATAATAAAGCATTCTTAAATTTAAAATATGGAGAATGTGAGGGGGTGTCATACACATCCAAAGTGTGTTTTGAAACAGAAAACTGTTCAATAAATAATCACTACCCAATAATGTATTTAACATTGTCCTGCAGTCAAATGTTGATTTTCTACATCTTGAAGTTTTTCAACAGAATGCTGAAAAACATCTATTAATACCACAGGAAATTGGAATTTATTCTTGGAGACTATGTAGAGAGGCAAACAAATTCAATCCTAATGAAATCTATTTAGTAAGAAAAATATCTTTTGACAGTGTGTGTGAATACCGCCATAATTTGAGTTCCATCTTGAAGACCAGGTAGGAGGTACACACATTTCAATTTGATTTTAAAAAAAGGAGATCTATTCAGAAAGTGTTTTTTTAATAGCTTCAAGGGTCAATGCCACAGACAAGCTCATAAAGTTCCAACTGAGGATACCAGGCAAAAAGGCTCATAAAGTAAATGTAGATTTTAAAGCAGAAAAATAAGAACTCAAGAATCTTTACATTGGTGTGCAGCACTAAATTGCATGCACGTTTTGGACCTGCTAAGAGCTTACAAATAAATGTTATTATTTATTCAAAATTGTTCTGCAATAATTTTTTATACCATCTTGTGGCTATTCCAAAAAAACAAAATGAGTATGCCACATGCATATAACCCATCTCATCAACCAGCCTGTAAATACATTAGCGAGTATTGGCCAGAGAAATACTTGAACACTAGCAATGGGCCAAAAAAAACTTGGATTTGGTACGAGGCAAGTTTGGTGAACATTATTTAAAGCGGAGTTCCACCCAAAAGTGGAACTTCTGCTTTAAGTGAAGGTGACCCCCTGGCACGCCACAATTGGCATGTCATTTTTTTGGGGGGGGTGGATACCTGTTTTTTACAGGTATCCAGCTCCCACTTCCTCTCCCGGTGCCGCGGGAGCCGGAAGGAAGTTCACCACTCCCCCTCCCTCCCGGCGATCTTCTGGGACACGTCACAGGTCCCAGAAGATACACCGGCCATTCACAGCGTGCAGCGTGGCTTGCACATGTGCAGTGCATGCCGGCTTTTTTTTGTGTTCAATGTTTTTATTGGAGCATTATAAAGTACAATCAACAAAGGTCATCAAATTGTCTCAAGTAAGCCTCAAGGGTACAATAAGCACTCCAAAATAAGTACTATCTACTGTATACACACAAATTACCCTAGAGCTAGGGTTGTAACAACATACAACAATCAACCTCCCTGAATCTGTGATAGCGTCATAGACACTCAGCTCGGGCACATCAGTAGTGTACACCGGCGCGGCCTGGGGAGGGTTGCATTGCCGCCAACTACTATCAAAACGCTTCCAATGAAGCTGATCAGTGGAGGTAGTTCTAGGCTCCTGTAGACTGTTGAATTGATGTGGAGTGGGTGACCAACAGACTGAGTCGTCTGTCTATTTATCAAAACGAGGTGTGTGTGCCTATCCGACTGGATACCCCGACTGGGTGCTAGCTGTATCCATACGGGTAGACAGGAGGGGTATGCAATAGGCAATAATATGGTTACAACAAAGTGAGGTGCATACCCCTGGCTACAAGGTAGGTTCAGTGGGTCAGGGCCGCACGAGAGGGCCTGGCTGGTTGGTCCGCATATCTAAGAGGTGAGCCCATGAGATTAAGGCAGTAGGTAGAAGCTCCACTTAGGCAAACCTAGAGGGTGGCAGCTTTACCCAACTTTGGGGCCATGGACCTGGTGCAGTGCAAATGTAGTTGAAGGATAAAACCTGTATGATGATGAGGTGCAATTTACCCATGGGATAGTGGAGGAGGCTTTGACAGAGGCCATCCTCCCCTATTCCAATCTGGCGGTGATACAAATATGATAAAGGATCAATCGATAAGGGAGAGTGAGCATATAAAAAACTGAGAGGGTTAGGGTAGAAAAGGACAAAGGGAACAGGGGAAACAATAGAGTGGGGGTAAGAGAGGAAAAAAAAAAAGATGGGGGGGAAATAGAAGGGAAGGGAGTAAGGTCTTGAGCGGTGGTGTGGCATCGGACATATGTGCAGAGAGCTATTGGTGAGGTGATTATGTCAGGAATTGGGTCAACAGGGCTGCAGCAGCGTGGGTTCAAAGTCTGGTGGGAAAAGATGTTTGACTCACGGCCCCATATTTTTTTGAATTCGAAGATATTATCTTGCTCTATGGCATCTATTTTTGCATGAACCAGAGCACGATTAATTCTACCTTTTGCTTCAGCGACTATCAAAAGAGGGGACTTCCAGGCTTCAGCAATTGGTTTCAAGTTCCCGACCCGCCCCTAGCCTTGTGGATGCCCTGGCGTCGGCTCCATATGCAAACCGGAGCCGGACGAATGTGTACTCAGAGTGGGAGGATTGCATGTGTGGAGACAGTGTCAGCCATCGATGTGAGCAGCTTGTCCTCCTATGACTCTTGGCATCAACGTGAAGTCATGCGGTGAGCATTTATAGTGACAGTCTCTGGTGACAGCCCCTTGGAATGGCATCTCCTTGTATTTGGTAGTAGACACGGCCGCTGAGCCGACTTGTATGGACTATCAAACTGTTTGTTGCGGACCTGTCCCGGTGACTGGGGGGATCTGTATCATCATTGCATCTTTGCCTGCAGTCATTTACACACGGATGGACTGATATGCCACCGCTGACTGATCCATCTGGTTTGCCGTATTTGGACTGTTTATATTATGCCACATTGATTACTTCAATGAATTGACTGAGCAGCACCCTGTTTGTGAACTTGTGGATTACACATAGCCACTGTTCTCAACCTATACTCACGCCACTCAGTGAATCTACAGGACCCCTCCCTCCCTCTCTTAACCTGTACACGCAAGCATCCCTCTACTCATTTATTACTTGCATTCAGACCATTCAACTTACAGCGGAACTATAAATCAGTGTCTTTGAGACATTTTCAACTTTTATTGTTTTTACGTTTGGTTGAGCATGTATGTCTGGTTGCACTGTATGTGTGTGGCGGGTGTTTGCATGGGTCTTGGACGCATCCAGGTTGTGACCTTAACAACGTTGTCATTTTAACTTTTTGCTACAGTGGTTGTACCATTTTTGTAATACTTCTACTTAAAAAAAGTTAGGTTTTATGGATTATGGTTCCGTGTGATAAGTGCCTTGGTGATCTTTAATCACCTCTTTTGTTATTGTGTTGGTTTGCACTTAGGAACCACACCTGCATATGGGTGCTTCCACAGGTATGGTTTATAAGGCTGGTTATTAACCATTTCCATACCAGACTTCTACTGTCTGTACGGGTGTATATGCTTTTATAGTATTTTTCATGGATTACGGAGGAAGGAAAGTATAGGGTTGTGTGGTAAGTGGAGGCCGCCCGAATTCTTATGTTTATCCCAAAGCGATAGGGAGAATTTTGTCACTGGGTTGGCGATAGAAGCCCGATCTAGTGATGGGCCGAACACCCCCCGTTTCGGTTCGCACCAGAACATGCGAACAGACAAAAAGTTCAAGGCGAACATCCGAACACCATTAAAGTCTATGGGACGCGAACATGAAAAAGCAAAAGTGCTAATTTTAAAGGCTTATATGCAATGTTCTTGCCCTAACAAGTGTATGGGGACCCGGGTCCTGCCCTAGGGGACATGTATCAATGAAAAAAAACCTTTTTAAATCAATCATTTTTTCAGGAGCAGTGATTTTAATAATGCTTAAAGTGAAAAAAAAATGAAAAATTCCTTTAAATATTGTGCCTGGGGGGTGTCCTTAGTCTGTGTGTAAAAGGGCACATCTCTGTGAGGTGTAGTACATAGCCAGAGCAAAATGACATTTCCATAGGAAAAATTGTCATTTAAAATCAGGGCAGTAATGTATTGCCGGTTCCCGGCAATATACAAAATATCGCTGGAAAAAAGTGCGTGCGGTTCCCCCCCCCCCCCCCCCAGTCCAAACCAGGCTCTTCGGGTCTGGTTGGGTTATTAAGGGGAACCCCACACCAAATTAAAAAAAAAATTGACGTGGGGGTCCCCCTAAAATCTAAACCAGACCCTTATCCGAGCATGCAGCCCTGGCTAGTTAGGATGAGGGGGGGAACGAGCGAGCGCCCCCCCCCTGAACCGTACCAGGCTACATGCCCTCAACATGGGGAGTATGGGTGCTTTTGGGGGAGGGGGGCTCTGCCCCCCCACTTCAAAGCACCTTGTCCCCATGTTGATGGGGACAAGAGCCTCTTCCCCACTAGACGGCCGGTGCTTGTGGGGGTCTGCGGGCGAGGGGGCTTATCAGAATCTGGAAGCCCCCTTTAATAAGGGGGCCCCCAGATCCCGCCCCCCCATGTGAACAGCTTTGGGGTACATTGTACCCCTACCCATTCACCAAAAAAGGAGTGTAGTGAAAAAAAAACCCCATTAGGCAGTATTTGACAAGTCCTTTATTTTGTATTATAGCTCTTCCTTCTTTCTTCCTCCATCTTCTCCTGGCCCGGTCCTTCTTCTGGTCTTCTTCTTCTTTTAGCCTTCTTGCTTCCTCTCTTTGTCTTCAATCTGCAATCTTCATCTTCATTTTCTTTCTTCTTTCCCCGCCACCGCACTCCCCGCTGCTGCAGTCTGGCCCCTGCGGCGTCTCCCCGAATGGGCGGTCTTCACGATGACAGTTCTTTTATAAGAAGGGGCAGGGCCACCCGTGATGTAAATGGGTGACCCGCCCCCTCTGATATCACATGATGTCAGAAGTGGGCGGGTTCACTCAGTTACATCACTGGGTGGCACCGCTCCTTCTTATAAAAGTACTGTCATCGTGAAGACCGCCCATTCGGCAAGAAGCGCAGGGGTTGGACTGCTGCAGAGGAGAGAGCGGCAGTGGGGAAAGAAGATCAAGATGAAGATGAAGATTGAAGATTGAAGATGAAGAGAGGAAGCAAGAAGACTAAAAGAAGAAGAAGAAGAAGAAGACCAGAAGAAGGAGCGGGCCAGGAGAAGATGGAGGAAGAAAGAAGAAAGAGCTATAATACAAAATAAAGGACTTGTCAAAAACTGCCTATTGTTTTTTTTACACTACACTCCTTTTTTGGTGAATGGGTAGGGGTACAAAGTACACCAAACCTATTCACATGGGGGGGTCGGGATCTAGGGGACCCCCTTTATTAAAGGGGGCTTCTAGATTCTGATAAGCCCCCTGCCTGTAGACCCCCACAACCACCAGCCAGGGTTGGTGGATGAGGCCCTTCTCCCCATCAACATGGGGACACGGTGCTTTGGGGAGGACCTCAAAGCATCCTCCCCATGTTGAGGGCATGTGGCCTGGTATGGTTCGGAGGGGGGGCGCTCGCTCGTCCCCACCCCCTCCTGCCATGCCAGGGCTGCATGCTCAGATAAGGGTCTGGTTTGGATTTTGGGGGGGACCCCACGTCATTTTGTTTTTTAAATTTTGGTGCAGGGATCCCCTTAAATACCATACCAGACCTGAAGGTCCTGGTTTGGATTTTGGGGGGAACCGCACGTCATTTTGTTTTTAAATTTTGCCATGGGGTTCCCCTTAAATACCATACCAGACCTGAAGGGCCTGGTTTGGATTTTGGGGGGACACGCATGTAATTTTTTAAAAAATTTTTGCATGGGCCATGCTGTTGTAAATTACTTTAAAAATTGTGATAAAATCCTCCAGTCAAACAGGTGGTGAAAAATTGGGCCTTGTGTGTTGGCGGTGCCAGAACACTGTAACCCCTTGCAGTTATTCTTGTTGGATTGAGGAACTTGGCCTGATGTTGTCAATTAGTTTTCAAATTGTGACGAAAGCCCCTAGTCAAACAGGTGGCAAAAAATTGGGCCTTGTGTGTTGGGGGTGCCAGAACACTGTAACCCCTTGCAAGTACTCTTGTTGGATGGAAGAACTGGGCCTGAAGTTGTAAATTAGTTTACAAATTGTGATGAAAGCCACCAGTCAAAGAGGTGGCCAAAAATTGGGCCTTGTGTGTTGGCAGTGCCAGAACACTGTAATCCCTTGCAGTTACTCTTGTTGCATCAGGGGCTTTATAGCAGCTGATTCAGAACTGATTCATTTTTATAAATGTGAGCCTATTAACTGAGTCTGTGGACAGGCGCACTCTTTGGTCGGTTAAAAACCCTCCAGCAGCACTAAATGTCCGTTCAGAAAGCACGCTGGATGCTGGACAGGCTAGTAGCTCAATTGCATATTGAGCAAGTTCCGGCCAGTGGTCCATCCTCAAGATCCAGTAACTAAGTGGATGCTCATTTGGAAAGGTCTCCAAGTCTGCTCTTGCCCCTATATATTCCTGCACCATATAATGCAGACACTGATGATGGTTGCTTGAACCTATCAGGCCTGGGTGCTGAGGACTGAAATTTTTTTTAAAGGCATCACTCAGCCGGCCACCTTCTGCACCACTCTGCCTCTGAACAACCGAAGCATCAGAAACACATTGTCCAGGGCCAGCAGCAGGACATGGTAAACTCCCAGGGTCTGGAAAGGCGTTGCACAAACTTTTCTTCAAGGTATCCTGAAGATGTTTCATCCTCTGCACCCTCTGCGCAGGCAGGATGAGTTCTGTAACTTTAGCCTTGTAACGTGGCTCAAGAAGGGTTGCCAGCCAGTAATGATCCCTCTCCTTGATACCACGAATCCTAGGGTCTTTTCGCAGGCTTTTCAGAATCAGAGAGCCCATGCAGCGTAAGTTTGAGGAGTAGTGTTGAGCGAACCCAGACTGTAATGTTCGGGTCCGTACCAAACTTTGGGGTGTCCGGGACCCGGACCCGAACCTGGACTTTTCAAAAAAAGTCCGGGTTCGGGTCCGGGGTTCTGGTAATTTTACTAAAAGTTCTGAAAATTGCTGTAAAAAAGTCCAGGAAAGTCCTAGAGGTCTGCAAAAGGAAGGAAATGGGGGTAAGGGTGGGACAAGTGCCCTACAAAGAAATGGGGACAGGGAAATAACTAAAAGCATTTTTAAAAAAATAAAAACATAAAAAAATCAAAAATGGAGGTGGATGTGGACCATCTTCACACTTTGTCTGAAAAGTATTAGTTAACGGTAGAAGCCATATAACTGTTCTAAAATCATCCTCAAACTGTGTCAAAAAAGTATAAATAAGCCAGGAGAACCCCTATCACTGTTCTGCAAACATCTGGAAACTGTGTGTAACACTTTAACTAAAACCGTTATAACAGTGATATGGGTTCGCTCTGCTATAGTTTCACACACAGTTTCCAGATGTTTGCAGAACAGTGATATTGGTTCGCCCGGTTTTAGTTAAAGTGTTACACACAGTTTCCAGATGTTTGCAGAACAGTAGTATGGTTTGTCCCGGTTTTAGTTAAAGTGTTACACACAGTTTCCAGATGTTTGCAGAACAGTGATATGGGTTCGCCTGGTTTTAGTTAAAGTGTTACACACAGTTTCCAGATGTTTGCAGGACAGTAGTATGGTTTGTCCCGGTTTTAGTTAAAGTGTTACACACAGTTTCCAGATGTTTGCAGAACAGTAGTATGGTTTCTAACGGTTTTAGTTAAAGTGTTACACATAGTTTTCAGATGTTTGCAGAACAGTAGTATGGTTTCTAACGGTTTTAGTTAAAGTGTTACACACAGTTTCCAAATGCTTGCAGAACAGTGATATGGGTTCTCCCGGCTTATTTATACTTTTTTGACACAGTTTGAAGATGATTTTAGAACAGTTATATGGCTTCTACCGTTAATTAATACTTTTCAGACACAGTTGAAGATGGTCCACATCCACCTCCATTTTTGATTTTTTTTTGGAATTATTTTTTTAAAAATGCTTTTAGTTATTTCCCTGTCCCCATTTATTTGTAGGGCACTTGTCCCACCCTTACCCCTATTTCCTTCCTTTTGCAGACCTCTAGGACTTCCCAGGACTTTTTTACAGCCATTTTTGTGCCTAAAAGTTCGGGTCCCCATTGATTTCAATGGGGTTCGGGGTCCGGGACAAAGTTCGGGTTCTGTCTTGACCCGAACCCGGACTTTGTCGGCCGAACCAGCAGAACCCGGACTACCAGACGTTCGCTCAACTCTATTGAGGAGGCATGAATGTCCTCTGGGTCACTGAGGATGACATTATCAGCAACTCCCTCCTCCCAGCCACGTACAACTCCTTGGGTTTCTGGGGCCTGAAAGCCATGATCCCTTGAAGACTGCAGCGTATTATACTCCACATCCATGCTGACACAATCCTCCTCCTCCCGTGTGTTTGGCGGTTCTGCAAGAATGCTCTCTGCATAAAGGGGGCTTTGAGAGGAAAGAAGTCCTCCTCTTCCTCCCTCTGTTCTGCCTCAAGTGCCCTGTCCATGATTCCACAAAGCGTGTGCTCCAAAAGCAATATTAGTCAAACAGTGTCGGTGATGCATGCATTGTCGCTGCTCACCATCCTTGTGGCCTCCTCAAATGGTGACAGGACAGTGCATGCATCCTTGATCATTAGCCACTGAGGTAGCGAAAAAAAGCCAAATTCCCCTGAGCCTGTCCTGGTGCCATGCTCACAGAGGTACTCATTGATGGCCCTCTGCTGTGCGTGCAGTCGCTGCAGCATTGCCAATGTTGAGTTCCACCTGGTGGGCATGTCACAAATGAGGTGGTTGTTGGGCAGGTTGAATTCCCGCTGGATGTCAGGCAGCCAGGCACTGGCATTGTATGAACGCCGTAAATAACCACAGACTTTTCTGGCCTGCCTCAGGATATCTGGTAAGCCTGGGTACCTGGTCAAGAAGCGCTGCACCACCAAATTCAAGACATGTGCCAAGCATGAAACATGTGTCAATTGTCCCAGTCAAAGAGCAGAGAGAAGGTTGGTGCTATTGTCGCATACAACCATTTCTGGCTCAAGCTGACGTGGTGTCAACCACCTCTGAGCCTGCCCCAGCAGAACTGAAAGAATCTCTTCCCCAGTGTGGCTCCTGTCCCCAAGACAGACTAACTCAAGCACTACATGGCATCTGTCAGGAAGCCCACGGGACAATCTGTTCATCCCGGCGTACGCGCGCATCAATGCGTGCAGTTGTTACCAATGTTGGCGCCATAAGGACTATTTAAACATGGCTTCTGCACTTGCACATTGCTGTTTGGTCTGCAGCTTCTGCATTCCTGAAAACCTGTGTTCCTTTACCTGTTTTCTGTGACCTTGACCCAGATTGTCCTTCACCTTGTCTGATTGCTGCCTGCCCTGAACTCGGCCTGCCTTGTGACCTGCCTTTGCCTTCTCCTTCTGCCTGCCATTGCCCGCTCATTGCCGATCCGGCCTGCCTGACCCTGCTCTGCTGTCCAGCCAATCTTTTGTAGCATCCTGCTCTGCTGTCCAGCCAGTCTTTTGTAGCATCCTGCTGTGCCGTCCAGCCAGTCTGTTCCAGCATCCTGTCCTGCTGTCCAGCCAGTCTGTTCCAGCATCCTGCTCTGCCGTCCATCCAGTCTGTTCCAGCATCCTGCTCTGCTGTCCAGCCAGTCTGTTCAAGCATCCTGCTCTGCTGCCCAGCCAGTCTGTTCCAGCATCCTGCTCTGCTGTCCAGCCATTCTGTTCCAGCATCCTGCTCTGCTGTCCAGCCAGTCTGTTCCAGCATCCTGCTCTGCTGTCCAGCCAGTCTGTTCCAGAATCCTGCTCTGCTGTCCAACCGGTTGATCCAGTTTCCTGCTCCGCTGTTCCCGGGACTGACTAGGCACTCTTACCGTGCCATGCTCCCATGGTTGCTGTATCACTTCCAGAGACCCGCAAGCGTGAGTTGTAGGAGAGGTCTCCCTCTACCGTCTGGCTCACCTCCCAGGTACGTAACAGCATATTTTAGCCTGACTGCTTGCATAGCCCCTTGAACGCTTAGGAAGCACTGCAGGTTCAGAGGACAATTCTGCCGAAGAGGCCACAGAAGCAGAAGAAGAGGAGGGGGTGGAGGAGGAGGCGGATGTGGAAAAATCACCACCAGCTTTTTGGAGTTACCCAGTGCGCAGTGAAGGAAAGGTAACATCCCTGACCGTGCCTGCTGGACCATTAGTCAGCGGTAATATGAACCCTGCTGCTGACCACACTGTTCAACGAGGCCAAAACATTGCCTTCCACATGATGGTAGAGAGCTGGAATGGCCTTACATGAAAAGAAATCTCTTTTGGGAACATGCCACTGTGGGATAGCACATTCCACAAATTCATGAAAGGGCGCAGAGTCTACCAGCTAAAAAGGCAACAGTTGGAGTGCTAGCAATTTGGCCAAGCTAGCATTAAGACGCTGAGCATGTGGATGGCTGGGACTGTATTTCTTTTTACGGTTCAGCAACTGGGGTAGTGATATTTGCCTGCTGAAATCACCTGGTGGTGTACTGATATCAGATTGCTGGCTGCAAGTACTGGTTGTGGCACGCATTGCTACACCTTCATTCCTCTCAGTGCAGGTTTTGGATGGACTGCAGGTATAGTAGGGGTTGAGATCCCAGATGAGGAGCAATGAGGAGTCCGCCTTGTTTTCTGGTGTGGGTTCTTCAGGTACTCTTGCCAAAGGACTGCATGGCTGGTCGTCATATGTCTTGTCAAGACAGTAGTGCCCAAGTGGCTCGAGTCCTGGCCACGCTTGACCCGCTTCAGACAGATTGCAAATGGCATTAGTGCGATCTACTGCACATGTGCTGAAAAATGCCCACACCAAAGAAATTTTGGAAGTGGGCGGGGAGGCAGCAGCGCCCTGCACCTGTGGAGCTCTGTGGGCTGATGCAATTGGGTGGCTGCCTTTAAGCTGGCCCCTGGAGGACATCCTGCCTGGTTGGAGTACGGTCCGTGTCCTCATCATTCCCTCCCTCCTCGTCACTGGAGCAAACTTGGCAGTATGCTGCAGTTGGGGGAACATGACTGCTAGTTTCTTGTCCTTTTGTGGCACCCCCTGTCTCTAGGCTCACGCTACTCCCTTCCTCAACCTGGGAACCAACATCGGGGCCTTCAAACTGCTGCGTATCCTCCATGAGCATGTAACCAACACTATGGTCGAAAAACTCATAAGACTCCCCCGTGCATGATGGTGGGGCTACAGAAGGAGTAACTATGGACAAGGATCCAGTGGAATAGGCTGCTTTGCCAGATGCGTTGGAAGGCAAACTTGTACGAGCCTGGGTGACAGAGGATGAGGAGGATGAGGCTTTGTTATCCACTCCACCAACTCTTCTGCATGTTGTGGCTCAGTAGCACGTCCAACAACAGAAAAAAAGGACAAGCGCGACCTGCCTGCAGAGGATGCACCACGTCCACCAACTTTCACTGAAGACACAGAGGCTGCTTGCCCTCTTTTAGTGGCCTGGGAGTGTCTGCCTTCCTGACATAATGTTTTTGGTTTTTTTTAGCACCGCACTACACTGTACTATATACCGTACACCCCCGAATGCACCGATATATAGTTTACTCTGAATACACTGTGTATATATCTGTATACACTAGACTGTATATATTTGAAGACAACACGCCAAGTAGTGTGCTATATACAATACACCTCCAAATGCACTGATATATAGTTTACTCTCAATACACTGCGTGTATATCTGTATACACTAGACTGTATATATTTGAAGACAACACGCCAAGTAGTGTGCTATAGATCGTACACCCCCAAATGCACCGATATATAGTGCACACTCAATACACTGTGTGTGTATATATATATATATATATATATATATATATATATATATATATATATATATATATATCCCAGGCTATATATATTTTTATACACCACATCAAGTGGACTATATACCTTAGATACAGATATATAGAGCACGCTCAATACGCTGTGTGTGTGTGTATATATATATATATATACCAGGCTGTATATATTTTTATACACCACGTTAAGTGGACTACATACCTTAGGTACAGATATATAGAGCACGCTCAATACGCCGTGTGTGTATATATATACCAGGCTGTATATAATATTATACACCACGTCAAGTGGACTATATACCTTAGGTACAGATATATACAGTTGTATGCAAAAGTTTAGAAACCCCTGACAATTTTCATGATTGTCATTTATAAATATTTGGGTGCTTTGATCAGCAATTTAATTTTGATCTACTGTGGGGATCGAAAGTTTGGGCACCCCAGGTAAAAAATTGTATTAATGTGCATAAAAAAGCCAAGGAAAGATGGAAAAATCTCCAAAAGGCATCAAATTACAGATTAGACATTCTTATAATATGTCAACAAAAGTTAGATTTTATTTCCATCATTGACATTTTCAAAATTACAGAAAACAAAAAAATGGCGTCTTCAAAAGTTTGGGAACCCTGCAGAATTTATAGCATGCACTGCCCCCTTTGCAAGGCTGAGACCTGCCAGTTTGGGATCAATCATCGTCTGGGAAGACCAGGTGATGTCAGTCTCAAAGATTTTAAATGCCCAGACTCATCTGACCTTGCCCGAACAATCAGCACCATGGGGTCTTCTAAGCAGTTGTCTAGAAACCTGAAACTGAAAATAGTTGACGCTCACAAAGCTGGAGAAGGCTATAAGAAGATATCAAAGCATTTTCAGATGTCAATATCCTCTGTTCGGAATGTAATTAAGAAATGGCAGTCATCAGGAACAGTGGAAGTTAAAGCAAGATCTGCAAGACCAAGAAAAATATCAGACAGAATAGCTCGCCGGATTGTGAGAAAAACAATTCAAAACCCACGTTTGACTGCACGATCCCTCCAGAAAGATCTGGCAGACACTGGAGTTGTGGTACACTATTCCACTATAAAGAGATACTTGTACAAATATGGTCTTCATGGAAGTCATCAGAAGAAAACCTCTTCTACGTCCTCACCACAATAATCAGCGTTTGAACTTTGCAAATGAACATATAGACAAGCCTGATGCATTTTGGAAACAAGTTCTGTGGACCAATGAGGTTAAAATTGAACTTTTTGGCCGGAATGAGCAAAGGCACGTTTGGAGAAGAAGGGGCACAGAATTTAATGAAAAGAACCTCTGTCCAACTGTTAAGCATGGGGGTGGATCAATCATGCTTTGGGGTTGTATTGCAGCCAGTGGCACAGGGAACATCTTACGAGTAGAAGGAAAAATTGATTGATATATATATATGAATAAAATTTCATCAAATTTTGGATGGTAACTTGATGCCATCTGTGAAAAAGCTGAAGTTAAAGAGAGGATGGCTTCTACAAATAGATAATGATCCTAAACACACCTCGAAATCCACGGGGGGTTACATCAAGAGGCGTAAACTGAAGGTTTTGCCATGGCCTTCACAATCTCCTGACCTCAACATAATTGAAAATCTATGGATAGACCTGAAAAGAGCAGTGCGTGACAGACAGCCCAGAAATCTCAAAGAACTGGAAGACTTTTGTAAGGAAGAATGGGCAAAGATACCTCAAACAAGAATTGAAAGACTGGCTACAAAAAGCGTTTACAAGCTGTGATACTTGCCAAAGGGGGCAGTACAAGATATTAACTCTGCAGGGTGCCCAAACTTTTGCAGATGCCATTTTTTTGTTTTCTGTTATTTTGAAAGTGTAAATGATGGAAATAAAATCTAACTTTTGTTGACATATTATAAGAATGTCTAATCTGTAATTTGATGCCTTTTGGATATTTTTCCATCTTTCCTTGGCTTCTTTATGCACATTAATACAAATTTTTACCTGGGGTGCCCAAACTTTCGATCCTCACTGTATCAAATACCTGAAGGACACAGTAATATTTCAGTAGTGAAATGAGGTATATTGGATTAACAGAAAATGTGCAATATGCATCAAAACAAAATTAGACAGGTGCATACATTTGGGCACCCTTGTCATTTTGTTGATTTGAATATCTGTAACTACTTAGCACTGATTAATTGGAACACACAATTGGTTTGGTGAGCTCATTAAGCCTTGAACTTCATAGACAGGTGCATCCAATCACGAGAAAGGCTATTTAAGGTGGTCAATTGCAAGTTGTTGTTCTCTTTGACTCTCCTCTGAAGAGTGGCAGCATGGGGGCCTCAAAACAACTCAAATGACCTGAAAACAAAGATTGTTCTACATTATGGTTTAGGGGAAGGCTACAAAAAGTTATTGCAGAGATATAAACTGTCAGTGTCCACTGTGAGCAACATAGTGAGGAAATGGAAGACCACAGGCACAGCTCTTGTTAAGGCCAGAAGCACCAGGCCACATAAAATATTGGAGAGGCAAAGCTGAAGGATGGTGAGAACGGTCAAAAACAGCCCACAGACCACCTCCAAAGACCTACAACATCAACTTGCTGCAGATGGTGTCACTGTGCATCGTTCAACAATTCAGCGCACCTTGCACAGGGAGAAACTGTATGGGAGTGATGCGAAAGAAGCCTTTTCTGCACACACGCCACAAACTGAGTCACTTGAGGTATGCAAACGCACATTTGGAAAAAGATTGAGTTATTTGGTCATAACAAGGGGCGTTATGCATGGCGGCAAAACAACACAGCGTTCCAAGAAAAACACTTGCTACCCACAGTAAAATTTGGTTGAGGTTCCATCATGCTGTGGGGCTGTGGGGCCAGTGCCGGTACTGGGAATCTGGTTAAAGTTGAGGGTTACATGGATTCCACTCAATATCAGCAGATTCTTGAGAATAATGTTGAGGAATCAGTCACAAAGTTGAAGTTACGCCGGGGCTGGATATTTCAACAGGACAACGACCCAAAACACTGCTCAAAATCTACTCGGGCATTTATGCAGAGGAACAAGTACAATGTTCTGGAATGGCCATCCCAGTCCCCAGACCTGACTATCATTGAACATCTGTTGGGTAATTTGAAGCGGGCTGTCCATGCTCGGCAGCCATCAAACGTAACCAAACTGGAGATGTTTTGTAAGAAGGAATGGTCCAAAATACATTCATCCAGAATCCAGACACTCATTACAGGCTATATGAAGTGTCTAGAGGCTGTTATTTCTGCTAAAGGAGGCTCTACTAAATATTGATGTGATTTTTCTGTTGGGGTGCCCAAATTTATGCACCTGTCTAATTTCAGTTTGATGCATATTGCACATTTTCTGTTATTCCGATAAACATCATTTCACTACTGAAATATTACTGTGTCCTTCAGTTATTTGATAGATCAAAAGGAAATTGCTGATCCAAACACCCAAATATTTATAAATGAAAATCATGGAAATTGTCAGGGTTTCCTAAACGTTTGCATACAACTGTAGAGCATTCTCAATACGCTGTGTGTGTGTATATATATATATATATATATATATATATACCAGGCTGTATATAATTTTATACACCACGTCAAGTGGACTATATACCTTAGGTACAGATATATAGAGCACGCTCAATACGCTGTGTGTGTGTATGTATATATATATATATATATATATATATATACCAGGCTGTATATATTTTTATACACCACATCAAGTGGACTATATACCTTAGGTACAGATATAGAGAGCACGCTCAATACGATGTGTGTGTGTGTGTGTGTGTGTGTGTGTATATATATATATATGTATATATACCAGGCTGTATATATTTTTATACACCACATCAAGTGGACTACTGTAGTCATATATATATATGTATGTGTGTGTGTCGCATAACTCGCACGAGATATATAGACATGGATTCCATATATCAGG
>BLSH010558206.1:556938-577034 GCA_018402905.1 Glandirana rugosa
TTACAAGGACTTTTTATACACATTTGTGTTTTTATATGTTTACACCTGCTTCACTGTGATAATATCACTTCACTAATTTTTGGTTCATATAATTTATGCAAATGTATTTTTATATTGAAGATTTTATTGGTCACATTTTTATGCATTTTTGCTGAACGTTTTATATGGAAGAGTCACATTATTAATGAATTAATCACAGAATATTTTTTGCCATTTCACTATTTATATATTATTATTCAAAGGGTTGATACAGATAGATATTATCTGAGGCTGCGCAGTACCATTTTCCTTTCAAACACTATTCTTCTATTGTCACATAGTAGGTACAGCAGCAACCTCTCTAAACACTATAGTAGTCTCATAGTAGCGCGAGGATACACCACTATATTTTGCCCCATATAAAGCTTTCAGTCCTTTTTTGAATAATACGCAGATATTACGCCAGAACTTGTACTGGTAGAACCCTAAAAAGGTAAAGCAATTTAGGGAGGACAACCATCTTAATAACATTGACCCTCCCCAACCACGAAATCGGGAGGGAGGACCAAGATTGCAACAAACTTGTGATATTCTTTAAAGCTCCTGGGAAGTTAGCTGTGAACATTTTGTGATACTCCACAGTCAGGTGTATTCCCAAGTATGGGATGGAAGAGGAGGCCCATGGGAATGGGAAAGCTCTTCTAGCCATCTCCAATTCAGTGGTGGATAGTGATATGTTCAAAGCCCGTGATTTTCCGGGGTTTACCTCAAGGCCTGATATATGGGCGAATTTGTCTAAAATGGGAAGAAGGTTTGGACCTGATATATGGGGTGTAGTTAGGAAGAGTAGAATGTCATCAGCGAAAAGGCAGATTTTATGCTGATATCCTCCTAATTCGATCCCAGTGACCTCCCTCGAATCTCTTATAAGACAGGCTAGCGGTTCTATTAGTAGGGCAAATAAGAGAGGCGAGAGGGGGCAGCCCTGGCGTGTACCCCTCTCGATGGGAAAGGGTACCGAGCTGTAACCGGCATATTTAACATTAGCTAGGGGGTTTTTATATAAAGCAGATATCCATCCCATGAGATGGGGGCCAAAGCCCCATGCTGATAGTGTGTAGTGCATATAGGACCATGAGACAGAGTCAAACGCTTTTTTGATGTCAAGCGAAAGGAAACATGTGGGAATCTTTCTAGCTCTAGCGGTATAGGCCAATAGGACAGCTCTGTGAATATTATCGTTGGCTTGTCTCACTGGAATGAAACCAGTTTGATCTCTATGTATTAGGCGACCAATGATATTTTTGAGTCTGGCGGCCAGAATTTTCGAGAGCAGCTTGATATCTAGGTTTATCAAGGATATTGGCCTATAGTTAGAGCAGGAAGATTCGTCTGTGTGCGGTTTAGGTATCATGCATATTGACGCGGTCAGGGTTTCTTGTCTGAAAGAGTGTCCTTTAAGTATGCTGTTAAATGCCTTGGCTAAAATCAGGGAGAGGATTTCCGAGAAGGTGCGATAGTAAAGGGCTGTGTAGCCATCAGGTCCTGGTCTTTTGTTTACTTTAAGTTCTTTAATTGCTTGTACAACTTCTTTTGTAGAGATCAGCTTATCAAGCTGTTCTGCTTCAGAACAACTAACTTTCGGGAGTTTTATACTGGAAAATAGTGTATTCGCTGCGCTTTGATCAAAAGAGTTAGTACCTGCATAAAGTTTTGCTAGATGAGTCCTAAATTTATGCACTATCTTAATAGGGTTACTAGATAGAGTGTTTCTGCCTATGTTTAGTCGGATAGGTTTGCGTGGGATATTTGCGTTACGTAGAAGTCTTGCTAACAAGGTATCAGGCTTGTTGGCTTGCATAAAATATTTATGACGGGATCTACGCATGCTTTTGTTAGCATCTTCAGTGAGAAATAGGTCATATTCTAGCTTAGCCTTTTCGAGTTTTACCAGAACATCAGGGCTGGGATTCTGACTGAATTCAAGAGAACATTTATGATATTCAGATTCGAGTTTTTGTTCTAAGAGTTTACGCTCTTTATTGAATCTGGCAGCCTGTCGCTGTAGAGTTCCCCGCAGGACAGGTTTGTGGGCTTCCCACAGAGTCAGTGGGGAGATATCAGGTGTGCTATTATGTCTAAATATTCGAGAAGGGCTTGTGTAATGTCAAAGCAGTGGGATGGCTGTTTCAAAATATGGTCTGGTAAGCGCCAAGAAGTATCTTGCAACTTTGGTATAGGGGAGGCGACCGTGGTCACTACAGCACAGTGATCGGACCATGGAATTGGGAGGATGTTGGAAGAGAGTATTTCTGGGAATAAGCCAATTGTTACCAGAATATGGTCAATACCTGAGAACGTTTTATGAGGGTACGAGTAGTATGTATAACGTCTTTTGGCTGGGTTCAGTTCGCGCCATGTGTCAACTAAATTGTGGGCGTTAAGTAGGCGACAGAAAGTCTGCTTGTTGGGTTTATCAGTAGGGTTGTAGGGTGATTTATCTAAATATGGATGTAAACATTGATTAGAGTCTCCGCAGAGTATCAATGAACCTCTCTTATGTGCAGCCACTATTTGCAAGAGATTGGATAGAAAGGGGTTTGGGTGAACATTGGGTGCATAATAAGAGACTATGGTCACCTCTGCATCTAGGATGTGTCCCACTAGTATCAGGTACCTACCCTCCGGGTCTGGCAACTGAAATGTAGGAGTAAAGGGGATTGTTTTATGAAACGCTATTAGGGTTCCTCTTTTCTTAGTGGGTGCGGAGGATGTGTAGACCTGCGGGTAGTTTGCACTAAAGAATTTAGGGGTGTGTTTGACTGCAAAATGCGTTTCTTGTAGGCAAACTACTTGCGCTTTTTGTGAGTTAAAATACCGGAACGCCTTGGTACGCTTTTGCGGTACATTGAGTCCCTGCACATTTAAGGACAAGATGCTTAAGGGGGCCATGGATTGTCTAGTACAAGAAACTTCTTACCAGGATGAAGCTGTCGGACGGCGAGACGAGCAGGAAACACGGACTCGTGAGGTAGAAAAAGGCGAGGATGTAGAGCTAGGGTTAGAAGAAAAGAGAAGCATAGGTGAACATTGGATAAAAATAGCATCATACAACACACAAATGCATTAACTGGTAACGATAGCAGCGGCTGGGGTTCTAACCCAGCCGCTGGAAAATGGTGGGTATCTATACCAGCCCACTTAATACACGAGGGCTGAGATAGATAGCCTGGTGGGCACATGGAACAACTGCATCGGAGCCTGGACCTGGTGGGATATAAACAATAAAAAAGAGTGAAAACAATCTGCAACACAAACAGTTCTTCAAGCCCAGGGGTAAGGGGAGTTATGGTAAAGGGAATTAAAGTGAGCTTTAGGGGAGGAACAGCTTTGTACACATCGCGGGCCATAAGACCTTTGCATGATGACCGGTCTTGCGGATTGGGGGTGTTGAGCTGGAGGTGGAAAAAGGCCTGGTAGTCTAGTTTTATCAAACAAGGTGGTTGCCTCTGGGAAGGGGAGTTCCAGAATCAGGGTCAGGCAACACTTATTGTTCCGTATCATTCCTGAGTTACAGAGTGAGCAAGAATTGTGGGGCCCCTCATGAGGGTGTCCATGTGGTCTCTAAGCCAGAAGGGGAGGGGATCCAACATGAATAGTCAGCGCCTGTGTTCTGGCCCAGATTTTCCTGTTATGTATATCAGCAACAGGCTGATCTAAACTTGGGGACAGGTAACAGGTCCCAACCCAACAGGGGAATAATTGAACTGGTCTGAGTCCCTCACCAGTGGAGGGATTGTAGGGGCAAACTGAAGTTTCTAGTCTCAGGGTAATGCTCCAAGAGAGCTAAGGGCCATTAGGCACAAGAGTAGGTAACCAAGAAAAGGTGTATCATGGATGGTTACTTCAGTCCATGGTGTCTTCTTGGTCTTGGGACTGCGGGCCTATACGGCTGCGCTTATGTGCGTGAGTGTCCAGCTGTTTATCCGGGGAGGAGAGAGATTTAAATGGAGAGGAGCCTGCTTGTCTCCGACGAGAAGGCCCAGGCTGGAGATGCTTTTCGTCAGTGAGATGAAGTTCTTGCAAGGTATGCTGGAGTTCTTCCATGGTGTTGCACCTGTACTTCAGGCCATTGTATGTGAAGCGTATAGAAAAGGGAAAACCCCAGTGGTAAACAATTTGTTTTTGTTGCAGTATGTTCAGGAGAGGCTTCATGGCTTTACGTTTAGAGATGGTTACCTGAGAAATATCTGGAAAGATCTGATATGAATGTCCCTGGAAGGATAGGTCCCCTTTTTCTCGTGCAGCAGCAGCAAGAAGCTGTTCCTTCGTACGATAGAAATGCAATTTTGCAATGATATCGCGTGGGGGGCCATCCTGTTTTTTGGGTGCTAGTGCTCTGTGCACTCTGTCCATCTCAAGACGCTCTATGGGGATTGCAGGCTGCAGCTCCTGAAACAAGGCTGTAACTGTTGACTGTACATCTAGGACCGTTTCTGGTATCCCTCTTATGCGTAAATTCGACCTCCTAGCCCTATTTTCCATATCTTCTAGTTTACCTTGCAGTGCTTGATTTTCATCTTTCGGGTTCTCAACTTCTGCCATATAGTTTTGAGTAATTGCCTCTAGTTCATCTGTTCTCTCCTCAAGTGCCGTGGTGTGAGCCCCCAGGCATCTAAGAGCACTTCATTTACAGGTGTTTCCATTTTAAAAGAATTTTTAAAAAAAAAACGCTCCTAGACGCGAACATGGATAAACGTCGCTAAACACGGCATTTAAAATGGACGTTTTAGACGCCAGTTTCTAGCTGTCAAGATAAAAGTTCAGGGGAGGGTGAAACAGCGTCCCGTGTGCGCGGAGCCTTACTAGACACTTACCTGGAGCAAGTGCAAAGCTAGTTAAAATGTATCTACACCCAGAAAAAAATAGCATTATTCAAGAGCACACCGACATTGTTGTGCTTAAGGAGAGGGAAATGGAAATAAAAGGGAAAGTGCGAACACAAAAAAAATAAAAACTATCACCACTGACTTGTTTTTAAAGGTATAACCACTACCTAGACACTTACCTGGAACAAGTACAAAGCTAGTTAAAGTATATCTAAACCCAAAAAATGTAATACTGTATATTACAGCCTATGAAATACTATAATTTTTTCAGGCTTTTTTTATTATATTATCACCTTGTGATCCTGACACTTCCTGTTTAAGGCAGGGTTCACACCTATGTGAACTGGAAGCGGCTTACACAGCATCCAATTTGCAGAACATTTCAAACATGTTCTTTTCTATGTGTCTGGTTCACATATGTGAGTTGCATCCACACCCCATAATGCCCAAAAAGCGTGTACATTTTCTAGGCAGTGCGGTGTGAATTGTAGGCATATTCTCTTCAGTGGGAATGCATCTGATTTGCAGACATGTTCCGTTGTGAACAGGCATTCTCTCCGCCTCCTCCTACATCACCCCCCTCTCCCAGGTCAGCTGATCCGCAGCTAAAATGGAGAAAAACCGCTGAACAGCTGCTTTTTTCTTCACAGGCAAAAGAGAGCTGCAATTCTCACCGAACTGGTGTGAATCTAGCCTTAAGGTGACAACATTCATTGTACTGTACTTTTGGAGGAGCATAGGAGAGGGGAGAACACTTCATGCACTCCTCATCACCATACCATAAGGAGGGAGGTGTTTTGAGAAACACTGCTTGAGATTTTAGTGCAACATATGCAGAGTACACAGGAAAATATGCGCTTGCTGAATTCCTGGCAGGATCAACCGATATTTTCTTCTGTCCTCTTAAAGTTATAAATCATTGGGAAATGTACAGTATCTCACAAAAGTGAGTACACCCCTCACATTTTTGTAAATATTTTATTATATCTTTTCATGTGACAACACTGAATGCCACTTTGCTGCAATGTAAAGTAGTGAGTGTAGAGCTTGTATATCAGTGTAAATTTGCTGTCCCCTCAAAATAACTCAAAACACAGCCATTAATGTCAAAATCGCTGGCAACAAAAGTGTACACCCCAAGTGAAAAGGCCCAAATTGTGCCCAATTAGCCATTTTCTCTCCCCGGTGTCATGTGACTCGTTAGTGTTACAAGGTCTCAGGTGTGAATGGGGAGCAGGTGTATTAAATTTAGTGTTTTTGCTCTCACTCTCTCATACTTGTCACTGGTAGTTCAGCATGGCACCTCAGGGCAAAGAACTCTCTGAGGATCTGAAAAAAAGAATTGTTGCTCTAAATAAAGATGGCGTAGGCTATAAGAAGATTGCCAAGACCCTGAAACTGAGCTGCAGCACGGTGGCCAAGACCATACAGCTGTTTAACAGGACAGGTTCCCCTGAGAACAGGCCTCCTCATGGTCGACCAAAGAAGTTGAGTGCACGTTCTCAGCATCATATTTAGAGGTTGTCTTTGGGAAATAGACATATGAGTGCTGCCAGCATTGCTGCAGAGGTTGAAGGGGTGGGGGGTCAGCCTGTCAGTGCTCAGACCATACGTCACACACTGCATCAAACTGGTCTGCATGTCTGTCATCCCAGAAGGAAGCCTCTTCTAAAGATGATGCACAAGAAAGCCCACAAACCGTTTACTGAAGACAAGCAGACTAAGGACATGGATTATTGGAACCATGTCCTGTGGTCTGATGAGACCAAGATAAACTTATTTGGTTCAGATGGCATCAGGCGTGTGTGGTGGCAACCAGGAGAGTACAAAGACAAGTGTGTCTTGCCTACAGTCAAACATGGTGGTGGGAGTGTCATGGTCTGGGGCTGCATGAGTGCTGCTGGCACTGGGGAGCTGAAGTTCATTGAGGGAACCATGAATGCCAACATGTACTGTGACATACTGAAGCAAAGCATGATCCCCCTTCCTTTGGAGACTGGGCCGCAGGGCAGTATTTCAACATGATAACAACCCCAACACACCTCCAAGACATCCACTGCCTTGCTAAAGAAGCTGAGGGTAAAGGTGATGGACTGGCCAGGCATATCTTCAGACCTAAACCCTATTGAGCATCTGTGGGGCATCATCAAACCGAAGGTGGAGGAGCGCAATGTCTCTAACATCCACCAGCTCCATAATGTCATCATGGAGGAGTGGAAGAGGACTCCAGTGGCAACCTATGAAGCTCTGGTGAACTCTATTCCCAAGAGGGATAAGGCAGTCCTCGAAAATAATGGTGGCCACACAAAATATAGACACTTTGGGCCCAATTTGTACCTTTTCACTTAGGGGTGTACTCACTTTTGTTACCAGCAGTGTAGACATTAATGGCTGTGTGTTGAGTTATTTTGAGGGGACAGCAAATTTACACCATTATACAAGCTGTACACTCACCACTTTACATTGTAGCAAAGTGTCATATCTTCAGTGTTGTCACATGAAAAATATAATAAAATATTTACAAAAATGTGAAGGGTATACTCACTTTGTGAGATACTGTATATACAGTATATATATACAGCGGATATAAAATGTCTAGACACTCCTGTTAAAATGTAAGGTTACGTGAGATACTGTATATGTATTGCAGAGATGTTGTAATATGCTTTTTTTACTTTGCAGACATACCATATAAATTGAAATTATTGCCTTGCATACTTTTTCCAAGACAATAACTAGTAAAGCATAGTTGAAGTATATTGGAGCATGCGTGTTTAAAAAACGGTCAGCATTTTTAGTGACTTTCTTGGCATCAGCAAATATGTAAGTTATTCCCTCTATAATGTTAAAATGATTGTATATTTATATGCAAAACCTACTTTAAATACAGACCATAATGTATGTGTATATAACAAGGCACTTACCTGGCGAAATGTGTTAACTGTCTGTACTTTACTGCACTTATGCCAATAAATATTCATAAGGATATTGGAGTGCCGCCTTTTGCTTACATACTGGATGATTGGATGTTGAGAGGACATTAAAGGCTTGGACACCCACCTGTGAGGATTCCTTACTACCAGGTTAACTTCAGAACCTGTGTCTGGGAGCACAGCACACCTTGTATATAGCATAATGTAATATATCAAACCCCTTTGGTGGAGTACTGCACATTAAAGAACATCTTTACGTGCAATTACATGCAAGTCTGTAATGACCAGAAGGAGGCAGATCAGGATTTGAGCTATAGATCACAAGAGGTGTAGGAAGGAAAACGGATAAGAAATGCTGTACATAGTGGCCAAGAGGAAGGAGAAGCATGGAACAGAAGTGAAAATCCAGAGATGAAAGAAGTGAACTAATGCTAGGATACCAGAATATCATACTGAGATAAGATGAATATATATAAATACAAATTCAGCCTTAAAAGGGGTAGAACCAGTCATTGAAGGAAGAAAGAGAAAGGTGCACAGTCTGGGTTTGAGACTAGTTAACCATTGAATAATTTGTTTTGTCTCCAATTTCTGTAAAAGGACCACAACTTTGCCAATGCTGCTCCCCTGATAATAAGACTATTGGTCATGTGGTCTCATGCACCTTAGTTAAGGTGGTATTAAACCCAAAATCAAAAATATATTATGTTGCAGATTACCAATCAATAGGTACAGTATGGTGGCTACATTTGTTTTCCTTTTTAGGCCTTTCCTCCTCTGTTTTCACCTGGTGATCTGGCCAGTAACACATGTCCTGTATAAGAGAGCCCTAACTCTGGATGAAAGAGAAGAGGGGGGGGCACAAGAGACACACAATTTATCCCCTGGTGAATGACTGGTATGAGACCTGGCTTTCAACACTCAGCGAACCTCCATCTTGGCGTTCCTAAATTATTAATGAACCTGTTTTTTAACTACTAAATGTGAGTGGCCCTACTTTGGGTATAATACTGTAAATTATTTGGTTCTGCTACACTTAGAGGTGCTTTTCCTTTGTTTTTTTCCTTGGCACAGCAGACAGCAGCATTGTCAGTTGTGCTAAAGTACTTGCAGATTTAAATACGCCAATAAATTAATGAGTGCGCATGCACGAGGCATCCGGAGCGGACATGATCTGACCGAGCTCTTCACGCCGCGCTTCCACAGCATAGAACCAGCGTTCCGTTTGCAGACAGCTTCTCATCGGACGGGTGATCGGATTATGCAGCTGCGGACGGCCAGACTAGCCAAAAGAAACCCGTAGCGCTACACCACAGCGGCCTGACCGGACCGCACGCTTTCAGCTGCACATGAGACCTTCTCTCCCAAGATGGCACATGGCCAGAAGAAGGAGGGTCCGGCGGCCTCGCAGCACCAGCCATCACCGCAGCCTCCATCCTCCCCACAAGCGGCAGCAGTCTCTCTGACCACATCAGCGTCTCCTATGAGGGATTGGATGCCAAACCCATTCTCCTCTCAGTCACAGGAGTGGTCGATGCCATCACATGAAGGTGAGCCACCCCAGAAATGGCAAAATATACTCTCAGCCAGGCTAGCTCTGCAATAGCCCCATCACAGTCACCACCACTGGCACCCTACCCTGGGGATGCGGCCTTGTTGGCTAGATTCTCCACACTATTGCAGCAAGAGCTCACAAAAGCATGCTCCATGATTACAACGGAGCTGAGAAGTGACTTTCACAACATTGGTGAAAGACTGGAGACCATTGAATCCAAAGTAGATGGCACAGTGGGACAGGTTAATCAGAACTCAGTGATGATTACATCCCTCCAAGACCAACTAGACCAGATCAACGCAAAAAATAGATTTAGAAAACAGATCTCGGAATTATAACTTTCGGCTGCGGGGGGTTACCAGGATCCATCACCGACCTGGAAGAGGCAGTACATGCCCTGATGCAAGATTTGATTCCCGACATCTCCCGGCATCACCTGGAGATAGATCGAGTGCATCAAGCACCGACAGCCCCGAGATCGGACGGTTTGCCTAGGGACATCTTGGTGAAACCTAATTTTTATAGAATCAAGGAAAAAGTTATGCTGGAGGCTAGAAATAGAGGGGACATAACTTTACGGGGTCATCCCGTTCAAATTTTTGCATATATATCCCAGCTAACTATCCAGAAGAGACATGCCTTAAAACTGCTACCGACCCATCTGATTAGCCATCGCATTAAATACAGATGGTCTTTTCCCTTCCGCCTTTCATTCAATTTCCAGGGTAAGACTCACTCATTTGCCAACTTTCGTGATGGAGAAGAGATTATGCTGGACTTGGGATTAATCCATTGAGAACCTTCGAACCAATCTGCCAGGCAGACAGGGAATCGGCCACTTTCTCCCATCTGGTCACAACAGGGCCATTCACTTAACAAGAGGCCAAGCACTTCCACAGGAGCATATGGATGAACCTGACACAGAGACTGCTTGGCATTTTAGAGTCGGTGATTGACCGGCAGCTCAGGGGTCTGAGTTCTGTTTTGAGGAGGGTTTCTCCCCCTTCCAAGTGGGATGTGTTCCTCCTGACTTATCTTTATCTCATGGTTGACAAGTTTGTCTGTAGTTGGTTTCTATCACTAAGCTAAGAAGAGCCTCATCCTTGGAGGGCACCCTGCAACCGGAATCCAGAGCTGTGTGGTGAGCGAGTTGGGAATCGTGGACGTGAGGTTGGACATCTATAATAGGCAAGTGCAGTCTGCTAAACCACAATGACGAATACCCAGTATTCCACTTTTACAGTGGTAACACATAATGTGCAAGGCTTCAATTCACCCACAAAAAGAATGAAAGCATTCCATCAATACCATAGGTGGGGGGTGGACATAGTGCTACTGCAGGAAACATGTTTTTTTAGTTCCTCGGCCCCTGGGCCACCCTGCTGCAGTATTTATATGTGGGGCGGTCCGGAACTGGTTAAATATAGAGTTGAATGGATACCTGGATGTTCGGGTTTGGCGGGTTCGGCCGAATTTCGCAAAAAAGTTTGAGTTCGGCCCCGAACTTGACCCGAACTTGACCCCAAACGCTGAACCCCATTGAAGTCATTGGTGACCCGAAATTTTGGGCACAAAAATGGCTCTAAAAAAGTCCTGGAAAGGGCTAGAGGGCTACAAAAGGAAGAAAAATGGGGGTAAGAGTAGGACAAGTGCCCTGCAAACAAATGTGGATAGGGAAATAACTTAAAATCACATAAAAAAAAATGGTGGAGGAGGTGGATGTGGAGTAGGTGGTTGAGGAGGCGGTGACCGTGGCAGTGTAGGTGTTGGAAGTGGCGGTGGAGGAGGAGGTAGCCAACACTGTTTTTGGTTTGTTTGTTTTTTTTTTCTAATTGGGGTAGCCCCCAAAATATTGAGACATATTAAAAAAAAAAAAAAAGATACGTTCACTTAAGTATACCAATGGCTGTGTGAGGCCGGTATACATGGCTATTCTGCACATGGTACAGACAAGTCTTGTGGGATCCATGCCTGGTTCATTTTAATAAAGGTTAGCTTGTCCACGTTGGCTGCGGACAGGCGGCTGCGCATGTCTGTGATAAGCCCCCTGTCATGCTAAACACACGTTCAGACAATACACTGGCTGCAGGGCTCCAAGGCATAAAGGGCAAGCTCAGGTCATGTGCCCAATTTGGAGACCCAGAAGTTGAATGGGGCAGACCCATCAGTCAGTACGTGTAGGTGTGTGCACACATACTGTTCCACCATGTTGCTGAAATGCTGCCTCCTGCTAAGACGTTGCCTATCAGCTGGTGGTGAAGTTTGTTGTGGCGTGCTGTTGACAAAGCTTTTCCACATTTTGGCCATGCTAACCCTGCTTTCTGAGGTTCTGGTGGTGCCACAGCTGTGTTGGTGACCTCTTCCTCCTCCTCTGCCTTCGCCTTGTGCTTCCACTGAGCCCCCAGTGTAATTTGGGAATGCCCTCAGCAGCGCGTGTGCTGGTAGTCACGCATATTCCGATCATGCTCCAGTGAGGGAATTAAGGACGGCATGTTGTCCTTGTAACAGAGATCCAGCAGGGTGGCCATCCAGTAATCAGCACAAGTTACAATGTGGGCAACTCAGCTGTCGTTGACCAGGCACTGCAGCATGTAGTCGCTCATGTGTGCCAGGCTGCCCAGAGGCAAAGACAAGCTGTCCTCGGTGGGAGGTGTATCATCTGTGTCCTCCGTATCCCCCCAGCCACGTTCCAGTGATGCCCACGAGCTGCGTTGGGTGCCACCCTGCTGTGAACACGGTTTCTCCTCCTCCTCATCATCTTCCTCGTCCTCCTCATCCTCCAGAACTGTGCCCTGGCTTGAAATTTTTTTATCTGGCCTATGCTGGTGCAGGAACCCACCCTACGAGTCACCGTGGAAATTACCCCTCTTCCTCCTCCTCCTGTGCCACATCCTCTTCCATCATCGCCTGAAGTGTTTTTTCAAGGAGACAGAAGTGGGATTGTAACACTGAGAACAGCGTCATCGGCACTGGCCATATTGGTGGAGTACTCGAAACACCACAATATGGTACACAGGTCTCGCATGGAGGCCCACTCATTGGTGGTGAAGTGGTGCTGTTCAGCAGAGCCACTGACCCATGCGTGCTGCAGCTGAAACTCCACTATTGCCTGCTGCTGCTCGTACAGTCTCTCCAGCATGTGCAAGGTTGAGTTCCACCTTGTGGGCACGTCGCATAGGAGGTGGTGAGCCGGAAGGCCAAAGTTCCGCTGCAGCGCAGACAGGCGAGCAGCTGCAGGGTGAGAACGCCGAAAGCGCGCACAGACGGCCCGCACTTTCTGCAGCAGCTCTGACATATCCGGGTAGTTTTTTAGAAATTTCCGTACCACCAAATTCAGGACATGCACCAGGCAAGGGATGTGCGTCAAACCAGCTAGGCCCAGAGCCGCTACAAGATTTCGCCCATTGTCCCACACCACCAGGCTGGGCTTGAGGCTCAGTGGCAACAACCACTCATCGGTCTGTTGTTCAATGCCCGTCCACAGCTCCTGCGCAGTGTGTGGTTTATCCCCCAAACATATCAGTTTTAAAACAGCCTGCTGTTGTTTCCCCCTGGATGTGCTGAAGTTGGTGGTGAAGGTGTTACGCTGAGAGGATGAGGAGGTGGTAGAGGAGGAGGAAGCGCAGTAGGAGGAGGAGGCAACAGGAGGCAAAGAGAAATGCCCTGCAATCCTCGGTGGCGGAAGGACATGCGCCAAATGGCTAGCCGCCTCAGGCCCACCTGCCACTACATTTGCCCAGTGTGCAGTTAGCGAGATATAGCGTTCCTGCCCATGCTTACTGGTCCATGTATCAGTGGTTATGTGGACCTTGCCACAGATGGCGTTGCACAGTGCACACTTGATCTTGTCCCTGACTTGTTTGTGCAGGAAGGGATGGCTGGCCTGGAAAAGTAGTGGCGGCTGGGAACCACAAACTGTGGGACAGCCACCGCCATCAAGTTTTTAAAACTGTCCGTGTCCACCAGACAGAATGACAGCATTTCAAAGGCCAGGAATCTTGAAATGCTGGCATTCAGGGCCAGGGATCGCGAGTGAGTAGGGGGGTACTTCCTCTTTCTCTCCAGTGTTTGGGAGATGGACAGCTCTAAGCTTCCATGGGACCATAGTGTGCAAATGCTTGGGGACGGTGGCGGACATGGTGGCATTGCTTTCACATGGTCTGTTTGCTGGGTGGCAGGTGACACTGGCACTGTAGAGGTGGAGGAAGCAGGAGGAGCCCGAGACCTTTCTTGGATTTTGAGGTGCTTATTCCACTGCAGCTTGTGCTTTGCATTTATATGCCTGGCCATGCAGGTTGTGCTCAGGTTTAGAACATTTATGCCTCACTTCAGGCTCTGATTGCACAGCGTGCAAACCACTTGTGTTTTGTCGTCAGCACTTTGTCTTAAGAACTGCCATGCCGGGGAACTCCTTTGAGCTGCCTTTGGTGTGCTAGGTCCCTGGGTGCAGTGGGTAGTAGCAGGCGTACTGTCTAGGGGACGGTCGCTCCGCTTTTGCAACCGGATTCCTCTTTTGCTGTGCTGGTGCCTTCCTTTCAAACTGCACACATCACTCTTCCTTTCAAACTGCACATGTCACTCGCATGACTGTCACGGTCCTGGTGGTGGAGTCTGTCTTAGCAGGGAACAACCGCTCTTACACACCCGATTCAGAGACCCCTGGTAGTGTAGACAGGAAGTCCCAGAGTGCGGGATGGCACGAGGGCTGGATGGTCACTGGTGTGATGTGAGGCTCCAGATTGTTGTGCAGACTGAAGAATTGTCGTGCGGGCTGGGTCGGCAACTGGCGGGTCAGAGAGGCACAAAAGGGGCAAGCAGAAGAGTAGTCAAAGTCCAAGCTGGGTACGTTCACAGGCTGGCGGCAAAGGTACAGAGGGGTCAGACAAGCGGATGGTCGTGGATAGCCGGGATAGACTTGTGCATGGCTAAAAAATTAGTTTTTTTTCGTTTTTCGGAAATTTGGAAATTCAAAAACTTTGGAATTCAGAAATTTGCGGTAATTCGGCAATTGCGGTAATTCAGAAAATTGAGGTGATTCGGCAATTGCGGTAATTCGGAAATTTGCGGTAATTCGGCAATTGTGGTAATTCGGAAAATTGCGGTAATTCGGCAACTGCGGTCATTCGGAAATTCGGCAATCGGAGCAGCTGAAAATCCGAAATTCGGAAATTCAGAAATTCGGAAATCCAAAAATTCAAAAATAACAAAGAACATTTGAAATAATAACTAACTAATAACTATTAATAACACTAATAATAAGTTATTAATGTATTATGTTAACTAATTATAAGTAATAATAAGCTATTATTATTTCAAATGTTCTTTCTTATTTCCAGAATTTCAGAAATTTGGAAATAAGGAATAACATTTGAAATAATAAGTTATTAATTTATTATTTTAACTTATTATAAATCATAATAAGCTATTATTATTTCAAATGTTCTTCCTTATTTCCAACATTTGCAGAGTGTATGTTTGTATGTATGTGTGTGTGTATACTGGGTGTATATATACTGTGTGTATATTATATGTATATTGTATGTATACTGTGTGTATACATACAATACACACACACACATACATACAGTATGCATATATACAGTCACACACTGCAAAAGTCGGAAATAAGGAAGAACGTGTGAAATAATAATAGCTTATTATAATTTATAATTTAAAATAATAAATCAATAACTTATTATTTCAAATGATCTTCCTTATTTCCAAAATTCGGATATAAAAAAGAACATTTGAAATAATGATAGCTTATTATAATTTATAATAAGTTAAAATAATAAATTAATAACTTATTATTTCAAATGTTCTTCCTTATTTCTGAAATTCGGAAATAAGAAAGAACGTTTGAAGTAATAATAAATAACTATTAAATTATAGGTATTGAAATGTCCTTGAAAGTTTGGCTGTTAGTGAACTTAAATATGAAATGTATCACTAATAGCCATATTTTCAAGAAAATTCCAATACCTATAATTTAATAGGTATTTATTATTATTTCATAAGGAAGAACATTTGAAATAATACGTTATTAATGTATTATTTTAACTTATTATAAATAATAATAAGCTATTATTATTTTATCCCATCAGAGTACCCGAGTACCTGTCACCAGACCATCAGAGTACCCGAGTACCTGTCACCAGACCATCAGAGTACCTGTCACGAACCCATCAGAGTACCCGAGTACCTGTCACCAGACCATCAGAGTACCCAAGTACCTGTCACCTGCCCATCAGAGAACCCGAGTACCTGTCACCTGCCCATCAGAGAACCTGTCGCCTGCCCATCAGAGTACCCGAGTACTTGTCACCAGCCCATCAGAGTGCCTGAGTACTTGTCACCAGCCCATCTGAGTACCCAAGTACCTGTAACCAGCCCATCAGAGTACCCGAATACCTGTCACCTGCACATAAGAGAACCTGAGTACCTGTCACCAGCCCAGCAAAGTACACGAGTACCTGTCACCAGACCATCAGAGTACCCGAGTACCTGTCCCCTGCCCATCAGAGTATCCGAGTACCTGTCACCTGCCCATCAGAGTACCTGTCACCTGCCCATCAGAGTACCCGAGTACCTGTCACCAGCCCATGAGAGTACCCGAGTACCTGTCACCAGCCCATCAGAGTACCTGCCACCTGCCCATCAGCGTACCCGAGTACTTGTCACCTGCCCATCAGAGTACCTGTCACCAGCCCATCAGCGTACCAGAGTACCTGTCACCAGCCCATCTGAGTACCCAAGTACCTGTAACCAGCCCATCAGAGTACCCAAATACCTGTCACCTGCACATAAGAGAACCTGAGTACCTGTCACCAGCCCAGCAAAGTACCCGAGTACCTGTCACCTGCCCATTAGAGTACCCAAGTACCTGTTACCAGACCATCAGCGTACCCGAGTACCTGTCAACAGACCATCAGTGTACCAGAGTACCTGTTACCTGCCCATCTGAGTACCCAAGTACCTGTCACCAGCCCATCAGCGTACCCGATTACCTTTTACCAGCCCATCAGAGTACCCGAGTACCTGTCACCTGCCCATTAGAGTACCCAAGTACCTGTTATCAGACCACCAGTATGAGATGATTTTATAACGCTAATCTGTCCCTCACACCAGCAGCAGGAACCTCTCCCTACACCAGTATGAGATGATTTTATAACGCTAATCTGTCCCTCACGCCAGCAGCAGGAACCTCTCCCTATACTAGTATGAGATGATTTTATAACACTAATCTGTCCCTCACGCCAGCAGCAGGAACCTCTCCCTATACTAGTATGAGATGATTTTATAACAATAATCTGTCCCTCACACCAGTAGCAGGAACCTCTCCCAATACTAGTATGAGATGATTTTATAACGCTAATCTATCCCTCACACCAGCAGCAGGAACCTCTCCCTATAGTAGTATGAGATGATTTTATAATGGTAATCTGTCCCTCACACCAGCAGCAGGAACCTCTCCCTATGCTAGTATGAGATGATTTTATAACGGTAATCTGTCCCTCACACCAGCAGCAGGAACCTCTCCCTATACTAGTATGAGATGATTTTATAACGCTAATCTATCCCTCACACCAGCAGCAGGAACCTCTCCCTATACTAGTATGAGATGATTTTGTAACGGTAATCTGTCCCTCACACCAGCAGCAGAAACCTCTCCCTATACTAGTATGAGATGATTTTATAACACTAATCTATACCTCACACCAGCAGCAGGAACCTCTCCCTATACCAGTATGAGATGATTTTATAAAGCTAATCTGCCCCTCACAGCGGCAGCAGCATCCTCTCCCTACACTAGTCTGAGATCATGTGACATGCAGCGCTACGTGACTCCAGCTTATATCGAGGCTGGGTCACATGATTCACTGGCCAATCACAGCCATGCCATTAGTAGGCATGGCTGTGATGGCTTCTAAGGGCAAACAAGTGAAACGCTTGTTGATTGGCTGCCCTGCAGCTATTCAAAAGGCACGAAAAAATACCCAAACCCCGAACCCGAACCCAGACTTTTTCTCAAATGTCCGTGTTCGGGACACGGGCAACCTAAAGTCCAGTACGAACCCGAACTTTACAGTTTTGGTTTGATCAACTCTAGTTAAATACCGTTGTTATGCCAGCAGCTAGCTGCAATACCCCCGGTATCTTTTTTTTCCCTCAGGCAGTCGGCTTTTTAATAAAACTGATCCCAGCGGCGGATTTGCCACTGGATAACTTTTATAGGTAGCAGGAGAGGTGCCCTCCTCCCACCACTTCCCGGTCATTTCTGAGCTTTCCGTAGCCGTTGATACACCCAGGAACCCATCCAGTGCGGCCAATGGCTAGGATAAGCAAGATAGCCCCCATTCGGCTCTATGCCTTCAGAGGACCAAAGCGACGTCTGAAGTCACTTTCTGTTCTCGGGCAGACAGACGGGATTTTTTTTGTTGTTTTTAAAAGTAAACAAGAGATATGGGGGCTTTTTGACCCCAGGTCTCTCAATAAAGAGGACCTGTTATGCTTATTTCTATAACAAGGGATGTTTACATTCCTTGTAACAGGAATACATATGATCAAAAAAAAAATTAAAGGGGCAGTGTAAAACTAAAAAAAATAAAAAGTAAAATAAAAAAGTAAAGTGCCCCATCCCTCCGAGCTCGCCTGTAGAAGCGAACGCATATGTAAGTCGTGCCCGCATATGTAAATGGTGTTCAAACCACACATGTGAGGTATTGCCGTGATCTTTAGAGTGAAAGCAATAATTCTAGCACAAGACCTCATATGTAACTCTAATCAGCTAACCTCTAAAAAATCTTAAACTGTTGTCTATGGAGATTTTTAAGTACTGTAGTTTGTCACCATTCCACGAGTGTACACAATTGTAAACCATGACATGTTAGGTATCTATTTTTGACATTATACAAAAAAATTGTGCCAACTTTACTTTTTTTTTTCTAAAAAAATCAGTAAAGTGTATTTTTTCCTAATAAAACTGTGTTTGAGGCGCATGCGCGGGCTCCGCCAAGATGGCCGCTTGGCACTGAAGCTCCGCTCCGCCGCTGAACACTTCGCCGCCTAAAAGCTGACCGGAGCCCTTCAGCGCGCCACAGACCGGCAATTCAGCAACGGGAACATCAGTGCTACTGATTGATGTCCGCCGGGTCTGTGCGGAGAGACCTTTCCCGCTACCTCAGCGAGGCCGCGGCTCAGCCGGAGCCATCCAAGATGGCGGCCGCACCTACTTCACCACGCGGCTTGCGGGAAGAAGGGGGAGAGGAGATGGAGACCATTGCTACTGATACCACCGCTGCTGAACACAAGTCAGCTAGCCACACCAGAAGCAACTCCCTGGAAGGTAGGAGACAACAAGCAGCACTAGGAGAATTCTCTCCAGCTCCTTCAGAATCACTCCTTAGGAGCCCTATGGGACTGTACACATTTTCTCCTCAGAGTGACGTTCTAGCCACTCCGAACATTCATCTAAATTCACAGCACCCTGCTTCCCCACCAACTTCAGAGCTTTCTGCATTAATGTCTGCCTTCTCTGAGATGCTGGCAAAAGGCCTCGCTCAAAATGCTACCCAAATTACGGCAGCCATGCAGGCTGACTTGCAACTCATAGGCAGCAGAATTGAGATCATAGAAAAGAAAAATGATCAAGCTGTAGCCAGGATTAACCAAAATTCAGACAGGATTCAGGATCTCCAGGACCAGCTGGATACAGCCCTATCAAAGATTGACGACCTGGAAAATCGCTCAAGGCAATTAAATTTCCGCATCAGGGGCCTACCAGAATCCATCAAGGATATCAAGTCGGCGGTTACTTCCCTGATAAAAGATCTGATTCCAGAGGTCCCAGCACACCGTTTAGAGCTTGACAGAGCGCACAGAGCCCTACAACCAGCCAGGGCTGACGGTCTTCCACGAGATGTGATAGTAAAACCCCACTATTACTCTGTAAAGGAAGAGGTAATGAAGATGGCTCGGAACAAGAGGAATATACAGATACAAGGCCACAGTATACAGCTCTTTTCTGACCTCTCCCCCTTTACTAACCCAAATCCTGTCCCAGAATGACATCACCTACCGTTGGTCATTCCCTCTCAGACTCAATTTCTCATTCAAGAATAAACCTTATGGGTTCTCATCTATCCTTGAAGGCGAGAAACTGATGCTTAATCTGGGCTTAATCTCACAAGACCCTCACCCGGGGACATCTGGGAAAAGTCACTCTTAAACAAAAAGGCCATCATCTCCTAGCCCACTCACATCGGCTTGGCAGAAGCAGCAATCAAAGAGGTCTAAGGAAACACAACCTCCATGAAATATCCCAGGCCTCAGTTTTTTGCCTCTGTTCATTCAACATTTCCTACCGGTTTACTTTGGAACTCCTTATCCCGGCGGGATTTTGGATTTTTGACTTTTGAATTTTTGAATTCTTGACGCATTTTCTTATCCTGTTTGGTGGTTCATTTGCAGCTTAATGCGGCTTGTTCCAGTTCATGTTTTTTCACCCTACCATGGGTACAAGCACATTGGAGTGCTACACGTTTAGTCCTTGCCACTCTCCAGACTATTGTTTTTTTTTGTTTTTGTTTTTTCTCTTGTTTTTTGGTTCTCTTTTTACCTTTGTACTGACTATTATCGGTGGACTCCATACTCCTCTTCAAGCCTTAAGAATATATCACCCATTAGTAATGCGGGGGTAGCCGTCATGTTTCCATTTTTCTCTTGGTTTTTTGTTCTCTT